>CAJHNH020002825.1:35000-60000 GCA_905116865.2 Candidula unifasciata
CTAACTCAAGTCTGAGTCCGAAGTGGCTCAGCTCAATGCACGGGTTCCGGCAAGATCCTAAAATATTTTGAGTTGATTTCCGAAATTTGCCCCGGTAAACATTTTTTTCGATTTCTAACTGCCATGGGATTTTTTTACGCGTGCAATAATACACACAGGCGTCTGATTTTACTACCCAGAGATCATGGAGAATCACTAGAAGTCCACCTGAAAAAATCCCAGCCTTCACCGAGGATTGAACCCGGGACCTCTAACACTCGAGGCGGACACTATACATGGAGACCACACAGTCCCCTTGAATTAAAGAACAAAGCCAAATGTACATTTCCAGATTCTGCTCTCCCCCCAGACAAAGTGCAGTTTGAGAGCCACTGGGGAATTCCAAGACCAAATCCTGACAGAGGAAGCGATATAGCGGAAACTAACGTCATTCGACATGAAGACGATCCCGCTAGTGAAATGTGACATGTGGCCAGGTGCCGGGGATCAGGTATCCTTGTGTCATCTGTGTTTATCAAATACTGCTGTTGCCAGTTGATCCTACTCGGAGTGACAGTAATAGCAGGGTGAGAATACACAGACGCGAAAATGGCGTGCCTGGCTTAATGGTGAGCTTGGCACACGGGGTGAAGTTGAATTCAGTTCAGTCTTTTAGTTGTATTTGCAAATAAAATGATAGATTTCCTGGTTATTATGTATGTTTGGAGCCACTGAAACACAAGTTATTGAGTCTTTTTTGAGTGTCAGTTTTAAAATTTTCGGTAAGATTTTAGAAATTCAATTCTGTGCAGAAAACCCCCATAAAAACCTTTCCCTGCTCGTCTTACGGTAAAACTTCGATTAACCTCACTCTTTTAACCGGTAACTTAAGTTATCTGTCATCGTTTCAAAAATACATCAGTAGCAACAAACAGACATCTTAAAAAGTGCTCACGTATTACTTTTACAGCCTAGTGTATAAAGTTGCAGGTGACTTGGTGTAGTCCTGGGAAGTAAAGGAGGCCAGCGTGATGCTGACCACATCATCCAACAACTGCCAATTGGTCTATAAAAATATGGGTCTGGCCCAAGGTTTCCAATACGCGTAAAGGCGTGGAAAAGGGACCTTTACTTAGTGAATGATGTCGGAACGGTCTAGTTGTCGGTGGTACGGGAGTAGAGCTTGATCTGGCTGATTGACTGACGTTCAACCCCATCAGGACATCATGCAGAGCGGTAGAAACCCGGTGACACAAAGTGCCACAATTCGGATTAGGATAACCAGGGGACATGTTCCGGATACCTTGTTCAACCCCTAGGTTGGGTTATATTAAGGACATTGGCAACAGCCAGAGAGGGTTATTAAAACAACAACATTGTGTCCGAACCTGAGAAACTGTCCGAGGCTTATGCGTTTGCGAACGCACTTGTGATTGCAAAATACACGATTAGATTCTATCTGTGAGTGATGTGGTAACAGACCGCAATTGTGTCCGTGGCCAGAAGTTAAAAGCAACGGCAAACTGATGAGTTTAATTTTGTCTAATCAAACCAAACAGCGAAAATATGCTGAGGGGTGTTCAGCAACGTCTATTAGAGGATACGCTGCTAACTTCATATATTTTGTATATTCTATGTATTCTATATATATATATATATATATATATATATATATATATATATATATATATATATATATATATATATATATATATATATATATATATATATGTGTGTGTGTGTGTGTGTGTGTGTGTGTGTGTGTGTGTGTGTGTGTGTGTGTGTCTGTGTAGGTCAAGTACAGTGTACAGCAAAGTTAGTTAGTTGGGTTATTGTCGTTGCACTCCGGACATGACCAAAGGTGCTCGGAATCTTCCTTCAGTATGAACCCCAGCATCCTGAAGCTGAGAGTACTTGTTCTGTGTTGATTACCATGTCCTCTGATGTGCCTGGTGTGCGTCTTATTTTTTGTTATGCTAATCTGAACTCCCAAGTCGATCATTCTGGCGAGTGATGTGGATCCTGCCCCTAAAGTCCCCCACTCTTTCCATTTTTGGAGACTATTGATAATACCAGCGTGATTCATTGATTGTCCGTCAGTGTGATAGCGGATCCTGCCAACCTATCGAATCTTTACTTTTCACGATCTTCTTTACCATCATGTCAAATCGTCCAGCATCATCTCTCTCCGTCTCCCTCTGCCTCTTTCCCCTCCTTCATTTCCACCGACACGATGCACTGCAGTGTTCTTCTACTCATGAAATGACCAAATAATGTAGATTTTCTCAGAGCGACTGCTAACAACAATCTGTGTTAATGTGGCTTGTATTAATATTATTATTACTAACTGCACAGCTATTTAGATTTAACACAACCCGTTTTTATGATGGTTGCTTCAAGCTCTGAATGTTGAGTTCGTTTCACGGGCTGCATTGTTCAGGTTATTTAAGCAATTTTTACCGAAATCCCTGGAGATTGTCAAAAGAGCTATAGGATACCTATTTTGTGCGACACTATTGTCGGTTGGCTAGCTTTTCTAATCAAAGAGACCGGTCCATAAGTGGTACAAGCCAGTGTGATCAAGTAGACCCTCTCGACTTTATTTTAAACTTTGAAAGTTTAAAAACGTAGAGGTTTTTGTCGATTTTGTGTAGGTGATGTTGTCAACACCAGGTCGGACCCCTTTACTTCCAAAAACTGTACCAGGTACCCATTTAAGACTGGGTCGACTTGGGAGCCAAAGTCATTTTCGAAAAACCGTCCGGCTCTTTTAGGACATAAACCCACGACCTTCGAATCCGAAGGTCAGCGTCTAGCACCATGGCAGCTGTCATAATTTGAGGTGACCATTGTTTTTCCTAAGCTGACCAATTCCCCCCCCCCCCCCATCCCAGAGCCTATTCCCCACGCTACTTCCCGTTTCCCAAACAAAATCTAAACATTAGTAATTTCTCGATTTTACAACTAGTGTGTTTTGTTTTGTTATTTAACTTTACACGACTCTGATTTCTTATCGCAATGATGTGATTTTGTAACATCTTCAGCTTTTGTCTCTTCATCTCATCATGTTATTATTGTCGTACCTTATGATGTTGTGGAGGTTGCACATAAACATCGGAAGTGTGCCCTGACGTGTGCACCGCATATGGGAGCTCACTTGGACGTTGCAGATATCAATGACTCATATGGGAGTTCACTTGGACGTTGCAGATATCAATGACTCATATGGGAGTTCACTTGGACGTTGCAGATATCAATGACTCATATGGGAGTTCACTTGGACGTTGCAGATATCAATGACTCATATGGGAGTTCACTTGGACGTTGCAGATATCAATGACTCATATGGGAGTTCACTTGGACGTTGCAGATATCAATGACTCATATGGGAGTTCACTTGGACGTTGCAGATATCAATGACTCATATGGGAGTTCACTTGGACGTTGCAGATATCAATGACTCATATGGGAGTTCACTTGGACGTTGCAGATATCAATGACTCAGTATCATACCTGAGGACTTTCTTGAGGAGTAATGTTCACAAACTCAAAACATCCTTAAAACATCATCTTTGAATGTCTTGTCTTGTTGATTGTGTTGACTGAACCAGCCAGTGGTTAGTGTTCAGATGAACGTAGTTCAATTTGCAGACCAGATAGCCATATTCATAGCATTAAGATAGTGGTAGTGTGTATTTTTATTGTTCTAAAAAAATAGAGAAATGCAAATGTCGACGAACAAGAAAACAAAAAATGCAGACAATAACAATTATATTCAGCAGTTGGATAGAACTAAAGTGAGCTCCTATTAAAAATGCAATTGAAATTATATGAAGATGATAAACAGAAGAAGGAAGAAAATTAGAATAAGGAGGAATGCAATTTCTAAAAGGTATTTTGTTTTTGTTTTCATAATTTTCGTTGCGGAGTTTACACACAGGTAAGTGCATAGATAATTTTATCAGTCGTGTAATTTATTAGTCGGTGAATAAAAAACTGATGGTTTGGTATAGTGCAACAGTGTCGGATTCTCTGCCGCCTGCGATTATCATTAGCCACCTGTGTTTTCTGATGTGCATAGATAGGCTCAGTAATGCACTGTATGCACTAGGGATTGATATAAACTAACTAGTAGACTGATGAATCAGCCCGATGACGACTTCTATGTTGTGGCATCGCCTGTATCTGAAGCAGCCGAACGTTTCGACCAAAGTCTGCGTCAGCATCGGTGTTGGATTTTCTACAGTCTGCGATAGGCATCAACCACCTGTAGTTTCTGAAATACAGAAAAATGCTTAGTAATGAAATACGTGCACTTTAGAGAGCTATAAACTGACTCAGAGGTCGAACAAACCATTTTACGAATTTATACTATTCAGCATCATCTGTTTCCGAAGTCGCTGAAGTTTTGACCAAAGTCTTTTTCAGCCACTTAAACAAAAACAAATGTCCCATTAAAGTAAACACACACACACATACGTACACACACACACACACACACACAGAGAGAGAGAGAGAGAGAGAGAAAGAGCTAGAGAGAGAGTGAGAGAGAGAGAGAGAGAGAGAGAGAGAGAGAGAGACCCCAGCCTCCAACCAAGGGAGTAACACTTATAGTTTGAGTAGTTTACAAGGACTTTGATCGAAACATTCTCGTGTATATGTTGTAATTGTTTTTTCAATGCCCCTTTCTTGTTCTTGTTGTTGCTGTTGTTGTTGTTTTATTTTTTTTTCGTTGTTTCCTACAGCGCTGTGCTACTGAAGTGCCCACATTTGTACGGAAGTCTACTGGTTTCGCTGCCAGAGCTACAAAGTTTAGTGCTTGGTGCAGCCCTGTGTTTTCTGTGGAATGCCTCGTGATTTTCAAAACTTCCAGTAATCTGTTTACGTGTGGGCTGGTGAAATACCTTGCGTAATAACTGAATGTGTGTTAGCTGTCTCATTGTAACCAACTGCTTCCATCAACGAAAAACTGCATTTCTAATAGCGACTGTTGGCTTTGGCACCTCTAGCAACTGCCATATGCATTTACTGCGTGTGCATATTTCTGGATTATGCCGGGACTAATTGTTTGTTCACTAGTGATAGTGATTTTCACTGGCATAGGAACAGAGCAAGTTTGGGGTGACCCAGTCGCATTGAAGCTGAAACCAACTAAGACTTTACCTCGACTAAGACTAAGGCTTCCTGTTTCGAAATCTTTTCGACCCAACACATTAGAGTTTAGCAAACCCATATCTGCCCAATAAAACGCTACAATGGGTATAGAGCGAGTGGAATACCTCGGAAAATATGGAGTGATGGTTTTAAGAACAGCCTTACAGAAATGAACATCAGTCTTAATAGTGCTCTTGACAAAGTTCATCAACGAACATTACATCTCCCCCGACACTTCAATGGGGTACAAGGTGGAAGAGAAGAAGAGGAAGAAGAATATCTGCCCAATAATATGGCGCCGTAACTCACAAAGGGAGCTTCCACTTTTTAAGCTTTAGTTTGTACTTTTTAAATTCATTTATTGCTATCAATTCGATTATGGAACTACCAATTCCGAACCCATGTAGCAGAAGCACTAGACTGCTGATATCGACAGCTACAAGACTAAGAAATGATTTCGATATTTTTCCGGAACATCATGAAGCAGAAAAAAAACTACAAAGCAGACACTGGTTCGTTCGTTCGTTCGTTCAATCGATTTCAATTGGCCATGTTCAACCTCTAATTATGAAGCTAGTCTCGTTCTAGTCTATATCAGTTATAATTATGGCAACAAATTGTGTTGCTATTTCATTGCGTAGTGTTTGGTGCTAGTATTTCATGTCTCCGGTGTCTGCTTGGCCGGCCAGGTCATGTTCGAAACATTGTGCAGGCTTGGACCTAAAGCACTGATCCATTCATTAAAAAAAAACACAAAAAAATTGGCATGATTCAACCTCCTGCGAGCAGTATCAGTTATAATTGTTGTCTGGTTTCATTGTGCCAATTATGTTGGCTACGAAATTTTAATTGCATCAGATGTCCAGCTGAAGTCCAACTCTAGTCCAGAACAACACCAGAACTTTTCGCTAGAGTTCAAAGCCGGTGTAAGCGATTCGTCAATCAATTAGCCAATCACTCAGTACAGACAAGGGAATTAAACATTTTGTTAAAGCAATAAGTGAGAAGTTCTAACTACTTAACTAAGAGAGCCAGAACATTGGGGCCCAGGTACATTGAGCTTCTTCCCTCTCCACCCACCCAGCCTGCGACCGAACAATCTGTGAGAATCCTTAGCGCCCCCTACAGCAACAGATAAAAGCCCTTCTGTTAAGCATTTGTAGTTACATGTCTAACTATTCCAGACGCCTCATTAGATTTGTTTGGCATTTAGTACCTTATTATTATTCACTAAACTAACACTTAGGCCTATGAAACCCCACACACCCCCTTTACCCTGACTTTTCGCAAGGGGAAAGTGAAGGCCCCCCCCCCCCACCCCCAATGCCCCTTCACGTAATATTTCTGACTAAAGATAGTGTAACTTTTACTGTGGAAATTCACGGCTGCCCAGTTCCCAACCTCCCCGTTACCAAATAAAAGCTTTTTTCTAAGCATTTGTTTGTACATTTCATGTTTTCCTGAATATCGTTTACCCCTTTTTAAGTTAATATTGTTATTATTATTACCATTATTATTATTATTATTATTATTATTATTATTATTATTTTATTGCACAATAAAAAGTTAGCCTCTTGAGCTGCGCCCCCACCCCTCCCCCTTCCCTCCACTCCACTCCATCCCAATACTTTTCTACAGGCTCGGGTCTCAAGCTATGCTTGAATATGGAATAATTATCATAATCCTAAAATAATAATAATAATAATAATAAATGCTATTTATAATTGCGAAGTTGAACAAAGCCTTAAACCCTCTCCATTGACTCTACAGAGCTATTGTGGTAGAAAAGGAAAGGGAAGGTGGTGTTTTCTCAATGTTTTCTTTGTGACGCCCCGCCTGGCTTTATGTAACAAAGGCTTAGTTTGAGTGAGCTGCATCAACACTATTCTGATACTCAAAGAGTTAATACATTCATGCACCTGTCTCCTACTTTCCATATCCCATTGCAAGTCTGACTGGATTAAAGTTACTCCTATCTGTTGTCACGAAATAACAGACGATGCCAGATGTGAATTGTAATCAAGAAGCAACTGGGAATGTTAAAGTCGTACAGTGGACGCGCAGAAAAACGAAACAGGCAGCCCGGAAAGACACTAAAAAAAAAAATCACAAATAGAAATCACAAATGGGGTCCACAATTTACGTGTAGAAAGTTGAGATTTCGCTTTTTGTAACTGGGCATTCTTTTTAGGTTGTGATTTGATAGCTAGGTATTTTAGTTGTGTTGTGATTTGATAGCTGGTTATTCTAGCTGTGTTGTGATTTGACAAAGAGTTTGTAGAAACGGTTGCTTTCACATGTAAGCACCTTTCTCTATCGACGAAGCAAGTATAGAATGACCTTATTGCTGTGAAGTTGAAACCTCGACTAAGAATAAGTCTTCCCTTTCCATCTTCTTGATTTGTAAATAAGGGCCCTTTTCCACGGTCGGTGGAGCTAATAACAACTGGAAAACTTGATGAAGAAAGTGTCAAAGAAAGATTTTATAAACTTAGGATGTCTTAATTATGACGTGTAATGGGTATTCGAACAACAGCTAGTGAGAGAATAGTAATCTTTTCATATGGCCACCCTTTGCCCACGCTTGTCATTGATTTACATGTTGATAAAGATAAAATATGCGAGCCCTATATTTGTATAGGCCGATCGACATTCAATAGATCATTGTCTCCGGCCTTTTCAGGTCGCTCTTCCTCTTGAGTATATGGGTAGACGCCCATGGCCCCTGGGGTATATGGGTAGACGCCCATGGCCCCTGGAGTATATGGGTAGACGCCCATGGCCCCTGGAGTATATGGGTAGACGCCCATGGCCCCTGGAGTATATGGGTAGACGCCCATGGCCCCTGGAGTATATGGGTAGACGCCCATGGCGCCTGGAGTATATGGGTAGACGCCCATGGCCCCTGGAGTATATGGGTAGACGCCCATGGCCCCTGGAGTATATGGGTAGACGCCCATGGCCCCTGGAGTATATGGGTAGACGCCCATGGCCCCTGGAGTATATGGGTAGACGCCCATGGCCCCTGGAGTATATGGGTAGACGCCCATGGCCCCTGGAGTATATGGGTAGACGCCCATGGCCCCTGGAGTATATGGGTAGACGCCCATGGCCCCTGGAGTATATGGGTAGACGCCCATGGCCCCTGGAGTATATGGGTAGACGCCCATGGCCCCTGGAGTATATGGGTAGACGCCCATGGCCCCTGGAGTATATGGGTAGACGCCCATGGCCCCTGGAGTATATGGCAAGACCCACACGGTCCCTTGAATATATGGCAACACCCACACGGTCCCTTGAGTATATGGCAAGACCCACACGGTCCCTTGAGTATATGGCACGACCCACACGGTCCCTTGAGTATATGGCACGACCCACACGGTCCCTCGAGTATATGGCAAGACCACCACACCCCTCGAGTACATGGCAAGACCCCCCTTACCCCCCCCCCCCCCACACACACACGCCCCCTCCCATCGATACCCTCTCACCTAACATAACAAAATGTTAGTAAAAAGAGGCGGACAATAGATTCCGCAAACAATGGAAACATAGAGTAAGTTTTGGCTAGAATGTGTTCTTTGTCTAAAATTACACTCCCGTTTTTTTAACAGTAGACGTGCAAACTGCTCATACAACAAAATATAAGTATAACGGATTATTACAAGTACACATGCACTTTCAAGATCACTTGGCGCCCCCTTAAAACCTAATTGCTCCCCACTTCAGAAGGCGCTCCCATCATAGGTTGTATACCACTGTAATAGATAATGTGATTAAATTCAACATGCTTTTGGTACTAACTTGTAAGACTTTTGGGACTGGAAGTACACATTTTTTGTTTCTCTATTTGTGTGTGGGTGGGTGTGTGTGTGTGTGTGTGTGTGTGTGTGTGTGTGTGAATCCGCTTGGACTGGTGTTCCGTCCTGGGATCATCCGACCACAATGATGATGCGGCTACCAGTAATGGCAGTTTAGTTTTAGAGAGACACCCATTTCAATAATCACGACAGTTATGATGATGATGATGATCACGATAATGATGATGATGATGGTGATGATGATAATTATGACGATGATGATGATAATGATGATGGCGATGAAGATGATGATGATAATTATTAGGGTGAAAATGAAGATGCGGATGCTGATGATGATGATAATGATGATGATGAAGTTAAAGATGATGAATATGCTGACAATTATGATGATAATGTTGATGATGATGATGAGGATGATGATGATCATGATGATGACGAAGATGATTACGATGATGATGAGGATGACTACGACGATACAGAAATCTAAGCCACCCAGAAATTGTTGGCACACATGGCTTTCTAGGACCAACGATCATACTCAAACCCTCCGTGAACGAAGATAAACAAACCGCCAAGAGGCCGATGTCTGCAAACTCCTCGCCCCCAGCGACGATCCCTGCCTTCACATGTAACTACCAGCTGTACCACTGACCTACATTAGTTTGTACTAAGTATCTATTAAACACGCGACTAACATCGCCCTCACAGATGTCTGCTTGCCCTCACAGAATTCTGCCAAACGAAATCAGACTTGAATAAACACGACCTCCCATGTTGAGAATTAGTTACAGCTTACTACCCGTTGGTACCTCAATACGGGTCAAAACAATCTGAGAATGCATTTGCATTTTCACGGTTGTTCACATGGTAATTGACAATTCTGGAGTGAGGATGGCTTTCTATATCTTTCTCTATTTACAAAAACGTCCAGTGAACTGGAATATCTAATTTAAATAACAGACATGGCGGCTAGAGTAGCACTGAGTGTATACGGTATGGAGTATGAATCTTAATGGGACATGCCGAATTCTGAATGCAGTGACGCACACTCACATAGAAGACATTTAGGGCGGGCTCCCTGCTCTTACAAATTATCTAGTGCAATTGTCCGGCGCGCTAGCTTAGGTGGTTATCTATATTGTAGCAACTGGAAAGACAGATTGATTAAGAACAAAAAAAAGACAAAGTGTTAACAACCAGGATGACTTGGCCATATGGATTAGGCTAGGCACGAACACTGTCCTGATCCGTGATTTTATGGGATGATGAATCATTTCCGCCTACGCTCATCTTCGGGGCTGATTATGTTAAGGATGATGATGATGATGATAGTGATGATGACGATGATGGTGATGATGACGGCGGCGACGATAATGATGATGGTGATGTATCTTCCTTCTGAATTTGTGCACAAAAGCACAAATTTCCGCTCTGAATATTTGCTTTTTTTAATTCAAGCTCCCTACGCAAGGTATTGTACAAACTTGTTAAGAATCCTCACGGAAATGTTTCGGATGATTGATCACAAGTGCTTCGTTTTCCGACAGTTGTAGGCGCCGGATTCCCATATCTCAGGTAGCCCGGACTAAAGCTTCTACCGTGACCTTTGTCTGGTGAATATAAAACGTTTTTTTAGTTACTCGCTGAAGCGAGGAAGATGCTTCACAGATCGCGTTGAGCCCAGATAAAAGAACTGTCCCTTGTAACAATTAAATTCCTGGTTTCTTTATGTTGGTGTGACCTTCTTGACAGATGGTTACTATTTTCAACCTCTGGAGACTGTCTAGCAGAGTTGCTATATTTATACTGTTAACTAAATGTTAATGGGCCCATGTTTTTACAGTGAATCTCAAACTACGATGAGGTAGTAGAGGCTAAATGTTGCTTTGCGTGGCAGGTCGACCCAGCCTCAACTGGGTACCAGGAAGGCTGTCTTGGTGAAGTAAAGACGGTCGGCGTAATGCTGACCATATTACCCACCCAGTGCCGATTGGTCTGTAAAAATATGTGACGCTCTTCCTATGTGCCCGCTATGCCAAAGGCGTTAAAAGGGCTCTTTACTTTACTAAATATTGCTTTGAATAGCGAACAGTGGGCATTTATTCCCTCCTCCTCTTTTTCTCTTACTCCTCTTTCTCATCAGCCTTTTTTTTTTCTGCTTCGTCTTCTTTATCCTTCACTGCTGATTGGTAATTAGAAATCGAATAATTAGATCGTAAAAGCCACTTAAAAGAACACATTCAGTGAGAAAATGTACCTCCTGAAAAGGAGTAAATAAACTCTAACCATCCATAATCGTTTGTTAAGCCATTCATTAAATATTATTGCAATGACTTTCCTCAGACTCTCGTGCAGCCTTCTCAGACACACTGACAGATAGTTCAACATAATCTTGAACACGAACCAGAAACGTTTGAAACACCACACCGCCAATCAGATACGAAACGTTCAATGGTTCCAACAACTGGTTCCTTCGTCAATGCACCAAAGGTAAAAACATCTAGGTGTGACCAGATCGGCCACATACAAAAGCATCATTGTTACCAACGTTACCTTCACAGGATAACCCAACACAGCATTTCCAACAGTAGACACTTTAAGAGCCTCGCAACAGACGCCAACTCAGCCATCTGTACGGATCTGGATAGTCGGGTTTTTCGGCCAAGGTCGGCTGCTCGCTTTAACACTCACGTTCTCAGAAGATTCACTCACTTCTCATTCAAGAAAAGTTAAAAAAAAAACGAAAATTATATTAGCAGGCTTTACAATATAACAAATACAAACAAAATGTGAACGTTGCCGCTATGGAGCCTTCATCAGCGCATACAAATCAAACAATACTACACAAATACACAAAATTACTTTACTGGTATCTCAAAGCAGCCGGGTCGATGGATTCTCAGCAAAATACCTACACGCGTGGGCTGGGGGAATGAATACCCCCTGTGGAGTACCAGGGGCCATAACTGGGAGGAGGGGGGTTAGAAAAAATACTGTGAGGGCCGTTAAATCTCCTAGGAGTTTAAATGAAACTGTGTTGGCAATTCAGTCCTGAGGGTGTGGCGCCTCAAGACCCAGCTTTTTCAGCATCGAAAAGAAGAATGAATCTTCCTGTTCGTTCTATGCTTAAAAAACCTGTTTTCTTCTCGTGTTCTCGAACGTTCCACACACGATTCGCGCTTTTTCTCATCTACCACAATTCAGTCAACTTCCACTCTTGCTTTGTTATCCCTTGCTGTATCCGTTTATGCATACATTATACGTACTCAGTATCATTTAACCCAATGCATTTAACGTCATTTGAATCTAATGAGAACATCCATTAACAATGAGAAAATAATTCATTAAAACTACCCTGTGACAATTATCTCCCTTCGGTAAAAGTCTAGACTACACACTGGTAACGGTCAATGCCGTTTTGTCAGTGTGAACCTTTACCCAGATATATCCAGCCCTTCTGTGTTCCGTTAAGTATGATCGTGTAAAAAACACATTACGATAGTGCCTATTTGAGAACCGCTGATGAGACTGTTCCACAGAAGCGCCTGCAGTGCCAAAGGTAAGTACACTGGAGAAATGAGGAAACAGTAGGAAGACAAGGCACGTACCATAGACTAATTATCCAGCGTAATGATGCTGTAGCTGTTGAGTGGCACCATGTGGTGCTTGATGAGTGCAACGGAGGACAGAGGAAATAACACTAGCAGAGAGGCTCTCAGACAGCCAGTACTCAACGAATGATCAAGAAGATTATGCAACTGTGGGAAATAATACTTTCGAGTTATGGCTGATTGCATGTTTTAAAGAATATAATTTGGTGGGTTATTCGCAAACACCAGTCATTATCTCTGATTATATGTCTTTGTGTGGTTTCATTATTTTAAAGAGGGAGTGTGGGTAGCGAGCGGGGGCTGGGGTGGGGGAGAAGGGACCAACTGACCCTAAGAGATGTTTTGTGCCATCTCCAAAATAAATCCAGCTGCGGTTATGTAACGGCTAGACGCTCGACCGCGGGTCTGAAGGACGTCGAAATAAGTTCTGACGAAGCTTAAAGTTTTTTCCCCCTAAAAATAATCTTGGCTGCCATGTGAATCAGCCTTAAATGGCAACCAGGAAAAGTCCTTAGAAGTAAAGGCATCCGGCGTGATGTTGACCTCATTACCTACATAATGCCGATTGGTCTATAAAATATAGGTCTAACCCTATATGCCCAATAGGCAAGAGGTCTTCTGCACCTCTACAATAAAGTGTCGCTACAGCGCATTCACTACCGTGAAGTCAGTAATGAACCATTTCCCAGCTTTCTGGCATATTGAGTGTATAGGGCCAGACCTATATTTTAGAGACCAATCGATGAGGGGTGGGTGATATGGGCAGCATCACACCGGCAGCTTTTACTTCACAGGACTTCAACTAGTACCTACTCAAGGTTGGGTCGACCTTGGAGGCAAAGTCATTTTTGAAACAAGACCTGTACCGTCAGGACCCGAACCTACAGATTTAGTGAGGTCAAATATAGATAGATCAACGTAAAATTGTGACAACAGAGATGAAATGCCTTAGAAGAGCTGCAGGAGTTTCAAGGAAAGACAGAATACGAAATCATGAAATCAGACAAATGCTAGGAATAAAGTTAGTCTTACAGGTCATCAAAGAACAACAAATGAAGTGGTTTGGACACCTAACAAGAATACCGTGGTACTATCCCCCACAGCAGCCACACTAAAACGTTACAAAGGGTATAGAGCGAGTGGAAGACCTCGGAAAATATGCAGTGATGGCATTAAGAACAGCCTTGCAGAAATGAACATCAGTCTTACTAGTGCTCTTGACAGAGCTCATCAACGAACATTACATCTCCCCCCGACACTTCGATGAGGTAAAAGGTGGAAGAGAACAAGAAGAAGGAGGAAATATAGAGCCACATGGGGTAAAATACAGAGCTGTCTAGGGTGCAATGTGCAATACAGCCATGTGGAGAAAACACAGTACTTGTCCCCCCACCCCCCTTTATTTTTAAATTACCCCTTTTCATTCCTTGTCGACCGTTTTGTATCTATAGAATGCTGTTGCACTAATACTAACCTGGATTGAGCAGTGACTGGTCTGGTCTGTGATAAACATTGTTTCTTTCATTGAAGATTGAGGTAGATCTATTATTCCTATGTTGCATTCTCTCCGAAATTCCATCTATATGAGTATGTGATATTTATTTAATCGTGTGGTGTATTACTCTACCATTCTTGTTTTTTGCTCACATTGTGACCTCTCTCTCTCTCTCTCTCTCTCCATACACCTAACTTTAGTTTTCTTTTATCCCTGCCCAGTTTTCTCCCCCCAAAAAAGAACAGACGAGCAAACAGGCAGACCGGCTGATGTAAAGATAATCTGACACAGCAATGACGTGGCTTTCCTTTCGGCAGGTGACTAAGGTGTCATGTTTAAATCATCCATTTATACTTGAACGTAGAGTCTCTCATTATCGAATTAGTACGATATAATATCCTCATCGTTTATGTTTGTGGTCCGATTCTTTGCTTTGCTAAAAAAAAAAAAAAGAACAAATGTGTCGCTCCCCGTAAGGGAAGCTTTAGGTTATAATTGTGATTACATTATTTTTGCCATGTAAAATGGCTTAGTTTTGCTCGCCACCAAGCGCCCTGAAAAGGACTCCTGCAGTGCTGAAGCCATCGAAGAAGACAGATCCAAATATTTCCTGATAATTCTTGTGTCTGTTGTTTTTAATGTTCTCGCTTACAAATGTTTTTAAAAATTATTATGGGAATCCAGTGTACGATTTTCCTTTGTCAGCTGTCAACGGAAAATACCCTATAGAATATTACCCTCTGCAATGCATACTGAATCTATAGCTATAAATTATATGTTGTAGAAAGAGCATTTGCATGCTAACATATATTGTCATTAAGCACCTGTTTAATTGCTACAGCGAATAATGTATTGTTGGGTTTATCCGTTGTACTGACTCAGACAGAATGCTACAAAGCAAATTTAATATTTGTCAGAGGGTTAACACACACACACACACACACACAGCACACGCAGACACACACAGCACACGCAGACACACACAGCACACACAGCACACACAACACACACAGCACACACAAAGCACACACAAAGCACACACAAAGCACACACAAAGCACACACAAAGCACACACAAAGCACACACAAAGCACACACAAAGCACACACAAAGCACACACAAAGCACAAAGCAACAGGAGGAACTAAAAGCTGCAGAATTCGAATTAAATTCTTATACACATGACATAGCTCAGAAACAACTGCACTTCAATAGTCAGTCAGTAGCCTATCCTTTGCAGAACCTTGCTCCCATAACAACCTTCCGGAAAGCTTCTCGATCAAAAGCAAGATGTCCCGTGTCCGATATTCCCATCAGTATATCATCCGCCACATCTTCTCTTTGGCCTTCCTCTTCTTCTCTTCCCAGGCATATACCACTCCATTGTTATCTCTAAACTTTCGTGACGTTTCAAGTGATCAAAATATTTCAATTTTCTGTTTTATCGGATGCATTTGTTCTTTTCTTTACCCATGATATCCTTAGAACCCGTCTATAACATGTGTTTAGTAAGTGTCCAGGTCTAACAAGCGTATATTGCAATGGAAAAGATGCAGGCTCTTAGAAATCACTTTTTTTTTTTACTTCTGTATATCGCACTCCATAATTTATTCAGTTTTTTTTTTTTTTTTTTAGTCTTTGGAAAAAAAAAAAGTTCATAGTCTTCGTTTAATTTATTTCATTGTGTCACCATTGTTGGTAATCAATGACCCAAATTATTGAAAACTTTCTACAACCTCTAAACTTTTCTCATTAACATATATTTCTTTCTCCATAGCAGTTTTATCTCTATGCATTATCTTTGTTTTTGCTATATTAAGAATTAAGTTGTAATTTCCACTACTTCTATGGGTTGAAGTTATTAAGTTTTCTATACAAGATATGGATAGCAATACTGTATCATCGGCATATCGGATTTGACATTACATTTTCGGTGTGCAGGCTAAACAAATATGCTGACAGCACAATCCAGTCTGATGTCTCGCCATCTATTCTAACAGCTGCTTATTGATCTAGAAAGAGCATTGTTATGAGGCTTACTTTATGTAATGGAAGCCCATATTCCTAATGTTTTCTCAAAGTTTGTGATTTTGTACACAGTCAAATGCATTTGAATAATCAACAAAACACGAGAATAAGTTAGGTTTACATTAAATTCTCCGGACTTCTCTATTATTAAACGCATTTTGAAGATGTGATCTCTTGTTTCTCTTCCTTGTCTAAATCCAGATTGAACCACGTTAATCTTTTTTCCATTTTCTTACGAAGTCTTCCCATTATAATTTTTAGAATGTTACTTTCGTATCTGATCAGGACAACAGTTCTATAGTTAGTGCATAATTTCAAGTTTTTTGTTTTTTTTTTTGGTATTGGAATAAAGATAGTGTGTTGGCTATTGTTAACTCATTTTATGTACAAAATTCTATTAATTTGTCACCTGCATCATTTCTATTTCCCAATCCAAATTTTCCTTAAACATGTCTCTCATTTAAGCTCTTCCAGTACCTACTTTAGCATTAAAATCTTCCATTATTATTGTTATATTATTATGATAAGACTTTAATAATTTGTCTTGCAGTGTGCAATAAAATCTTCAATTTCATCCTCCTCTGCCGTTCAAGTAGGTGCGTTTTTTGGACTGCTTTAAAGTCTGATAGTAAGGATTCTGTCACTAAACTATTTAAGTTCTTGCAGTTGTTTTATCTAAACAAAATGCCACTCCACTCTGGCCTCAGGCATCTCTACCAGAATGTATGAAGAGACTTCGACTTTCAGTTGTAAAATGTCTTTTGCCTCTCCAACGATGTTCACTAATTCCTAAAATTTGAATCTTCAGCCTCTCAACCTTATCACATACTACTTTAAGCTTCAAAACTTCAAAAGTCGAATGATCAAATACCTTTCAGTTTTACTTCGGTGAGTCAGTTCTTTAAATAAATCAACTATACTTGAAACAACAGTAGGCAGGAAATGGAAATGTGCCAGTACTCTGGTAATATTACAAATAACGTCATTAAATTATGTGCAGAAACTCGAGAATAAGCAGACGTCATATTTTACATTGAAGACGACTGATATATGACACTCGAGGGCGGGTGAGGGCAGTCCGGGTCTTTGATTACAATATAGCTCCGAGAACAAATCGCAAAAGGATTTGTGTAATAGTCTTTCGCTGTGAACGTAATGCGAGTAGTAAAAGGGAATGGGAAAACAATCTTTGTATACCACGTCTTGGGTGGGTTGTAGTTAGTAAGCTTGTCTGTCCACACAGTGGTTATTGATCAAACTATACTTATGCACATACACAAACACACACTCACACATACACACACAGTGAGAGATACATTAACACATGTATGCTAACACATACATGTATGCCCGCATGAAAAAAATCCAAAGTCAAGTCTCCATACATATTTGTATCTGCGTTAGTATGTGGCCTTTGTGTGTCGGGCTCGAATACAGTGGTAACAAAACATTCAATAAGATAGCCTGTGTAATGGATTGGCAAAAATATTTTACACATATCTATCATAGAGCTGTGCTCTCTGGCCTTTTTCGCTGACGATATTTGCTATTTTAGGTCTGACGTTGGACAAGGCACAACGGAGATCATTCGTGTCAAGCTGACAATGCTTGTTTTCTCTTCATGATTGTTAAAGCTGTAGACAAATGTACTCAATTTCAAAGATGCTTGACGCCCCATACCCACCCACCCACCCACCCAAAGGGCTGGAGACCACTGACACAGTCTCTTCCCATGGTACACACTTGCAACAATTTCCCGTGGTAATTGACCAATGAATTAATGGGCCACAATAATGTGTATGACATTTTACTTTCCTATACGTGGTAGGGCGTCAAGAGCTGATTAGGAATTTGAGAACAACACTAAGGCTATAGATTTGGGGGGGGGGGGTAGTTGTGGGGGGGGGGGGGGGGATCAAGTGGGGGATTTGTGGAGCTGCGGGTAGCAATTGTTTGTTGGTACGGGATACACGACATGACGTCATTTCAAGTTTTTGCTGTTTTGAAAAACGTTTGACGTAACCTTGTCTTTTCTCTTTGTTGTTAACAGACACGGATGAGATTAAAAGTGACATGTTCGGGGAAACGGGTAGATTAGGTTTGTATGTATTGACGTCAAAACATTTATGACGTTAGGCTTCATGTTATTTTATATGTTGATGTAGTTAAAGTAATTAATGTTATGTTAAGGCCACGTTTAGCTGTACGCTGACGGGCTGTCTGGTTAACGTAATGTTTAATGACAAGTAATGATTTACTGAATGCGAATGTGACGTTAAAAGCGATTGCGGATAACTATTTTCGATTATTTTATTGCTTATTTACTTTTTTTTTTTTTTTTTTTTTTTTAATTAATGTGACAACAATGATGAGTAATTCGAATTCTGAAATGGTTAGGTTTCATATAATCTAGGTTATTAGGGAAGGGGGGGGGGGGGGGCGGGGCATATTCCCGTCTTTACAGGCGATAATGTTTCATGCTTGGGAATTCAAGACCATAACGATACTAGTCAAGCAAGGTGTCACAACTATAGGAGAGCCCTAGGAAGGGTAGGGTTCCTATACAGGAGGTATCTTCAGTCTATAAGTGTGGCTCACTAGAAGTATGGTACTTCATTGTCTACTAGGGTAGAAAGACCGAGATATTACTCCTGGGACAGAGGACAGGAAGATAAGTCTACCCTGCTCCGATGGGTGGTGCTAGGCCGACTAGGTATCCTGGTGGCATCTGCTCTGCCACTTTTAAAGAAAGAGCCCCCAGAGAAAGAAAGCGAAGAATGCCCCCTTCTCGCTCACTCAACTATTACTCACGCACAGCAACAAAGACAGACGAGAATAGTGGTGAATGAAGAATGATGTCGCTTTAATTTTACTACAACTGACTGGCTAAAAATTGACAGTGGTTTGGTGTTTGTTTTTAAACCAAATGGTTCTCATCATCAGGTAAGAGAAATGTCTACTGGGTCCAGTTCCTTCCCCCGCACGAGTACAGCTCACCCGTGGATACTCCCAAAGGTTGGACTTGATGGGGAAACCGGAACACTTGGCTTCTTGTAGATCTTTAATTCTTGTGATATCCTCTTGTAGATAATGCACCGCTGATGTTCTTAAAGTTCAGATACGACACGTGGTCGTTTAAAAAGTACGACACGTGGTCGTTTAAAAATACGACTAGTAGTCGGTTATGAATACTGGGATTAAATCCCTTAAACTGTCTCTTTGTCTGTGCCGATTCTATGGCGACATGACAATGGGTACAATTGTGTACTAATCGTTGAGTCGTTGGTGTTATGAAAAATGCCGCAGGGCTGGGGGAAGATAGTAAAAGCCCTGATGAGCGTGTGCAAAAAGGGAACACGTGGTTTCCCGAATTTGCTGGTTCCCTGGGCCCTTCAGAATTTATTAACTGAATTAAATATTAATATAATTCAGTTACGATGGTTTACAAACTACACCGCATTTAAATATTAGCTTCAGCACTAACTAGTAAAGGTAAGGTTAAACGCTCGTGGCCATATATATTTTTATATCGGTCAATTCCCGAACTCCAGCCAGCAAATTCGGGGATAACAAATTTAATATAATGCTACATTAATATAAATTAAGGGTACACTTACAGAAGTTTCACAATTAGAAAAAGAGTGCCAACTTACCCCTCAGATCGGTCAGAAATCACTACAGTAATCCAGAACGAATTAATATAGAACTACACTCGCTAATCTGGATACTGCACTTGAAAAACTAACGATCTCACTCGACCACGTTTGGAATTGGAATGACCGAAACATGGCGACTTCCGCTCAAAATGGACGACCCACGTGACGCCAGTCATGCGCATGCGCCAAAAAGATGAAGCGCCATCTGGTACGTTCTATTTGATTGGTCGGACAGAGCACTGTGATTGGTTGCAAAACTATTAATCCATGAGTTGAATGTAACTAGCCCTATCCGGTTTTTAGCGGAAAGTATTAGGGGAAGGCCGGTTGCTAGGCGACGCGAAAATCTCATCGAAGTTGTGTAAGCACTCGCATCCTCTAACTTCTAATATATATATATCTAGCTTCTGCCCTAAACTATAAGGTAACTAGGGGAGCGTCAGTGGTCATTGCCAGAACTGTCACAAAGGGATGATGTTCCCTCTCTCCAGGCAGTATTGTAGATACCACGTGTTGCTTATGCACCATAATCCCTCTTTGGATCTGCTTTGTTAGCTCCAAAAGAAAGCTGACACCAAAGTTGGGAGGTCGTTGCGGCAAGACGCTCGCCTTCAGATCGGAAGGTCGTAGGTTCGATCCCTGGCAGAGCGGGACTTTTTTCAAAAATGACCTTAGCTCCCATGTCGACCCAGCCTTGAGTGGCTACCAGGCGCAGTCCCGGGTAGTGAAGGCGGCCGGCGTGATGCTGGCCACATCACTCATCTTGTGTTGATTGGTCTATAAAGTATATGTCTGGCCCTCTACGCCCTATACGCCTAAAGGCGCGGGAAAGGGTCTTTACTTTACTTACACCTAAATTGGAACCAAGCATCCTGCAGATCTGTCTCCGCGGAAAAGCATTTCTGAGTCTTTCCGCGTAACGAAGCTATCCTGCTGACAAGGCTAGGTGTTGCCGTATACGTTTAGTGCATGTGTGTGTTTCTTGTGCTCATGCAGCAGTCTCTCTCTCCCTCTCTTTCTCTCTCTCTCTCTCTCTATCTCTCTCTCTTTCTCTCTTTGTCTTTCTCTCTTTCTCTCTCTCTCTTTCTCTCTCTCTTTCTCTCTTTCTCTCTCTCTTTCTCTCTCTCTCTTTCTCTTTTTTTCTCTCTCTCTCTCTTTCTCTCTCTCTCTTTCTCTCTCTCTTTCTATATGTCTCTCTTTCTCTCTCTCTTTCTCTCTCTCTTTTTCTCTCTCTTTCTGTCTCTCTCTCTTTCTCTCTCTCTCTCTTTCTCTCTCTCTTTCTCTTTCTCTCTCTCTCTTTCTCTCTCTCTCTCCTCTCTCTCTCTCTCTCTCTCTCTCTCTCTCTCTCTCCCGGCTTTAACTCCAGGTGAAAGGTAGCACCAGTGTGAATGGAAACAAAACAAAAATGCGGCAGAATCTATCAGATCGGAAGAGTTGCGCTTAGCCTTCTAGCGATACCCTTATGCATTTTGAGCGCCTTCTTGTTTCTGGATTTTTTCAGGATGTTTTTTTTTTTTTTTTCAAATTGGACAGCTAGTGGATTGTGTAGAATTGTAACTAGTAGCTCGATGGAGCTGCTGTGAGCCGTTTGCAGTGAAGATGATATCCCGACCACAAGCTTTCACGCTGTTACCTCTTATTCTGACCACATCACTAACCGAGTGCCAACTGACCTACAATATTATGAGTGTAATTTCAGGTGTCCGATACGCCAGCGACGTGAAAAAGACTTTTACTTATTTATTTAACATATTTCATAATGGTGTCACGGCTAGACGCTCCCCTACGGATCGGAAGGTCTTGTGTTCGGGTCCTGATGAATGCCGGACTTGTTTCTTTAAAAAAGAATCACCTTTACTCCCAGGTATACCCAGTCTTATGTGGGTACAAGGTAAAGTTCTTGGAAGTAAAGGCGACCGACATCATGTCGACCACATCACCCACCGATTACCGGTTGGTCTATAGAATATAGGTCTAGCCCTATATGCCCAATACAAAAAAAAAATGTCCCTTACTTTACAATCTTATTATTGCATTTAGCCTACAGTAGAATCCTCTTCTAAGTACTCAATGCGAGTTTTTTCTCCATTAAAATCACACACACACACACACACTCACTCACACAATGCACACACATACACCCACACACCCTTAAGCACGGACACCACGCACGCACACAACATATGAGAAAACGCACAAGATAAATTACAATAACTCCACCAAATCACGCCATACATATCCGCGTTTCGGTCACAGTAACCTTTATCAGAAATAGACAGAACAAGAAACAAAAAATACATAACATTCGACATAAACATACTTCAAACACAACAAACCCATAACACAGTAAATAAAACGCGGAAGCTAAGAAGTTGTACAAAAAATAGTTCAGAGCCAAAGAAAAGAGAATTGATTCGTAATTAGGCCATAACTTTAAGTAATTTTCTTCATTACTTCCAGCACAGTTCTAGCCCAGTTGTAGAAAAGGGAATATTGTTATCTTGAGGAGGAATTAAAAGCTTATGCATTCACTAACTTCGGCCAACATGTTTGCCTGTCGACCCCTAAGGTCTTGGGGTCTAATCCGCCTTTTGACATACTTTTAGAACTGAACTTACAACTAGCGGGACGACTAGGCCTAAACATAAATACCAGGCGATTTGGGCATATAGGGCTAGACATACATTTCATAGACCAATCGGCACTCGGTGTGAAATGTTCTCAGAGTCACACCGGCCGCCTTTACTTTCCAGGACTTTACCAGGTACCCATTTAGGGCTAGGTCGACTTGGCATTTGAGGTCATCTTCGTCAGGAACTGAACCCGCAACCTTCGGATCCACAGGCTAGCATCTAGACGCTACACCACAGCGTCTCCAAAATTCAGAAAGTGTCCTGAGAAATAAAAGTAGGTCAGTAGCTTATTCATGGAGCGCTCATTGGACTATCAAATATGCGTCTAATCATATGCGTAATGCCGTAAAAAGGGGCCCTAACTTTACTAGAGATTATGCCCGGCTCTCTAGCGTAGTTGGCTAAACCAGACTGCGCGGTGACAAACTCCTTGTGGTCCGGGATCACTCCCGGGGGTAGGCAGAAAAGCCACATTTCTCCCAGATTTACGGTACCTGTCATGGAATCAAGGCCGAAGGGTTACGATATCTATAATACCGAACCTAGGGGTTAACAACTCATGGTTCTAAAACAAACTAGAGATTATCATTCCATATTGCGTTTTTCAATCCATGCTGTTGTACCGTCTCCTCGACGTTTATGTTTTATGTGTACATAACATTTAGGCCACCCAGTTGTATCGAAACAGTCGTTTTCAGTGTTATTTTCATCACTTGTATAATTTTAGCTAGTTAGCAAAACAGATTTTTCAGTACTGACGTAAATATCCCTTACCACACAAGTCACCCCTTCAAAACCTCTTACGAACATACAATAGTTTTACCCGTGTGGGATGCAATTTTTTTTTATTTGAAGCCCTACCCTGGCCTCTGCCGGGGGCCCTGAATATAGCCGGGCCATAAATATTGCCTAGCCATAAATATGACTTAACGGCTGGAAGCAGTTTCTGGGACCTCTTCACGGGCAATCGTCATCCGCACGGCGGCACTTTGTGCCACTTGGTGGGGTACACTACCTACCTACCTTACGAACATTGCCATTACCTAGCCTGTCGCCCCCATGTGGGATGCAATTTTTAGTTATTTTGAAGCGTTACTCTGTCTTTTGCCATGGGCCCTAAATCTAGCCGAACCTCAAATATGGCCTAACGGCTGTACGGAGTTTCCGGGACCTCTCCACGGGTGATCCTCATCGGCATAAGTACACTTTGTGACACAGGGTGTTGTCGCTTGTGTGATGTCCTGGTGGGGTACAACTTACCTACCTACCTCACGAGCTTGGAAACGATCCAGCACACTTTCAACCTGACAGTTGCGGTCTTCTTCAGAATTTACTTAAAAACAAAAAGTGGCTAGCATTTTACTTCCTAGCCCTACACCTGGTACTCATTTTAAGCTGGGTCGACCTGGGAGCCAAATTCATTTTTTGAAAAAAAAAAATTATGTCCTGATCCATTTTGAACCAAGTCATTCCGACCCGCCGGCGAAGGTCTAGCCACTACACCGCAGCGGCTCTCTATAAACAGCTTGCTGTAAAAAATACATCCAGCAAATAATTGTTCCTGGGGTTTAAATGTTCGCGTCACCTTTCAAACATGTCAATGAAAGTATAGCAGAGTTTCAATTTACAAAGATCTGTTTGAAATGTAGTGAAAATCGCTGCCTGGACAAGTTATTAAATAAAGAACAGGGCAAGATTTATTAAGCACACTATGTAACGAAGTAGACTCAAACCGCAAAACAGATTTACATTGAAATGTAAAGCACGAAAACTGAGGAAGCGATAACGCCAACAACAACAACAAAACCTACGACAAACGTCGATGAGAGCAGAGATTGATTTGATTCAAGAACCGACATCACAGCACTCGGGGTATTTCCATAAGCGCTCCGTCCCCATCATCAGCAGCCAGCGAAGAGTTCCGATACTAATGATGCCAGTAGCATTCTGATTAAACGTCCGTCTTGCCTTTTCTCTGAGCCTCGAGCATCTGCCCAAAACCTCTCGTCACCCCCCGCTGCATCAATCTCACCAGACTGTGGTGATCTATCTGCTCCTCCGAACTGTACACGCTCTCCCAGAAGACACTAACCACGTCTGCTTTATCATGTATTCCACCAAGTTGTGCAGAGCCAGCTAGTCTGTCCGCCTGTGAGAGCAATGAAAGATGAAGAGAAGAACCCTTTTAAGGTAAAATTTTTCATCGAAACTTTGGAGCCAGTAAAATTTTACACCAATCGACATTCATTGAATACTACCGTTATCATCCCGCAGAGCCTCTTTGCTTTCCACGGCAGTTATTTAAAAATCTGTCTCGCTGCTATCCAAGCCCTGCAACACAGCTCCCGTAGTCAGAGTTACAGGGGTCTCTTCCGTATACCACCGAGTTCCGTTCCCACTGACAGGTCGTAAGTCGTATTAAAATTTTTGAACACTATTTTCGTTCCAAAGGTATATACAAGTGTTAACAAAGCGAAAACCCTTAATTTATTTATGTATATTTATTATAGTTAATGAGAAATATACATAATGTGTACTCTGTTGCATCAGTTCAGGGAACTTGTTGACTCCACCAATGTATCATTTATTGATTGTATGTGGTCCAAAATGCGGATAGTTGTAACT
>CAJHNH020002825.1:65000-77500 GCA_905116865.2 Candidula unifasciata
TGAGCCAATCACACATGACATATATATCACTTGGGACTAACAGGATTAAATCTGAAACCTTAAATGAAACACTCGCTAATAATAAAACCATTTTATAATATGCATATACTTATAATTGTGTGTAATTAAACTTCTGAGTTGAGTGCATGGCGTGACACTGTGAGCTGCGGATTTCATTTGGAATGTTTTTTCGTGGTTCTGTGTGTTGTAGATTCAGAAAATGGCGCAATGCTGGTTGTCGCAATATTGGTGGTGCCATTTTGTGATTAAAATTGATCACGTGTGCAACTGCTGATGTGTTGGTGACTTCTGCTAGTTACTAGTGCTACCATCCATGCATTTCTAATGTCGGACTGTTTGTGTTAGCACTTCAGATGGCTACTGCATGCTTTTAATGCGTGTGTGTGCTAGAGCATATGATGAGACAACAGTCTTTCAATCTTTCCACACGGGACTGTGATAAACATTATGTGTGTTTTTCGTTGGCACAGGAGCGGAGCAAATATGGGGTGACCCGTTTGCTATGAAGCTGAACCTAAGATTACCAGATTACCAAATTGTGACCTCACAAGGAATTTCACATATATAGGCCTGCAAACGGAATTCTTTCGATTATTATCTTTATTTTTACCTTCCTTCTCGATTTGTACCACCTTGATTTAGGCTTGGCGGAATCATTTGTTGTCTCGGAAAAGGTCAAGATTTTTCTGTAATTTTCTTCTTCAGCCGGATAACATTTGCAAACTAATTCTAAATAATCCTTTTCTGCATTCCCGAGTGGGCTTGTTTGTGGTATTTGTTAACAATGCCTATCTTTCTTTACATCAAAGTCGGTCTTCAGGTTTACCTTAAGTTAGTAGCATAGTAGAAGTATTTCTGAATCGCTAGGTATGCTACAGTACCCGTGATACTATTGATACCAGTTCTATTCTTGTTGTAAAAGGGGCTTGCGGTCTCCGCGGGGTCTTTTGGCTATGCAACGAAATGTAACATTTAGAGGAAAATATGCTTAAGAAACTGAGAAGAGTCGGGATAACTTAGGAACATTTTTCATGCTGTTGTATCTTGTATATATGCGTGTTGAGGGCATATGTCCTTGTATATATATATACACACACATAAACACGCACAAGTCGGCGGATGAATACAATATTACAGCAGAAATCCTCGAAGGAGCAAATGAAGCATCTATGCAACCGGTGCTAGAACTATTTAACAAAATATGGGAAGAGGAACGGCGTAATGTTGACCGCATTACCCACCAAGTGACGATTGGTCTGTATAAATATATAGGTGCTCTTTCCATATGCCCGATGCGCCCTAAGGCGTGAAAACGGACCTTTACTTACTATGGGAAGAGGAAACCGTTACAGAACAATGAAATAGAGGATGGATAGATGGATGGATGGATGAATGAATGGATGAATGGATGGATGAATGAATGGATGGATGGATAGATGGATGAATGAATGAATGGATGGATGGATGGATGGATGGATGGATGGATGGGATGGATGGATGGATGGATGGATGGATGGATATATGGATGGATATATGGATGGATGGATAGATGAATGAGGGATGGATGGATGGATAGACGGATGGATAGAGAGATGGATGAATAGATGGATGGATAAATGGATGGATAGATGGATGTATAGATGGATGGATGAATATGTGGATGGATAGATGGATAGATGGATGGATGGATAGATGATGGATGGATAGATTGATGGATGTATGGATGGATGGATTTATAGATAGATGGATAGATGGATAGATGGATGGATGGATAGATGGATGGATAGATGATAGATATGTGGGTGGGGTGGTTAGAAGTTTTTTTTTTAGAAATTTGAGTGGGTAGGTACGTAGATGAGTAGATATGTGTGCTTACGGGTAGATGGATGTATAGATGGAAGGTAAGGTGGGTGGATAGGTGCGTAGATAAGTATTAAGATGGTTTGGCAAGTTAGTCGGCGAACAGAGAGAAAGCCATACGTATATAAATATAAATACCTTGTGTGACAGACACGTACACACAGTATCGCGCTTGAAGTTACCTTTTTTTTTTTTTTTGGATAGTGTGCGAAAATTACTCATTTCCACGAAAGCTTCTTTTTTACGACCTTCCCATGAAGATAACCAGCAACGCAACATTGCTACAACAAGCACACAAAAAACATCATTAGCAATTACTGTATAAACATTTTAAAGTTGCAAACAGCAGGTAAACAGAACAGGGGGAAAATGTTTACTGAATATTTTATTGCAAGCGTTTGGATTAAATTTCAAATTATCTCCCTTCCAGGCGATATAATTCGAGAGATTTCGGGTATTGCAGTCATTTTAGACTACTGTTTTTAAGCAGTTTGCTGACTTCATGACCAGTTTTTATCTATTTATCTTAGCACTTGTCATCAGAGCCAGGTGAGTTATATCACCAGAGCGTCTTTACTGTGGATAAACTGGGCCATTTGAAAGTAATAATTTACCTAAAGCAGGTTAGAAAGGATAAAGAAAACAATGTATATTTGCAGAAGCAACGAACGAGTGTCAGATGTTCTAGCGTGCGATCGCTTGTTCTAGTAAGTTAACAGTTTCGAAGCGCAGCTGTTTATCTGTTGTGGTCCTTAGCAGCACAGGACTGCAAGTTACACCTGGCTGGTGAAACCATTACAGGTGCCCTAACAAAATATGTGGGTCTTTAATTGGGTATCTGAGATCTGCTTTATTAGTCTGCCGTTATGATCGACATTTTCATATTATGTAATCTGGCCATCACTTCGTGAGATGAATTTTTTCGTTATTTGAAGTCATACTCTGGCTCTTGTCAGGGGCCGCAATATAGCCCGACAATAATATGGTCTAGTGGCTGAACGCGGTTTCTGGGACCTCATCCACATGGTATCACTTTGTGTTATCGGGTGTTTATCGCTTGAGTGATGTCCTGGTGGGGTTTAAAAAAAAGATAGAGATAGAAAGATCGACATTTTCAAATCTCAGGATTATATGGTAGATCTTTAAGTAGCAGACGGAAAGGGACAACTAGTGAATCGATCGATCTGTTTATCTGTAGGCGTTGTGGTGGTCAATAGTTCAATGTATTTCATCAACTAGGTTTCGGGCCATGATGGTGACATGTAATAGGTCTTCTACCCTCTACTACAATCTTTTGTCCTTCACAGTGGCTGCACACTCTCTCAGTTGCTGTTTGCTCATCAGTTGAACGTTTTCTCCTACTTTAATCGATATGTATTATATACTCCCCCATAACGCCCCCCCCCCCGGGCTTATTTTACTCTATCTCTCCCCCCCCCCTTATCGCGCTAAATCCTACCCATACCGAGTATGTTGTTTTAGCAGAGTCGCAACTTTTGTGTGAATGGAAGGATAAATTTTGTTGTCAAAGTCTTGAAACATGTCATAAATTTTTATGCTGTGTTTTTTCCGGGAACTTCTTTCCTGTTTTAGATTGGCTTGCGTGTCAGACGCCTTTTTTTGTGTTTTTTCACTGAAATAAGAGCCGATCGACCTAACTATGGAGTTTTATCCGATTCAGCTCAGTCGCTCTCCTCATAGCCACTCTTCGAGACGTTATATATGTATAAGAGGCTTTTTGTTGTGATGACCCAAAAGACGACCCTACCCCTACTGACATCAGAGGGAGCCAGTCCCATCATTTTTCGGCCATGTTATGAGAGTGAGGGAAATAGAACTGTTGTGACCCCCTGGAACGATTGTGGAAGGAGGGATAGAGGAAGACCACGAGAGAAGATGCTTGACATTCTTGTTGCATGGCAATGGAGGTGTTGTCGGCACACCGAAACTGATACATGCTGCAGGAGATCGCGTCATTATTGGAGCATGATCGCCCTACCTGCCCGTCGGCGAAGGCACTGATGATGATGATTATTTAGCTCCACCCAGTAGACGCCCCCAACCCCGGGCTTGTTTGTCTATCGCTCCCCACACCGCCCCCCCCTTTCCGCTACCCCCTTCCCTACCGAGTATTGTTGTTTTAGCAGAGTCGCGTCTTTTGTGTGAATGGCAGGATAAAGTTAGTTGTCTAAGCTCGATTTGTGTCAGTAACTTTCTATGCTGTGTCTTTGGAACTTCTTTCCTGTTTTGGATTGCTTGCGTTTCCACGCCTTTTTTTTTTTTTTTACTGAATAAAGCCGTCGCCTAAACTATGTGATTTTACCGATTTACTCTCACTCGCTTCTCCCTCATAGGTCATGTCTTCGAGAACGTCGCATATGTCAACACTTTTTGTTATGCCCAAAGACGACCCTACCCCTACTGTCCCCACGCCCCCTTTCTCCTCCCCCCCCCCCTCCCCCGGGTCTCCATAAGAATCGCCGTCGCTAAAAAAAACGTAGATCGGACCTGAAACTCCACGAAATTTAAACGGGCAGGCAGATATGTCAACCAAGACACGCAGGAAACCCCCACCTTTCTGTTACTTGATTAATTCAATTGTAACGGATCACTAACCGTTTTCTAAGATCAAATTCTCTAAGTTGGCCCCAATAATCATCTCACTACTGATATTTCTCATGTCCCATGTTGCTGACCCGGTCTCTCACTACGACCGATTCTCCCCCTTAAATAAGGCACTTCATTTCCTGAAAGGGCCCGTGTTACTCATGCATGAACATGTCGGGTTAGCCTCTGAAGTGTTCAAGCAAACAAACTAGGGGGGATCTTAGTGCAGGAATCCGGTGATTTGTAGTTTTCTTATTTAACGTTCAGTTTCTTGTTCATATATCTATGTTTTTTACATTCATGTTGGGTTTCTGCTTTCCAGAAAGTTGAGTTAAGTAAAACAAATATGCCTATAATGTTGCTTAAAGTGAAGGGTACATAAATACGTAGTTGTGCAAAATGAACGGTATATAAATACATAGTTGCGTAAAGTGAAATATGCATAAATGCACACACACACAAAAAATGCATTGTTGTGTAAAATGAAGGTTGCATCAATGCATATTGCGTAAAGTGACGGTTACATAAATATAGTGTTGCGTAAAGTGGAGTTTGCATCAATACATAGTTGGCTAAAGTGAAGGTTACATCAATACATAGTTGCGTAAAGTGAAGTTTGCATCAATACATAGTTGCGTAAAGTGAAGGTTAGATCAATTTACAGTTGGGCAAAGTGAATGATATCAAAATAGAGAGCCATGTGTGTATCTTTGTATCCTTCACTTTTCTTTTACTTTACTAAACAATGTATGTATGCTCCCTTTCCGTGCAGCCAGCCGTGCCGTGCTACGTCTTGGCACTGGTTGTAGATTTTAACTGCTGTTCATCCCTCTCTTTTATGTCTTCTTCTTCTTCCCCAGCTGTAGATTCCGGTAGAAATTTTGGTTGTTCGTTCACTTCTGGACTGCAGACCTGTTCCAGAACCTGATTGTTGTGTGTGCATCCGTTTTACAGATCTGAATCATTTGTATGCAGATAGTTGACTGATTACCATTTAGACAGAAGCATTCCGACATCAAAGGAAACTGCCAACTGGTCGACATGTCTTTGTGTGTAGACAGTGTATCTATTCTTGTTTTCCCTACAATAGGGCCCCGGAACCCACGCAGTGATCTTTGATGTTATCCGCCCACTTGTGTCACTGTTTCGTGCTCACTTGCCTTCAGTTTTGCCCTCTGATATGGTTTACATGAAAATTTTTATTAATATAAACAAAATATTTTACTCCTCTCTATTTTTATTTCCTTTAGCAACTCCCTTTTCATTTTTATTTGCCTTTCTTCTACCTTTGTTCTCTCAAATGAGGATAAAGTAGAGCCTCAACGCACTAACACCAAGTCTGGTACACTTTTTATATAACTGGTTCATTTTTTGCAGTTTAAGTTTTCCATAAAATGAGATACTCGGTATCACGCCAGACCTCCTTAATAACCTCTTAGGACAGGCATAATAAGTTACTTTGTTTCCATTCATTGCCCTATGTGGGTACCCACAATAAACGTGAACGCGTCATGCATGTCTCCTAGGATGTATCCTGTGCTCTGTGTGGATCCGGAAGGAGAGTCACACTTAAACCATAAAGCAAGCCTACCGTTGACATTTATTCCATTTAGTATTTGGACTATTCCGGAATTAGAACAAATCTAAAAAAAAAAAAAAAAATTTTTTTCCCTTTTTCTTTTTCCACTTTTTCTTCTTCTTCTTCTTCTTCGTTTTCTTCTTCTTCTTCTTCTTCTTCTTCTTCTTCTTCTTCTTCTTCTTCTTCTTCTTCTTCTTCTTCTTCTTCTTCTTCTTCTTCTTCTTCTTCTTCTTCTTCTTCTGCTGCTGCTGCTGCAGCTCCTTTATCATAGAAAATGGTAGTTGGCAGGTTATGTTGTATCTTACGGTATGTCATTTGTGTATTTCGGCCAACACATCCGATTTCATCAAGCTCTGAATTAGTTGCCCTTTACGACCTGTGTGTTTTTGGGGCAGTGTACCTTTAACCCCCTCTCCGGCTCCGTTTCCCGTTTTCTTTTTTTCCTTAAATGATGCTATTGAAGCCTTACGGGGAGCATTGAATGACATGTTAGATGAAATTTTTTTTTTCTTAAAAACCTAGCACACTGCCACTGTGTCCCTGTCATCATCATCATCCTCATTATTATCATTACCCTCATCATCATCATGAACATCATTATCATTATCATCATCATCATAATCATGTTTTCTGCATGTATGAGTGTGAGAATTGCAGTTCGACATCTCACTCGATCACCAGAATCACGGATCAAACGAGTGCTTTTATCTCCCTCCCACTCCTGCGGCCAAGTCATTCATGGTTTTACTTTGTCTTGGTGTATCTCTTTCCCCCCTCCACTACTGCCAGTTTTGTCACACAGTTCCTGAGTATGCTCCTTCTCCTAACATGTTTATAATAGACTTACTGTCTACATATACTATATCTAACAAGGTTAAGGTTTTGATCTGTTTCGATGAGTTTCAGCGTATTAAAGATGTATGGGGGTCTCCATGGCGAAGTGACCAGACTGTTTGAATGACGCTTGAATTGTATCGGCTCTTTCCCTGACTTCATCGTTCGGTATAGGAATTAGTTTTGACGGCGATCCACAGTGATCGTCACTGAGGCTACAGATGTCGTTATTTGTGCGACAGTCTAGGCAGACATTCTAGTCTGTATGGAAGAGAGACAGACTTATATGGGATGAAGCCCAGTACAATGAAGTTGATCTTCTTGATTTCAAACCTTATACATGTGAAGATATTTCGTTTCTATAGTAACAACTTTCGCTGTATGTAGTCTCGTTGAAAGGAATACTTTCATGTTTGTTCTTTGCTTTCTCTACGCATGGTTCCATCTCTAAATTATGGGGGGGAGGAGGTGGGAAGGAGACAATAGTCCCACTGCCCCCTAACCAGCATATCGTAGGCTGCAACAAATCAAGAAAATTTCAATCCAAGTCGAAGTACATCTGCCGGATAGGCAAGGGACCAACAGTCTCCATACAAATAAGTAAGATCTCTAAAACGATTGTGTATGCAAAAGTCAAGTTTATTAACAAGACTTAAGTCCATAAGTGGACGAACAACCAGAACTTTCCTCCTGAGTTTACAGCTAGTAAAGACTAAGAATATCATTAGAAGTTATGTTTTCATGGTGGCTAGAGTGCACCTGCGGTAAAACATTCTAAAATTGCTACTTCTAAAACAGTTCAACGAAATATTCGTTGAAGAATAAAAACCTTTGAGAGATAAACAAATCAGGATAAAACACAAAGTGGCTGCCATGGTGACACGAGTGATAAGTAAATTCTTTTCCAACGATGTTGCTGTTATTAATTTAAATGCTGGTGAGTTGTCTGTTCTTAGAGAGGACTTTGGGTAAGAAGCAAATGGTAAGGGCGCCACGATGACGGAAGGTGATAGCTAAATTGTGGATAAGAACCCAGCGGCGCCACAATGATGACGTATGTGGTCTTAGAAATGAAGTGGCTAGGAGTGTATAAATGAATGAAGTGTTCAGTGGATGTATGAAATTGTGCGTCTGTACATGAATGTACAATGTGAGTATGCATGTGAACGTATTAGCGTGTATGGGGATGCCTAATGTGCAAATATGTAAATTGTGATAACATGACATAACATGTAGACTATAAATTGTGGTGTGTGTAAGTGTGAATGTGTGTGTGTGTGTGTACATTCATGTTTGTGTACTGTATTGTGTGTATTTATCTTTAACGTTTTCTAGTTGTTGTTTTTTGTTTTTTAATTATGTACTCAAAGTAGGCAATTTGCTATATGAGCATAACATAATAAAAACGTATTTAATGTGTGAAAGATAAATGTATGAGAGGGCCGAATGTAAGTTGGGTCTGTGTGCCAAATTGGTGACTCTTGTCAACTAAAAGATTCGTTCGTTTGTTTGTTCCTTCGTTCGCTATGGAAATACATTGTTTCGTCTTGATAGAATTTCGTACTCATATTTGTGTGCGCGCGCGCGCGTCCGTGTGTGTGTGTGTGTGTGTGTGTGTGTGTGTGTGTGTGGAAAAAAGGGGGAGGTGTATTTTTGTGTGGTTCGTGTGGTTTTTTTTTTCTCCCCACATCTCATTAGTGTGAAAAGTCTTTTTTCAACTCAGACATGTAAGTAATAAAAGCCAAACGGAGATATCGAATTGGTGTTATTGCAGTGCTTCGTCTCTCAGAAATAAGGCTCCAGCAGCTGCTTTTTGAGTAGCCTGCTATGTCTTTAGGGCCTCAATTTCGGTCTATTTCAACACCAAGGTGTTTGTTTGCCAAATAAACATACTTTTTTGGGGGGTTGCTTCTAGTTCAGGTTATCCTTTCCCATATGGGACCGCTCGTTACACCAGGCTGGTGCAGTCGTTATGGGTGGCCTAATCAGAACTTCTTTGGAGGTTAAAAAGGTTATCAGTAATCTGCCTTGTTGCTCTGCCCTCTAGACTTAGATTTTTAAATCTGAGAATGGTAAGGCAAACCTTTAGGTAGCATTCTGGAGTGGACAAACTGACTGATTTATTTATTGAGTTTTGGTTAGCTGTCAGATGATCCTCGAAATAATATTCCCGTTTTCGTGGGATGCAGGTGCATACAGGCACAATGGAACAATGCGCTAACGAATATTATGATGCGAATCTTGCTGTTGTATTCTAGGTAATATTTGCTGCGAGTCTTGCTGTGGTAGTCTAGGTAATATTTGCTGCGTATCTTGCTGTGGTAGCCTAGGAAATATTTGCTGCGAATCTTGCTGTGGTAGTCTAGGTAATATTTGCTGCAAATCTTGCTGTGGTAGTCTAGGGAATATTTGCTGCAAATCTTGCTTTAGTAGCCTAGGTAATATTTGCTGCGAATCTTGCTGTGGTAATCTAGGTATTTTTTGCTGCGAGTCTTGCTGTGATAGTCTAGCGAATATTTGCTGTTAATCGTATTGCTGTGGTAGTCTAGGTAATATTTGCTGTAAATTTTGCTCTGTTAACGTAGGAATATTTGCTGCGAATCTTGCTCTGTTAGCCTAGGGAATATTTGCTGCGAATCTTGCTCTGTTAGCCTAGGGAATATTTGCTGCGAATCTTGCTCTGTTAGCCTAGGGAATATTTGCTGCGAATCTTGTTGTGGTAGCCTAGTTAATAAATGCTGTGAATCTTGCCATGGTAGCCTAGTTAATATATGCTATGAATCTTGCCGTTGTAGTCTAGGGAATATGTGCTGCAATTGTTGCTCTTTTAATCTGGAGTAGTGTTATATATCTCATGGACCCCGGAAAAATCCATGTGGCCTCTAAAGATTCTGCTTAATTAGGTAACCAGGTAGGGTAGGTGGCTGTTGACTTCTAGTCTGTAGGATAAACATTTCAAGGATTTTATATTTGTGTGGGGAAAAAAACTAGGCAAGTAAATAATAAAACCAAATAAAAAAATCTAGTAACTGGTAGTGTAGCAATTCGCATATCAGAAACAACCCTCAAAAACATAATACTATTTTCTCAACCTCTAAGAAGCAGCAGCTCTCGCCTTAGCTGAAAACATTAATTTTCTGACATCGGATTGAACAAATAAACTGCTGTTCACATTCGTTTTTGAGTCATGTTTGGAGAGCTGTCCGGTGCGGCGGCGCTAAACAATTTCGTCTGTTTTGGTGGGCTGTGGGGATATACAGGTTGAGGAACACTGATCTGGACAATATTTTATGTGAGTTTGCTCTTCTGGTACTCCAGCGGATATTTGAGACATGTCCATTGACTACTATGTGATCAAACAGGTCAGAAATAAAGGAGAAGTCTGCAACCGTTGGAGTTCGTTGTTTTGGATAAGGAGTGATAAGCAGAGTGAAAATAGATGGATAGAGAGGAGAAAAACTGAGACAGAGAGAGATAGACAGAGAGAGAGAAAGGTGAGGGGGGGGGGGGGGGGGGAGAGGGGGAGAGAGAGAGAGAGATGCCGGCAGAGAAAAAAAGTGCCAGAAAGAACGAGAGAGCTGAGAGAAGCAGAAAGTGAAACAGGGACACATATATAGAAACATACAGACACAGAGACGTTTTTAAATTTTAAAACAGACCCACGTGCAGAGAGAGCCAGAAAGAGAGAGAACAAAAAAGATAAAGCAAAAGAGAGAGACACAAAAAAGAGAGAGAGAGTATTAAATGGGTTGTAAGAAAACCAAAAGGTTTGGCTTTACAGAAGTGTGTCAAACACACATCCACAGAAAAAGAAAGAGAAAACAAAGAAACAAAATAGAGAATGAGAGGTTGAATAATTGAAAGAGACTGACATTACGAAGGAAGAATAACACGTTAATAAGTGGCGTGCCAGCGGACAATATAATAATCTTCTTCATATTAAACATAGCGGCAATATTAAACAAACAGTTTTATTCGCACGCTCCTAGGAGACGTCAACATTGTGAAATATGCCAAGTTTGCATCTAACAACGATTCTCACTAATTTAGCGACGGCAGGACAGCAAGCGCTGGGATGAAATATAAAAAAGAAGAAATCTCAGATTAACGTTGAGCTTTCATTTGTGATGACCTGGGTTCGGATTCTCGCTAAGCTAACAGAAAACTATGTATGCCTAATGTCAACACCAATATTGCGACAACCGGCGTCGCACCATTTTCTGAATCTACAATTCACACCACCACGTTATTCACAGTCGAAAAACATTCCAACTTAAATTCGCAGCTCACAGTGTCACGCCACGCACTCAACTCAGAAGCTGGGCAACGAAACTATAGCCTTTCGATCTACAAATGGAGCAGAAAATGCAACGGCCACTGTATGGCAAAAGCCAAAAAAATTTCCCACGGCTCAAAACAGTGGCTGTGCCTTGTGTCCATTTTTACCTGAAGCATTATGTGAGGGTTACTAAACGGTTACCCTAGCAGTACCCTCACTATTAGCTGGGAAAGGGACTAAGAGCATTATATCTACCAGTAAGCGTCTCCCCTACAACCACCTGACTGCCTTCGTTAACGACTGTTCACCCAACCCAACAGCCATGCAGTTCTTTGGCACAAAGAAGACACATTGAACTTGGAGTCCAACTGTATGTTGCCGTCAGGTGTTAAAATCACAAGGACTAATTTCAATGAACCGGGTATTATCCTATCCTTCGAACTGCATGCAGAGCGCGAAGCAAATGTTGTCTAGCCTTTCCTTCTACCTTTGTACTTGATTCTGTGAGTGTCGATCTATACATGGTCTGTTTGTTTATTATATATAATTTCTACATCAGATTATGGAATGATATTGAACATACAGATATAAGGTATCAATTCTTTCCTAAAGTTATGGAATGAACAGACATTAGACATCAATTTCCACGTTCAAATTATGGAATGAACAGACATTAGACATCAATTTCCACGTTCAAATTATGGAATGAACAGACAATAGAAATCAATTTCCACGTTCAAGTTATGGAATGAACAGACATTAGACATCAATTTCCACGTTCAAATTATGGAATGAACAGACAATAGAAATCAATTTCCACGTTCAAGTTATGGAATGAACAGACATTAGACATCAATTTCCACGTTCAAGTTATGGAATGAACAGACATTAGACATCAATTTTCACGTTCAAGTTATTGAATGAACAGAAATTAGACATCAATTTCCACGTTCAAATTATGGAATGAACAGACATTAGACATAAATTTACACGTTCAAGTTATGAAATGATGTTAAACATAGTCTTAAAACATCAATTTCTACATAAGGTTAATGTACTTAATTAAACATACAGACACCAGACATCAATTTCCTACATTAGGTGATGGAGTGATATTAAACGTGAAGACCTAGGGTATCAATCGCATATCGAGTTTTAGAATGATATTGAACATATAGACTTAATTAAGACATCAATTTCCACATGAAATTATGGTATTATATAAATATATTTACTTAAAATATCCAATTCCGCATCTGGCTATGGAATAATATAGAACATCAGAAAACATCAATTTCCTTATTAGGTTATAGAGTGATG
>CAJHNH020002825.1:82500-92668 GCA_905116865.2 Candidula unifasciata
TCTTAACTGAAGTCTGCCTTACAAGATCCACAGGATAAACTTAGCTTGGATGATGAAGTTGAAGCTTCAGATCAAAAATGACTCTGGTATGTGTTAGCTGTTTCAATTTCTTTTAATAGTCAATCAGGAAGCTGATAAGTGGAACAGCCTTTTCCTACTCTCATCAGGCCGAATTTCATTGTCAAGATAGCATTTAAAAGGTCCAATTTCATCCTGTCTCTTAGGTTAGATTTGATAAATTCACTCCAAATAAAAAATCTAGAAAACATATACCATCTAAACGTCAAAAACGACACCTAAATGCAAGAGAAAACATCTTAATCTAGATGTAAAACATCCAAAGTGGCAACACTGACCATGTCATTACGAAGTTCGCAACGCCTAAGCATCAGAAGCCAACTTAAGTTAAGCTGTGAGAAATGAAGTGACTAAAGTGAAGGGACGTTTTCCACGCCTTCAAGCGTATTTTAAGCATATGGGAGCTAGACCCACATTTTATAGACGAATCAGCACTTGATGATGTGGTCAGCATCATGATTGCCGCATTTAGTTTCCAGGACCGTGGCTCTTACCTATATAAGCTGGGTCTACCTGGGAGCCACGGTAATTTTGGGGAGATAAAAAGGTCCAGCTCCGCTGTGACATGAGCCCATTACCTTTCGATCCACAGGCGAGCATCTAGCCGCTAGACTATATCGGCTCCCGAAGCTGTGAGAAATTGAAAACAAAAAAATCTGTCAGGACCTTTCTACTTCGTTTATTCCTGCCACTTCTTGGGTAATGACCGAAAGTGCTCCCATCTAATTTAACCCCCCCCCCCCCCCCCACGCTTCTTAAATCTAGTTTCAACGCCTCTGTGGCCTTTCTATTTAGTCTACCCCCTACCCCTGCCCCGATTTTTTTTCTTTCTGTTTTTATAAGCTTTCTACCTCCAGCGTTGATCTTATTAATGGTCATTGTGCTGTTTTAAAGGTGATCTGTTCTATTTCACTGTTTCTTTAATTTTTTTTTTCAACGATAATATACTATGTATACAAAATTAAAACCTATGGTGCCGACACTGACATTCTAACATTTAAAAAAAAAAAAACGACGGCTCCTGTTAGAAGAAACGAGTATTTCTGCTTCTATACATAGTTGCTTGCTTATAAACTAGTCATACCCTTGTGGGATTCAGTTTTCGTTGCTGCTTTTTTAAGCCCTACACTGTCTCTTGCCAGGGGCCGCAATATAGCCCGCCTATAAATATGGTCTAATGGCTGAACGCGGTTTCCGGGACCTCTCCACGGGTGATCCTCATCCACATGGTGGCAATTTGTGTCATCGGGTGTTTATTATTTGTGTAATGTCCTGGTGGGGTAAAATGTGTTACTACTACTACTCTATACATGGCTAACTAAATAAATCAGGCTATGTTAACGTGTTCATTCTACTGCTGTCGTTTGAAAGCTGCGTTTAAATATTGATACGAGCATTCCGAGTGAGAGAAATGCTACAGGGACACATGTTTCTTTTAAAAGACAATCAGACACAAATGGAGTTATACAGGTTGTAAATTTTCACAAAACAAGAAACTTGAAGATCTCTGCGTTCGGTTTCGTATGCTCAGGTCAGACCATCAAGTGGGTTTATGAACTCGCATGTCAGATTCAGGTCCTTCATGGTTCCCCACAGCTTGCTCTGCTGCACACTTTACTTTCGGTGCAAGGTTTCTTTACGTAGTTGTTGTAGGGGAAGATGGTATAAACTGTAAAGTTGTTCCGTGATGATCAGACTGGAATGGTAAATGTTAGTCCTTAACATTTCAAGAGTAGAATGTCCGCAACCAGTACCGTTCCTTCCAAGAAAATAGAAATAACTGTTAAGTACTCAGTAGCCTGGATGTACCAAATCTATAGCAATACTGTTAAAGGGTGCGTTGGAAAGAGGGTTGGGCGACAGCCTTCTACCTATTCAGAATGCAAACGGCCTGGTTCTTTCTTCTGAAACCACTCTTGTCAATATGTTACTGTGCTATGAAATAGGAATCTGTTCTCTTACTTTCTTTCCCTTTTGACTCCGTTTACCGCTTAACCATCCTTAAATTTGTTTCTTCTATTTCATTGTGTTGTATGTTTCAACGAATCCCCGAAAAAAAAACAACGGGTAAGCTATTCCAAAAATCTACGACTTGACAACCAGTTGACATTAGTCGTTATTTACGCATGAGTGTTTTTGTGAAAATGTCAGGGAAATGTTGCAAACGAGAAACATGTTCTATAGCACAGGAGACCTCTAGTGCTGACTTTTAAAAACAGATGAAGCTGGATGCAAGATTTATAGACATATAATAAATGACAGACTGGCTTTTGTTGTTTGCGTGAATGTGCAAGGGACTGGTTTCTTGTCAGTGAACAAATAATGGCGGTTTATATATGATAGCAGGATGGAATATGGCGTAGTTTATCTTGCGCATAATACTGTTGCTTCAGCGCATGTTTGTTATTGTTTTATCTGCATGTGTTGGTTGATATGTGTTTGTTTTAGACGCGCTTTAATTTGTTGTGTATTGGTAGACATGTGTTTCAATACTTTGTCACATTTAGAAACCATATATTCTGTCTTTGCGCATGTTATTTAGTTTTTTTGTTGTTGTTTTTGTTTACAGAATACTTCTTCATTTGGTCCCTCTCCCTGTGTGTCTTTTTCTTATTCTTCCTTCCTCTCTTCCTTTTAATCATTGTCTTCTTCTTCATCTTCTTCTTCTTCTTTTTCTTCTTTTTCTTCTTCTTCTTTTTCTTCTTCTTCTTCTTCTTCTTCTTCTTCTTCTTCTTCTTCTTCTTCTTCTTCTTCTTCTTCTTCTTCTTCTTCTTCTTCTTCTTCTTCTTCTTCTTCTTCTTCTTCTTCTTCTTCTTCTTCTTCTTCTTCTTCTTCTTATTCTTCTTATTCATCTTCTTCTTCTTCTCTCTTCTTCTTCTTCTTCTTCTTCTTCTTCTTCTTCTTCTTCTTCTTCTTCTTCTTCTTCTTCTTCTTCTTCTTCTTCTTCTTTCTTCTTCTTCTTCCTTCTTTTTCTTTTTCTTCTTCTTTCTTCTTCTTCTTCTTCTTCTTCTTCTTCTTCTTCTTCTTCTTTCTTCTTCTTCTTCTTCTTCTTCTTCTTCTTCTTCTTCTTTCTTCTTCTTTTCTTCTTCTTCTTTTTCTTTTTCTCTTTTCTTCTTCTTCTTCTTTCTTCTTCTTATTTCTTCTTCTTCTTCTTCTTCTTCTTCTTCTTCTTCTTTCTTCTTCTTCTTCTTCTTCTTCTTCTTCTTCTTCTTCTTCTTCTTCTTCTTCTTCTTCTTCTTCTTCTTCTTCGTCTTCTTCTTCTTGTTCTGCTTCTTCTTCTTCTTTTTCTTGTTCTTGATCTTCTTCGCCTTTTTCCTCTTTTTCTTCTCTTCCTCCGTCTCCTTCTTTTTGTTCGTTTTTTCCTTCCTCCTCGTTTCTTCTTCTTGGTCTTTCTGTTCTTTAATTACGACGTCTTCGTTGATGAAGAAATTTGCGGCAGCTTTTGTCCTTATTGTCTTCTTCTTCTTCTTCTTCTTCTTCTTCTTCTTCTTCTTCTTCTTCTTCTTCTTCTTCTTCTTCTTCTTCTTTTTCTTCTTCTTCTTCTTCTTCTTCTTCTTCTTCTTCTATTATTATTATTATTATTATTATTATTAATATTATTCCTTTTCTTCTTCTTCTTCTTCTTCTTCTTCTTCTTCTTCTTCTTCTTCTTCTTCTTCTTCTTCTTCTTCTTCTTCTTCTTCTTCTTCTTCTTCTTCTTTTTCTTCTTCTTCTTCTTCTTCTTCTTCTTCTTCTTCTTCTTCTTCTTCTTCTTCTTCTTCTTCTTCTTCTTCTTCTTCTTCTTCTTCTTCTGCTTCTACTCTTTTTCTTCCACTTCTTCTTCTTTTTCTTCTTCTTCGTCTTCTTCTTCTTGTTCTGCTTTTTCTTCTTATTTTTCTTGTTCTTGATCTTCTTCGCCTTCTTCCTCTTTTTCTTCTCTTCCTCCGTCTTCTTCTTTTTGTTCGTTTTTTCCTTCCTCCTCCTTTCTTCTTCTTGGTCTTTCTGTTCTTCAATTACGACGTCTTCGTTGATGGAGAAACTGGCGGCAGCTTTTGTCTCTATGTGTTTGTGTTTGTGACTATACAGCTTTACAAAGCGGGGTGAAACAAGATTTCTAAAGAACTATAATGGTCAAATACTGATAGATGAACGTGGATTTTTATCATGGTATGGAGCGTTGCAGGTCGACGCAGCCTAAACTGGGTACCAGGATTGTTGTCATGGGGAAGTAAAGACGGCCGGCGTAATACTGACCGCATTACCCATTTAGTGCCAATTGGTCTGTAAAAATTTTGGCGCTCTTCCTAAACGCGCCTAAAAGCGTAAAGAAGAATCTTTACTTTTTTACTTACTGATAGATGGAAATTGGTACTGAGTTATGGGATCATTGAGAAACTATGTACAAGCTAGACATGGCTTTTGTCTGACGGCAGCTTTCTGTTTTTCCTGACAATAGTGTTATATTTTGCCATGGGAAGGCATGGGCATCACTGCACTTGGCGATGGCGAGTGTGACTAGCAAGAGCCGCCTGCGTTAGGAAAATGCATGCGTATTGTGCATTCAGGGCTAGACCTATATATTAATCAGTCCTAAATGGTGATGGTGATGGGGTCAACACCACAAAAGGCCTTCGTTACTTCTCCTGACTTCAACCTTTTAAGGCTGGGTCAACGAGGAAATCCAGCATTCCTGCTCCGTTCGGATTTGGACCTACGACATACGGATCCGCTTGTGATCGTCTAGACACTACACCACGACGGCACTCCTTACTTAATAGTCACATAGAAATTAAATGAAGTCACTCATCTCCTTTGTCTTCTGAAAAGACACATAGAAATTAAATATAGTCATTCATCTCCTTTGTCTTTTGAAAAGTCACACAGAAATGAAATGTACTCATTTATCTTTTTCTTCAGTGTTTGCTTTTACTGGCATATTCTGTTGTGATGCATAGCTAGGCTGCAGTATCTTAACCTTTCGGCCTAACACATCTTATTTCCAAAAATATAATTATCGCTTTTTACGACATGCTTGATAAGATGCCGTGGGTCTATTCTCTTTACCCAAAAAGGAACCCCTACCCCCACGGGAATACTTAAATTCTTATAGGGTTTATTAAAGAACAGACGAAAAAGAGAAATTAGACCATACACAAAAAAAAAAAAAAAACTACTAGACAGAAGAAGCAAAAGGAAAACGGAAGGAACGAAATACATTTTATTATTAAAGGATACAGACTGGACAAATTCGCCCTCCAAACACTCGTCTTTTACAAAGTAACCAAGTGAATGAGTACAGCCACACATTCAAACAGAGAGACACGCATTATACACGATGACAGATGACTGTCGAGCACAGTTATAAATGAACATAGATATCAGATTTTAACTTGCAGCATCGTGTATTTGCTAACACAATCTGAAAAAGCCGGTCAGAAAACTATTACGTAATAAATATCTACTTTAATAAAATATCACATGACCACAAATAATCTAGAATCATAATCTCAACGTCTGTCCAATTCTAGGCACATACAGAACAAGAGATTGCACTAAAGCAAACGACCCGTGAAGCTTACAGTGGATTAAAACCACAACCATTGTAGAAAAAGTGCCCTCTGACGTTGTATCAGATAAAACATACGTCAAAACTGTCAGATACTGAATGACGGTATCGCACTTTGAAGTCATCAAAACAATGTAAACACGTGTGGATTTCCCTCACCTAATTTGCCTTATCCTCTAAATTTCAACGCCAAAGAAGGACAGAGATAAACTGTAACTTGAAGCCGAAGGAAAAATACGCTTAACTAATTTTGCTGATTGAATTACAGTGTGCTAAGTGCCAAAGGCGGTAAATGTGTTTATGACTTGCAAGAAGCTTTTGTTGGAATAAGATTGAGAAAAATAATATGGGTGAGATTAAAACAAGGATTAACAGTAAGAGGAAAGCAAAATATTTTGGAAACGGAATTATATTACACCAGTAAACTGGCGCAAATGCTGAATTAAAGCGGCAATGTTTTATTAAATTAATGAATTATTATTGGTGACTTTTTTTAAAAACTTGAAAATAATACGGAAAAGAGCACCATGAACAAGACAAACAATGGAGATGAAGGGTACGACTTTATAATGTCACACAGTAAGACTGCCTTTATAAAGTTAAGATTGTGTTGTATTTTTGAAATACGAAAGAAAAGTAAATAGCATTTATCACACCACTGGCAAATCGAGCATTTCATGCTAGTTTATTATAACCCTATAGACCATTGGTCTTTACTGGTCCATGATTGTTGTTATACTGTGTTAAATTTCCTCAAAATAATTATTATTGTTATTTACCTATACTCTTTTATCGATCCAGTTTAAAATATGTACATGTACTTAGAAGCTGTCGGCTCTGCGGCTAAGTCGATGCGAACGCTTCGTAATGCCGGGATGCCGGGTTCGATACCAGCTGCGGGCCATGCGCCTTGCGTTGGTTTTGATAGTGGTATCAAGAAAGCCAACCATCCAGAAAGCCATAGCAAACTACTGGACGTAAATTTGCCTTGTAAAACCACACAACAGCCAGGGGCTGGTCTAAGGATATGCAACTAACTAAGAAGCTAAAAAACAGTAAACGCCTTTTTAAAGCCAGTGGCGTATGGGGTACATGATGCTAATCTTATATATTGATAGGCCACTTGGTATCTGATAGGTTTGAGGGCAAACTTTACGCTGGCCGCCTTCACTGCTGAGGTAATTTCCCTGTACCCATTTTGAGATAGGTCGACCCGGCAGCCAGTGTTAATTGTGAAAAGTAACCAGATACGATGTCGACGCGATACCTGTTTGCCAGCACTACATCCTGCGGCTTCCACTAGAAAACATTACCTACTGTAATGAGTTTCAGGCGTGCCTTTATATTTTAACGAATATCTCGAAAACTCCTGTACTAATCAACATGCATTTTTGCTTTTGGTATTTGATTTTCTACAGTCTTGTGATTTTTGCAAATAACAATTACACAGGTGAAATGTAATCTTTTATGGTTTGTTGTGAATGACCATGTCTGGCACTGGTAGCACAGAGTTGGAATAAATATGAGTTTTGAATTAGATAGCGCTTTGTGATGATTGGGATTGTTCTTAGCTGTAAGAAGGGTGCTAGCGTGTCCAGTACTTTGTTGGCTTTGACTGGCATCCGATTTGACATATTCTGTCTTTTCAGTGTTGATTCTCATATATTGTTCTACATTCTTATTCATGGGAGTTAGATGTGTGCAATTTCATGGCTGTATCTGCTATCAAGGCCTGGTCATCTGCAAAGAGTAATCGTTGATCTTACTAACATTTTCATTCATGGGCTTGGCATTCTTGCATATACTGTCGATGTAGGTGATAAACAGCAGCTGGTGATAAGACACACCCCTGTCTTACTCCCGATCTGTCACTGTGAAAGGATGAGATGTTCCCTGATTTATTCTAACTACACTTTTACAATCCTGTATAAACTTTTGCACACTTCGATGAGGTGTTCGCTTACTCCATATCTTGCCATTACTTTCCATAATAATTGTCTGTCGGCTCTGTCAAATGCCTTCTCCTGGTCTACGTATGCCACAAATAAGTTCTTTTTGTATTCAATGTTCTTTTCTATTAACTGTTTAAGTGTGAAGATTGCATCTGTGCAGCTTCTGTTTCTCCTAAATCCCATCTGTTCTTCTGCCAGCTGTGGTTCTATCACTGGTCTCAGTCTTTGATCTTTTTTTAAACTAATAATTTATGTCCCCTGAAAATATAACATACAGTGATTGCCACAGGCCTGAAGATTGTTGGGAAATGAGTTCACATGTGTTGCAGCGCGTGGTGGTTATTTTGATAGCCTATCCCGCATCTAATGAACAACTGCGTTAATCTAAACCCATATAAGGCCACAGCTAGAGATGATCACATGAAAGTGAATCATCCGCGAAACGCGTGCAATTCAAGTTTTGAAAAGTTCCGCTGACTCAGTTATCTGTAAGTGGCTGGCGGACTGCACTAAATCTGTGTCTGTCTGTTGTTCAAATACCGGGAATACTGGAAAATGAAAACAATATGGATTTTTTTTTTTCCTAAAAAAATAATTCTTTCAAGCGCGTGATTTTTAACACGTTGCATGTAACATTTCAAAAACTTACACGGGGTGGCTAACGCAACATACATACATACGCACGCACGTACGCACACACACACACACACACACACACACACAGACAGGACAGACAGGACGGACAGGACAAACAGACAGACAGACAGACAGACAGACAGACAGACAGACAGACAGACAGACAGACAGACAGACAGACAGACAGACAGACAGACAGACAGACAGACAGACAGACAGACAGACAGACAATCCCTCCTCCAATTATTTTCTTAGGAAGTTGGGCAATCTCTGTTAACTATTTATGAAATGTATACATGCAACTGTGTGCTTAAATTTATACATTCCTTATTATTTCATATGAATTATTATCGGTATTACTATTCAACACAATATCAATATTTTATTATTGTTATAATTTTAAACTTGGATTAGGTGCCTTGAGGCAAACACACACATACATACACACACGCATACATCCCCACTCCTTTTTTTTTCTCCTCACAAATTTGCGTAGAAAATATATACGACGGGGGATGCCTCCAACCTCTTCCCCCTCCCCCACCATTTAGTTTCTTATGTGTCGGCGTAAATACAGACAGATAGATCTATATATTTTCGTCTTATCTACAATGACACCAGGCAGACAGTGAGACAGACATGCACGCACACGTGCCTGCAGTCTAGAAAGAAATGTTCGTCTAACCAATTCCTTCTTCTATGTGAACTTCTGAAAACTGTTCTGATCTTCGCCCGTGCTTTAGAAAGCACTCTATGTAAAAACTACAAACAGTGTTCCGTTCCACAAGCAAGGAAGCCACTATTTATTTAACTAAAATCCTGCCAATTTCAAGTTCACATATGTGATTCTCCGAGCAGGTAACAATAAACACATGAGATACCTGGTGGATCACATAGTTTTCACAAGAAACATATTCTTTATGTGTCTCTATTAAAGCCGTATTGTCGAATCCTTTGTTCCCTGAAAGCAAATAAATATATTGCTCATGGTGTGGATCAAGATAAGATCGTGTGCACTACAAACTCTGCATGATATAGGAAGGTGACTTAGGGATACGAGGAATGGCTGACATGCTTACCATTCAAGCTAACAATTGAACGAACCCAAATTTTCAAAGGGTCACAGAATGGGCACATAAGCTCAAGTATCTAGACGTGAGTATCTACCTGGACTTTTTTTTTCTGTATCCCTGTTCCATTCCTGATTTTACCTTCCAGACAACATGGTCCATGCCATCCTAGGAACCTAGTGGGTCATGTATCTTAGCATAGGTTCGATTCCCTGCATGAAACTGTAGCTTTCGATTGTTGTCTAGTGTGCACTTTTATCTTCTTCTGCTGCCTATTGTTTACCTGCTGTACACTCCTGCGGAAAGTTCTGGTTGTTTGTCCACTTCTTTATTTTGGTCTTGTTCTAGTACTTGAGGTTTATGTGCACATCCGTTTCAGAGACTTTGAGTATTTATATTCAGACTGTTGACCCGTCAGACAGATGCGCACCTACTTTAAAGGAAACATCCTCAATAAGTCGCCTTGTACGCCATGCTTGATATGGAGCAAGTGGATTATGGGCCCCTGAGCCCCACTTTGGGAGCCCTTCTTTTATATATATATATATATATATATATATATATATATATATATATATATATATATATATATGCACACACACACGTATACACATAAAACATATGCCGTGATTGATTTAATCAAAACACAACACTAACTTCAGAAAGAATAAACAGTCAAGCGAAGTAGGCTCTCTCTCTCCCCCTCCCTCTCTCTCTTTTTCTCTCCTCTGTTCCCACTTCTCTCTCTGTGTGTGTGTGTGTGTGTGTGTGTGTGTGTGCGTACGTGCGTGCGTGCATGCATGAGTTCGTGCGTGTGTGTGTGTGTGTTAATAAAATATAGTTTGCAGAGATAAATATACATATATTATTTTTTTTCTTCACAGAAA
>CAJHNH020002826.1:0-5000 GCA_905116865.2 Candidula unifasciata
CTAAATTAAAGCAAGACAGTGATTTATTAAGCTAATATCACCATGAGGTTAAAATCAACTTAGAAGGGATAAGGTATAATGAATATACAATTCATTCCTTTTAATTGTCCCACCATGCTGGAAACCGGAACTGGCCGAGATTTCACATGAGGACATAATTATCACTTAATTAATATAAGTATAATAATTAAAAATACCAATGCACGTTTCTAGTAGCAAATAAACATTAATTCAATCATCAAATAGACAATATGTTTGCATACATGTACATACTAGATCATAAACGTGGTTAGTGAGGATAAAGAAATTTATCATAGTTTTTGAGCCATGTGGGCATTAAATTTCAGAATTTAACCTGTGGAATTAATTCAGAGGAATAAGCAGCAATACATCAAATTAAACTTATTCTTTTAACTCACCCCTGGCAGGGAATTCAAACAGAAAATTGGACCACAGGCGGACTAAGAACTTTAGTCTGAACCGGTCAATTTCTGAATTGAAAATGGAACAGGAAGTCTTTAAAAAGGAGGAACTTACTCTTCAGTTCCCCTTGACTAATCATCTCATTCGCCTTTATTACCTATCAACTCTTTAATTATAATTTTGCTACAGTAAAGCATTAAGAAAAAGTTAAGGAAATTTCTTAATTAGTCCAGTGTTATTATGCTAATTAAAAGCAATAGGAAAATGTTTAGAACTTTGATAATAATATTATCTAAACAAAGCACTTTTTAAAAGGACAGAAACAGCTGTCCAGACCAGCTCGTCACAAGAACCAAGCGATGAAACAGCCACCAGGCAGCCTGAAAGCAACATCTGACGCAACTTGCGAGGCCGACCTCATGGCACTGCTTGAATGAAGAATACAACGAGCATGTTGACCCGCACAAGCTGGTGTACGACGAAGAATCTAGGCGCTACTGCATTGAAAACAAATGGGAAATCCTCGAGAAAACAGTCAAAACACCAGAAGAAATAGAAGCGCACGAACTAATTGACAAACTCTATGACAAACTTAATGCGGCCCTGATCCAAATTCGCAAGAGAAATCATTGGAAAAACGGCACTCCCAAGAGAAGAGGCCGCCGCCAATTCTAAGAGCCACAGGAGGAGCCCACCAAACAAGCCGACATCTTTACGGACTGCCCAAAACAAACAACTGCCAACCGGCCAGACAGTCGCCGTACCGGAGCCACACCCACCTGCTCCGCCCCTCTGGCAAAAAACCATGTAATAACCACAGAGCTAACCAAAATCTTAACCTAGTTTATTTTGAGAAAAAAGAAGACAACGGAAAATACCACAGGCCACCCGACGCTCCGAAGCAGATAGCCGAGGGCATTGCATCTAAGGAGCCAGCACTTGGGAATTCCAGTCACCGTCATGCCACCCCACCCCACCCCACGTGTATTTTAACAAATGCCTTTCAATTTTATTTCAGACCAAGTGACCTCAACCGACCAGGGTGGATCCTACCTCTATCTGTCACTCTCATTCTCCCGACCTAACTATCACATCTCCTGGCACATTCAAGCAAACTGATCTCTCATTTGCAGTCTATCTTACCTCCACTGCTTCTCCACACTCCGTGGGGAAAAAAAAAACCCGGGCTGATCACAACAACAGATTGTGACGGTCCTGTTTGTCCTGAAAAGGAACATTGTTCATGACAGCGCAACCGATGTTTGTTTGCCTTTTTTCGGCGGTTTACAGATCGGCAACCAAGCAGCAACAGGGCACCAGCAGAGCGACCAGCACGAGGCAAGCCAAGCGTCAGCAACAGTCAGCTAGTACCCGTAGATACCATCACAAAGAGAACTGGACCACACCAGAACCAAAAACCACAAACAGCACAACAAGGAAGCAAACAATCGTAATATCAGCTGTGACTACACACCACAAATAAAAGGAAACCCTATAAGACAGCTAAGAACCTTTTTCGATATAGCAGGCCTCCGGGCGACTGAAAGAGGATCAAATTTAGAATTTTTCTTGGACAAATTGGAATTGGAATCCATTTGACCAAGAGGTGAAAAGCAAATGCTGGCGTTGCATAGGATACACATTGAGAAAACATGAAAAAAATATAACTAAAATGTATTTGCACTGGAGCCCATGTGGGCATAGAAATAAAGTAAGACCAAATAGACAGTGAACTGAGCCAAAGAGTGAAGTTAAAATGAAAGGATGGACATGGACACTGCAGCGTAAGCGAAGGGTTGAACGATCCAGCGTGAGTTGATTGAGGGCCTATGCTCACTTCGGGGTTAATAAAGCAGAAGAATAAGAAGGGTAATCATAGTTGTGGAGCATGATCAGTCGTAGTGTTCGATTCTCAGTCAACATTGCGAGAGAATGTTCTGGACACCATACCATATAAGGCATGCACCAAAACGAAGGGGATGGAGGTAGAGCACAGTGCGTATAGACGGTCAGACGAGCATGATGCAAAATCTTATGTAACCCTCGACAACCGAAGCGGTAAAAGAGGAGGTGAAAAACAACAAGCGGTGGAAGAAAAAAGAAGGTGGAGGAGAAGAAAAAGAACAAGAGCGGACACAACATGTTATGCAGTCATTTGTTCGGTGAATTTGCGATTGGCATTCATAACTGGTACGTGTGGACAGGCACACCACATTTACTTCAGACGGGCTCGCTATGTGCAGTAGAGATCCCAGATTTGGTCAGCTGGTATACCAATGGAAATCAAGCTGTATGGAACAGAGGAGGGCATACGTCACGCCACAGACTTCATAGGGTCCTATTTTCTTCTTCTTTGCGTTCACCGCTGTAAACTCTGGCAGGAAGTTCTGATTGTTCATCCACTTCTGGACTGCAGTCCTGTTTAAGAACCTGAGTGTTGCGAGTGCATCTGTTTTACAGATCTGACTTATTTGTATGCAGACTGCTGGTTCCTTGCCTCTTAGGCAGATGCACTCCGACTTCAAAGGAAGCTCCCAATTAGCTGACTCTTACGACATGCTTTTGGGTAGGCAGTGGGTCTATTCTTATTTAACCTATAACACGGCCCCCGGAATCCACACGGGGGAGGGGGTGGGGGTCCTTTTCAAATTGAAAACCACTGGCAGAAAAAAAAAGAAAAGAAGAAAAAAGACAACGACTTCAATGGACACATCTTGGTAACAGTAACGTTTTCTTTTAGTTATGGAGCATGAAGTAGAGCCGCTGCAAAACTGGCTGGAGTTAGCAACATTTTCCTGACAAAGCAACAGCTGTGATCAAATACCACAACCAGTAGTAGCTACACTGGGTGACCCTCTAAAGTTATTTGATTACAAGAGGTAGCGATCTGGCTGGATTTTCGAATTATGTTTACCTTTTGCACACAGTCACGACTTTCTCGGATGGATGCATTCACGATGGTAAGACTAACTTTACCGTTCAACATCTTGTTAGGGACGCTTCAGTGAACGATCGATACCATGATGCAGGGAGGAGTTACGAATCTATTAACGAGATCAATACTCATACTCCACATCGCGCTTGCATATTGATTTTGTCATGTTATAATAGTCATAGAAGCTGTCAGTCTGGATTCTGTTCCGCCTCCATTTAGTCTCAATCAATAGACCCCAATCAATGTATCCTGTTGTAATAGTAGCAGCTGCAGTCCCTGTTCATTCTGCTCCGCCTCCTTTCAGCCACGATCAGTGCCAGCAAATCAATATCACCTAGTAGATGTCACTCGGCGTTCTGCCCCACCTTATTTCAGCCCCAAACAATGGTCCCCGAATAGATGATACAATTTATCAATGTATCTTCTTCATCTACTTCTTGTGTGTGTGTGTGCCTTTCTAGCCCCTAATGGAGCATAGGCCCTCAACCAACTCACGCCAAGTCGTTCAATCTTTTTCTATCGCGTGCAGCATTACCCATGTCCTCCCCATCTTTCTAACTTCATTCTTCAGCTCCCTTCTCCATTTGTTTTTTTACCTTCCTTCATTACTTTGCCCCTGTGGGTTCCATTGCAAAGGCATTCTAGTTATATTGTACTCTGGTGTTCTCAGTGTGTGTCCTATGTATCACTCGATCAGTATAATGACATGTCCACAACAAAGTTCCCATCCACATCAATAAACGCTGGATTACCGGTAAATGAGTGACATCCACCATTTGGGGGTCACTTGGGGTTGGAGGCCAGCAAGAGAAGACGTTAATACAGCAAGACGAAAGAATGTCTTAGGTGAAAACATATTTAAATACCAAGTGCCACATAAGCACAGGCTATGTGCTGCAGCTTGACGATAACGTCATGATTTGTTTTATCGTGATGTCTCACTTTGACTGATAGACTGTTCTGAAATAGTGAGTATTCAAAGAGGAATGGCGTGAACACCTGAAGTAGACACAACTACTAATGGGTCCTTTCGTTTGCTGTTGATGTCTATGAATCCTCTTAAAGACTTACTTTAATTATTAAATCCTATATTTTGACATTAGTATTTGATTGAAGATGGTGGTGAGAATGCCCGGTTTACTTTGGTGTTCTATGGTGCTAAATCACAGATCACGCTTTCGTAGTTCTTGTTACCCCTAACGAATGTTTCGTTGAATTGAACTAAGGTGACTTGGTTAGAGGTCTAGTTGTCATGTAAACTAGGTACATGAGGGGTTTTAGAAGTCATAGAGTATCACCACATGGTGCTCGGACTGTCGTAACAATAAGCTGCAGCCATGTGAGACGTTTGCTGTCCATATACTGCCACGCTAATACCATAACACTTACATAACAGGTGCCAGTTGCTAAAAGAGAGGAAAGGAAATGCCCATGTGTTTTTCTGTGTGTGTGGTGCATTGAAATCTCTGATTCACAGACTGCTTCCTGTTGATTCTCTGAAGCAAGCAGCCGCAAGAATGAGCGATAAAGAGGTGGAAAATTCGTGAACAGAGAGAAAGGACTGGAAATAAGGAAGTAGGAATGATCACCTGGTGTTTTGACAACGAGAGAGACAATTCTAGTATTGGTAGAAGTGTGTCTG
>CAJHNH020002826.1:7500-92630 GCA_905116865.2 Candidula unifasciata
GGACCACAAGGTGTTCGTCACTCGCTCATCGCGCAATCCGGTTTAGCCAACTACGCTAGAGAGACGGGCCTGATAATATTAAAACTATTTACGTGTAATTCGTAATTCGTAATAAATAAAAAAAAAAAATTTGGACAGCTTCAACCTGCCACTGGGGCTTGGTTTTATTTGTGTCCTTGTTCCTGAGCTGTATTTAGTTTAATCCTTTAGGCGTTGTTTATTCATGCTTATTTGTTTAGCTATCTTCATCCGCCCGGTGCCTTTTGTTTTTTGAGCAATCTTACTGGTTTCAGCTGTTTGCCTGCTAGTGATCATTGATTGTGCCTGGGCTGTCACCCTCCACGCCACCTCGAAATCGATAAGTCCGTGACCTTGCGGACCCCAAAACACGGCCCTTTTCAGGTACCCCACTTAACATCTTTTTGGTGCTTTTATTTTTTCGCATCATGCATGTGCTTGTGCGTTAGCTTTTTTTTTTTTTCCCCGAGCATTTCTGTTTTGGCTTTTTTTGCCGAGCATTTCTGTTTTGGCTTTTTTTTTTTTTTCAAATCGTGTGTGTTCAGTGTAGTGTTTGCGTGCTTTGCTTTGTGGGTATTTGTGAGCGTGAATTTTTACAAATGTTGTTTGTATTGTGTGTGTTTTTGCATAAAAACGGGGTACATGAAAAACGTGCATGGCATACATATAGAAATTCAGTTTTAGAACATGGTAAAGATGTAGTGGATATATAGAGAAGATGCCCGGAGGGTGCTAGGTCAAATGAAGGTTTTTTAGGAAATAAAGTTAGGTCGGGAGATTGAGGGAGACTGATAGCTTGCTGGTCGTCGCCTTATATGGTTCATCTTCAGAGTAGCATGGTCGGTCGTCAGGACTGGTCATCCAATGTGTGTATCCCTGCTTGTCGTTCTGCTTATGAACTGTTTAACCAGTTTTTGTACAGCTGGGCAGTTTTTGACCTGGAGGCACGTTTTGGTAGTCATTTGTTGGTTTGTCAGTTGGAAGTAGTTAATCAGCTCTTTCCTTTCGTTTTCGTGTTTTTTGCATGTTAGTAGAAAGTGCTTGGTGGTGTCGTACTCCCAGCATTCAGTGCACATAGGGTTGCTGGTTTTGTCTTTTCAGACGCCCAGCCTTAGTCTCCAGAGTTTGTTGATTAATGGAATTTTGGTGGGTTCCTTGATCTGGGACTTCAGGCTGGGTTCCCTAAGTGTCATGAAGGCATGCCTTCCCTTCTTGCACTGTTTCCACTGCGAAGTCCACTGGCCGTGGATGTATTTTTTAATGAGGGATTTACATTCATCCTTTCCTAACGCGACATCAACTACGTTCTGGCTTTGTAACCCTTTTTTTGGCCGCTCGGTCTGCCCACTCATTACCTGGTATCGTCTTATGGGCTGGTATCCAGGTAATTGACACTTCGCATCCTTTTTGTTGTAGTTTGGTGCTGGCTACTAGAATAGACTCCTTTATGTCGGGTCTGCTGCATCTGTTATGTCCTTTCAGGGCCTGCACCGATGACAGGGAGTCCGTGAGGATACACATTTTTACCGGCGGGTTGTTCGCTGCGATTTCTAAGGCTTTGAGAATTCCAACCAGTTCGGCTGTGCATACCGCCGTGTTCTCTGGTAGTCTGTAGCTTGATTCTATCATTTGGGCTGGGACGACTATCCCGGCGCCAGCCTCTCCATTCTCGTTTTTGGAACCATCTGTGTAGACTGCTAGGGTCTCAATCGGTAAGTTGTTGATGAGGTTTTCGGCTAGTCTCCTAGCTTCGTTCGGCTCTGTGTTTCGAGAGATTAGTTTGGTGAGGCTGGTGTCGGTAGTCGGTAGAGCAAGTTCCCACAGGGGCACGGTCCTGTAAGATTTTCTGTGTTGTCTTATGTCGTCCGCTATATCCGCGTGCTCGAACTCCCTGGCGGTTTAAGGCTGTCGGCCTTCTAAATGTATGTAACGGCTTCGTCACATGTTCCCATGGATACCGATTGGGCTTAAATGCTTTGGTGGCTGGGTGGTCAGGTTGTAGGCCTGTGCTCATCCAGTAGTTGAGCGTAAGTTGCTTTCTCCGCAGCTTTAGTGGGGGGATGCCTAAAGCGACTTCTCTGCAGGTGCTACGCCCAACGCCTATGATAGTCGATAGCGCTTGGCCTTGGACGCTGTCGAGCTTTTTCAGGGCGCTGTCGCTTGCTGCACCGTACACTATGGAGCCGTAATCTAGGTTTCCTCTAATGAACGCCTTATAAAACATAACCATCGTTTTTGTGTGAGCTCCCCATCCAGATCCTTTAATTATTCTTAAAGTGTTGCAGTAACGTTTGCAGCGTTCTGCAGTTAGTTGAATATGCATGCTCCAGCTGAGTTGTTTATCGAGCATCATGCCTAGGAATCTGGTATGGGGTTTTCTCTCGATGGTTTGGCCATTTATGGTTATGCGGCTATCATACGGGTCGTAGCTTCTGACCCGTTTGGGGTTAAAAATCATCATCACCGATTTGGTCGCGTTGATTTGAAACCCCCATTTCTGCATCCAGGCGGCGACGTGGTTTATTTCGGTTTGTAACTTGTTGCGTGTTGTTACTATTTTTTGGTCGCTTCACCATAGAGCACAGTCAAACTATTTACGTGAAAGTATGCTGGATATTTATACCACCTGGACTAAGAACACATAGGCTGTGGATGAGGCGATTTTTCAAAGCGAGGCGCGCGGTATGATCGCCAGAGCAAGATTTTAATGCATCGTTACCTCTATGGTCAGAGCTGTTAAAGCGGAGAGGGATTGGTTCAAGTGTCTTCTTGTCAATATCGGAGAGGTGTTTCCGGAAACTGCACAGCCTAGACGTTCTTAGTCCATGTAGTATCAATATTCAACATACCTTGATCTAAACAGTTTTACTCTTATCACATTTTAAATTTTAATTATTTTATTTCATTTTATTTCATAATGTTACTTTATTATATCTCTTATCAGTATCTTTTATGTATTATTAACATTTGTATTTCTTTTATTTCTACTGTTAAATTATATTTTAATAATATTGCTTTTTTGCGACTATATTTTTAAGCCATTTATAATTTTATTTCATTTACTCCATATCACATTTTTTAAAACGTTGCTGACGTCACTTCTTAGAGATCTGAATACTCTCCTCTTTGTTACCTCAAGGCTGCCGGCCGAAACGTTATTTGTGTTGTTTTGTGCACGTTTTTCTGCTTCCCCATTTAGTTAGGCTTTTCAGTCAAATTTCACTGGAATTCCTTGTATTAGTTTGACTGCAGTCACCCCCATATTTTCACCATTGTTTATCTTATATGGCACCCTCTCACCTCCTCCCACCCTCCCCCATTAAAAAAAAAAGTTTACATACTAGCTAATTTCATTGTTTTTATTTTCTTACCTGTGTGAGTGTGTGTGCGTTTGTGTGTGTGTATGTTTGTATGTTTAGAGAAAGAGGGTTTAGTGTATATGTTAGGGTATATATTCATTTTTTTTTATTTGGATGAATAAATGTGTGCTAGCATACATTATATAATATATATTTATATATCTGTGTGTGTGTGTGTGTGCAGTGAGTATGTTTAGTGAGTATGAGATTAAATTAACTGAGATTTTCGATGTATTTATCTGGAATATCAGATTATTCTATCGAATGTCGCATCATTCAATGGGTATGCTAGGTCATTGTATGGGATATATATGTTATACTGATGTTTAAGTTAGTTGGTTAGTCTTTCCTTAGTTATATCATCATTGTCTTATTCATCCTCATCTTTATTAAAAACTGTTATTATTATCAGTCATCATTGTTGTCATAGGAATCACCATTATCAGCATTCCTGTTATCATAAAATCATAGTCATTATAACACAGTGAGAGTGGGGGTGGTAGGGGGTAACTAAGTAGTCTCGAGGTTTGGTGTCGGCTTTGAATGCAGGAGATCCCGGTTTCAAGCTCCGGTTAAGGCTGAGATTTTTCACGTGGACCTCTAATAATACCCCCTGATTTATGGGTAGTAGGAATGAACGCCCGTGTGTATTCTTGCGCAAGTAAAAAAATCCCTTGGCCTTTGGAAATCGAAAAGAGTACCCTATGGCGCTGCCAGGGCAAAATTCGGATGTAAAAATCTACCCAAAGTATTTTAGGATCCTCGCCGGTGCATCGGAGTTCGTGCACTGCGCTGAGATTCTTCAGACTCAGGCTTGAGTTAGAAGTAGAACGGAGCGCTTATGGTTTACACCCGTGGGCCATGATGTGCCATGAAGACAACGAGAGAAGATGCTTGACAGTCTTGTTGCATGGCATGGAGGTGTGTCGGCACATAAACTGATACATGCTGCAGGAGATCGCAGACTGTGGAGAGGTATGATCGCCCACGCCAGTCGGCAAGGTACCTGATGATGGTGCCGTGATCTCGAAAAGCGTAATCATAAACTTAGTCTTTCCTCTTGCGCATAAGGCGGCGCATAGTGCAGAGGTTATAGCTCTCCATGTCTGGCGGTTCGTTGCCACCTGATTTAGGTCTCGGATATTCATTAGACCCATAGTTGAGGCTTTTCTGATGATGGTTCTACACTGTCTCTCTTGGTCTTTCCAGTTATCTTTTCAATTCCGGTGTCTATAAGAGGATTTGAAGGGGAAGTCTTGTCTTACCTGAGTGGATGGCCGAGGTAGTTACAGCAGCGCTTTCTTATAAAATTGGATACTGGTTTGACTCCTTCCGTTGTAAACGGATTATTCCCCATACCATTATACCTCCACCACCGTGCAGCAGTGCTTCATCATCACAATTTTAGGCTAAACCTGCTTTTCGCCTGCTGTAGACCCTACGTCGTCTATCATGACGCTGCAGCAAAATGAAAGATTCGTCACTGAACAAGACACGTCTCCACTGATCGTCACTTGCCCAGGGACGATGTTGGTTCGCCCAAAGAAGTCGATTTTGGCTGTGGCGACGCGTAAGGAGAGGTCATCGGTATGGTCGACGAGCCTAAAGTCCAACATCATGCAGTCTTTTACGAAAAGTTTGATCAGACACATGACGTCCTGGAGGCAATGCCTGTGCTGTTGACGAAGCTGTTGTGAACCTGTCTTTGAGGTGACGAAGCCAATAAAAGGAGTCTGTTGTCACTCCGGGTGGTCCAATGCTATGTCGGTCTAAATCAGTGGCTTGGAACCAGTGTCAAAGTCGACTGATGGTACTCTGATGCATGTTTAGATGCCTGGCAACCTGACTTTGACTTTCTCCTGCCTGCAATTGGCCAATAGCAATATTCCCTAAATTTATCGATAGCGGCACCATTCGTGACTGCTTGAAAATGAACTGATCGTTTTAGTATAGTGTTATCCTTTTATAAGGTTTAAATTGCGTAGGTAGTAAATAGTGTTCACCGCAAATTGTGTTGCTTTCTCGTGCTCGCATCGTGAGCTAAGCTCACAAATATCGTCTTAAACACAATTGACCACTGCGTTGTAATGATTACAAAACCCACTCAGTTCACACTGACATGTCCACTGGAAACGTTAAACAACACTTGAGTCTGCTTTTCACATACACATACCAAAGTATGATATAATATTTACAAACTAATAAAAACGCGCAATCTGATAACTATGCAGGTGTTGTTGTTTATTTTTTTTTTTTTAATATGAGCGTCGTACCAGCCAGGAAGCAATTCTTTTACTGGTCGTAAATTTGCCTACTAGAGTACCCAGCAGCATGGGTTACTTTTTGAAGCGAGGTAGCGAATAAACAAGTAATTGTAACTGTTTCTTGACTTGTATGCATTGTATTTCTGCACTGATCACATTGTCTTCGGTGTCTTCTTATTATCTCCAACGTCTCTCCAAACATGGTCCTTATTGCATTCCGTCTCCTTTCCCATTTCAGTAGCTCCTTTGTCTCTTCGGTTTAGTTATCTCAGATCATATATCATTTTTAACTGTAACCTCATACTTGGCGATCTGAGACAGAAAAACAAGAGATATAAAATTTAACGTCTTTATAACAGTAACAACAACAGACACACGCAACGCACCATCTTGACCAGACCGTGCACCATAGGCTTGCCCTCTCATTTTAATCGGCCACAGACGAAAGGCACGACAGACGGTGTTGTTGGTTTTTTTTTTTTTTTTTTGTCGTGGCAAGCTTTTGCTTCTTACAATAGTTTTGTTTTTCTTATGCAGACTGAAAGAATATAGTTCCATTGCCCAGTCACTAAGTTGAATGCATCGCACGACACTGTCAGCTGTAGATTTCCCCTGGAGTGCTTTTTCGACTGAGCCCGACATAGTTTATGTTGTGAATTGTAGATTCGGAATGGCAAGCGGCCCGTTGTCAAAAACTAGCTTGGCCTTATGCGATTAATTGCGTCTGTAACTATTGATATGTTGTAACAGTTGCCTCCATGGAAGATAAACTGTATTTCTAGTGTCGGACTGTTGGTGCTGGCACTTCAGACGGCTAATTTATGCATTAAATGCGAGCGTGCTCTATACGATTTACTGAAACTTAAGTCTGTGTAAGAAGTCCCGCCCACCTCCCTTCCACAAGGGACAGTGATTGACATTCTGTGCGTTTTTTCTTGGCACTGGAAGAAAGAACTTATGTTCTCACTTATGTTCAGCTCGTTTGCTGTGATGATGAAACTGTGAAAACCATATTGTCTGATAATTAGACAGCTATTTGCACCGTCAGTATTATAACTGTTTGCTTGCTGCTGAAAATGAAGACGGGGCACATGTGCTGATGTCTCGAGTGCTGTGTTTTTGTTCTTAGCTCACCTCAATTCAGTTCATTTAGTTCTTTGATGGGCTGTATCCCAGTGGTTATGAGTCAGAAAACGAATATCTTTTTGCTACAAGTTGTGTCTCGTTGCCAGTCACCGGAGTCAACTTGACTAGCTTCACAAATCACAAGTTTATCCGAGCCATGCGAGATCTCTCTGACTGCAAATAGTTTCTATGCGTGTTATCCACTGTATAATCAATATCCTGAAACTAACAGCTTGATAAATCCTTAGACACGCCCAGAAGCGTTAAATCGATTCGTCTGCCTTCTCAATTCCCCTTTCAGCTAACCAGCTGTCACTTGTTTATTGCAATTATTCACTATGTATGCCCGGCTCTATAGCGCAGTTGGCTAAACCGGACTGTGCGGTGACCGGGTTACGAACTCCTTGTGGCCCGAGCTCACGCCCGGGGGTAGGCAGAAAAGCCACATTTCAACCTGATTTACGGTATCTATAATGGAATCAAGGCCGAAGGGTTGCGATATCCATAGTACCGAGCCAAAGGGTTAACAACTTATGGTTTCTGGATACTTGAAAAAAAAATGTACTATGTATAAACCTTACCTTTACCTGAGAGCCACCGAAATATAGCGATTAGACTCTCACTTGCGAAAGCGAATGTCATGGTTCAGATCCTGACAGAGACGGAATGTTTATCTCCCTCCCAGGTCGACCTAGCCTTGAATGTGTACCAGCTAAAGTATTTGGAAGTAAAACCAGCCTTGAGTGTGTACCAGGTAAAGTATTTGGAAGTAAAACCAGCCTTGAATGTGTACAAGGTAAAGTATTTGGAAGTAAAACCAGCCTTGAATGTGTACCAGGTAAAATATTTGGAAGTAAAACCAGCCTTGAATGTGTACAAGGTAAAGTATTTGGAAGTAAAACCAGCCTTGAATGTATACCAGGTAAAGTATTTGGAAGTAAAACCAGCCTTGAATGTGTACAAGGTAAAGTATTTGGAAGTAAAACCAACCTTGAATGTGTACAAGGTAAAGTATTTGGAAGTAAAACCAACCTTGAATATGTAACAGGTAAAATATTTGGAAGTAAAACCAGCCAGCGTGATGGTGACCACATCACCCGCAGAGCGATGATTGGTCTATAAAATATAGGGCTAGCCCTATATGCCCGAAGACGTGGAAATGGGTGCTCTAATTTATTTCACTTGCATGTAGCTGGTGTTTCCAAACTGCGTTTTGAAGGTCTCCGTGGCGAAGTGGTCGAGCCGTTTGCCTCGTTTGCCTAAGGTTGCAGGTTCGATCTAGAAGTTTTACTTTCGTATCGCCAGGGCAGGTGTTATTGTTTAGCTCACCCTATACTATCTCCATTCTTTCACATTATTCTCTACCTCTCTCGTTCCGCCCCTCCACGCAACCTCTCCCCATTTCCCCCACTGGTCTACAGGGGAATTTTGGACATACTGTTATCGGGTTCTTTCCATGTGCGTCATTTTAAGTACCAGCGTCTTTTCTATAAAATACGAGATCCAAACCCATGTGTCGCGTCCCTAAATGGAATCGTGAAGGGTTTTCTAGGGCTAGTCGGGTCGTGGTTTTCTACCAAAATATTAAAAGCAGAAGAAAAGAAAACAAAATCAAGTCATTTCTTCCTGCCCCGAGATTAGTTTTGCAGCAAGCCGGCGTCGATCGTTTTTAGACCATAGTTTGCTAGTTTATTACCACACATCAGTTCTTTCGGCCGGCTTCAATCTCTTCTACCTCTCTCTTTCATCACTAACTCTTTCTTAAACAATCGTTGATAGTTATATTGAGAGACATTATAAGAATGTGTCTCGTAAATCATAACCTCGCTTCAACTCAAACTCTTTCTTCATCGTTCATTCTCATTAAGTATATAATAAAAAGATTTCCACATCCATTTCGAAAATCTGCGGTTATTTTCTGTCAGATCTGTGTTTTGTGTAAAAGGGCCAATAATAGGAACTATGGGAAACATTGGAGACTTCCGGTGCAACATTGGTCTTGGAATTGCACATGCTATCAAATCTGTGACAAGAGTCTGATTTGTTCACGAAATATTCATATTTCTACATTGTGGTTGCCCTAGCGTGATTGTATAACAGACACAATGCCTAAAAACAAAGGTACGTGAAAGTATTGATCATCTTTGTTCGTTATGTCTGTGATGACAATTTAGTAAATTATTTACATTTTTCTGTAGTCGCGAGGGCCGTCAATCAAGTGATGTCTGAGGAGAGAGAACTCTGCAGTGTTAGTGCGTCCCAAAAAAAATGTATGCTTTGCTTTTGAAGACCACGTACTAACCATATCTAGACTACTGTAATAATGTTTCTTAAAAGCTTGTAACTGTTTAAAGAAATTTGTAGTTTCCGTTGTGTTAAATAATAATTTAATGAACTTCCTTAGAGTGTGAACAGTGAACAGTTAACCCAATGATTGATATTTCGTTCTTGACGTTGACGTATTTTTCTTATGAGTTCACATGAGGGATGTTAACTCTTTGAGTCCCAGGGTGTTTAGCATCAGAGGCCCAGGGGTGGCAATGCAATTTTTTTTCACAAGTGTGACACATTAAAACAGACTATAATTCAATGGCAACATACACTTATGGCTATGCATATTTTATATAGTAATGGCATGGCTCTCCTCCGAACTTCAACCTGATATTATGGCAGCCAAGCAAATATCCTAACACTGCCTCAGTCGTGTGTAAAATGCGGACGACTTTCTGCCAAAGAACAAATCGCGGCAAAAACTAGGATCGGCTCCGAATAACTAAATAAATGCTCTAACTCAAACTGGGTCTCAGCGATATGTTAATTCATTGACTATGCCAGACCACTGACAGTATCTCCGCGTGGCATGGATGGGGTGGGGGGGCTAAACTAGATCGCTGGGACTCATGAGCAGCAGCTACAGCATCACCCGCAACTTCCTCTAATTTATTTGCTCGTGAGTCCCAGGCATCTAGTTTTGATCCCCATCTGCTTGTAGCAGCACTGGGATACTGTCGGCGGTGAGTTTAACCGCGTTTTGCGCATGCCGAAAAGTGTAGGGACAACAGCAACGCTAATCGTTATCAGACACAAAGAACTCAGAAGGAAGCTGAAATTGAGCGGTCTGCGTTTTATTACCAGTCAGTAGTAAATTGAAAACCTTCACTTGTCTATGTCGATTGGGCCGCTCGGTTGTAACCAGTTAGTGCGTGATGCCTTGCCTCGGACTCCCTGATTTTTTAGGACAGTCATAGGCATAGGTGAAAGTGCTGATGACTTATGCTCTAACTCAATTTTATTTAGTAAATTTGTGTGTGTATTTTACTCGGGATATAATTAGACTTCTGTTAGTGTTAGTGTTTGGCAGATCTTGAGATCAATCATTTCTGGTCTGGACCCTGATTGACATCTTATATAGGTAAACTATTAATCAATTTAGAATTATTAGGCAGGGCATTTTTTCTTTTTAATCAATCTATTTTTAATAGCAATTTTTTTTTCTTTCTGTTAATAATAATATGGGCATCCAAATAAAGCAGCGTGCAGGGGCCCCTACAATAGCCACTAAAAGGAATGACATATAGATGGCCAATGAACATGGTGCCCTTACAAATGAAATATTATTAACTGTAAAATAACACACAAATGTGCTGTATTTATGTTAAAAGCTGGCGGTGTTACTTTACAAGATATAAGAACTGGTTTCAGTGCGTCAGGATCACTTTCTTGATTTCTTGAAAAACCTGATGTGGAAGGCTGGTAATCTTCGTCTTTTTTTTTTTTTTTTAATCTACACCCGTCTGATGGGGAGCAGTCTTACTCTCTCTGTACAATTCCTTAAATAATCTACACCCGTCTGATGGGGAGCAGTCTTACTCTCTCTGTACAATTTATAGTAGACCAAAGACTTATGAATCTCCCTGGGAACTTTGGCACTTCTGTAAGTGTTTGGATCATCCTCCACAGTCATCACTACACTGCATTGTCTGATGTACTGAGAGAATACCGTCAGTTGTGTTGTAGAAAGGGTTGGGTGGGTTTGACACTAAGTTCTCCCTATTTATAATTTGTCTTGTCATTTTCCATTTCAAGATCTTTATTTGTGAGTTTTGATAAATGAGATTAGATATTTGTCCACACTGGCCTGGTCTAAATCCTCAAATCCAGCAGATCTTGCCTTGTCAACAATGTCTTGAATTTAAAAGCTTGTTTTCACGATTGAAGCCACTATGAAAGGAAAGCTCAGGCTAAATCTTCTTCTGAACTCCTTTCATTCGGTGTTAACATTAGCATTTTTGAAGAATGTTTTTCTGAAGTCATGTCACCACCTTATACAGTGACTCGTATTGTAAAATTACTTTACAATTTTCTCACTGCCTTTTTCTCTTACATTATGTTATGGTGAAAATATGTAAAGTGAGATCATGTGTCACGAGGTAGAAATCAGGGATAAGTACTTTATAAGTTTATAATTGTTTTATTTGTTTCTGATTTATTTCACAGGAAAGGGAGGTAAAAATCGAAGGAGAGGTAAAAATGAGAATGAAAATGAGAAACGTGAGTTGATCTTCAAAGAAGAGGGACAGGAATATGGACAGGTGACAAAAATGTTGGGAAATGGACGTCTGGAAGCCATGTGTTTTGATGGTGTCAAGAGATTGTGTCACATTCGAGGCAAATTGCGCAAGAAGGTACTATTATTTATATTTGAAGAGCACTATGTTTTTCTTTCTCATTCTCCTGTCATCTGTCTAATAAGAAGATTATAAATCACACTCACACACCATTCCGGCGATCATTTTAATTTTCCCTATAATCACAAATTCAGCCCTTAAGCATGTCTGATGGCAAAAACCAGACCCGTAGTATTGATGATTCGGAATCACATTTTTAAAATATTTTTTACTGTTGAAATATTTGATCAGTCATGAATAATTGTTCCTGTTTAGCCTATTTTATTCATCGCCAGTCGTGTCCCTAACATTTTATTGCACTGACATTAAACAGATCCACTAAAAACTATAAAAAGCTAATGGGTTTAAAAACAATTCTGAAATTTCTATAAATCTATATTAATAAAAAAATCTTAATTTTCCAGTGATGTAAGCTAAAAACCCGGAAACTACTGAACCGATTGCTTTCAATTTTTCACACAGCGTTGCCTTTGACTCCAAGCGTTATTTTTTTGTCAAAAAATCGCACAAACCATAAATGACGTAGCTCCAGCAACTGTCAAATCATTATTTGTTTTGTTGCCCGCCCGGATTTGTTTTCAATCGAATCGCCACCTTTGACTGTGTGACACCGAACTTCACATTATTATTATGTTCTACAAAATGCTTGAGTGTTTAGTAGCGTAGTTAGTTGTAAGCATTTCGCTTTTTACTCGGGTGATAGGGGGTTCGATTCCCCGCTGGGTAATGAAATATTTTTTATTTTTTTGGGCCCCTAACTGGGTGGCTACCACGTTTTGTTGTGGTTCATAGCTAGGCTGCAATATCTACCTTTTTTCGTTAGATTTTGGGGTTTTCAGCTAGCCTGCGATAGTGGCGATGTGATGTTCAATGTTCATGTCACGGGTAATATTCGTTCGCCCTTGAGAGGGCGGTTGGCATGTTGTGTTGTGGTTTACAGCTAGGCTGTGATATCTGACCTAAAGTCTTCAGTCTTCGGTGGTAGAAATTGTAGAATTCCACCCTTCTCGCGAATGACCGGTGTTTGATTCCCCGCTGGGTCCTGAATTTTTCTTTTTTTCCCTAAGAGGCAATTGGCACGTTGTGTTGTGGTTTACAGCTAGGTTGTGACATCTGCGCCTTACGCCCAAAGACATCCAATTTCATTACAGTCCCAATTAGCCTCCCCCCGACGCTTTACTCGATTAAAAACTATTCGTTGAGGACAGAAACTATTAACTAAGAAGACTTACGGTCCAGTTTGGTTTGGGTCGACATGGATGCCAAAGTTATTTTAACAATGTCCCTTCGGAGAGGGATATATGACGAGTTCGGGTTTTTATTTCCGCTATTCGTGAGTATAGTGTACTTTTCTTAAATCACGGAATATTACTGTGGGTTTCACCACTGGTTAGGTGATGGAGTTTTATGTCGGGGGCACACTTGAACTAAACAGCCCGTGGCAACAGCATGCGGTGCCAACTCCTCTGGCTACAATGACCTGTACAGACAGTTGTGACCGTTTTATGTTGTTGTGATGGTGGTGGTGGTAGTGGTAGCAGTAGTACTGGTACTCGATGGGTGACGTGGTAGCTGTTACACTGGCCACATTTACTCAATACAGATTAATGCTACCCATTTTTGTCTGGGTGGACATGGATGCCAAGCTCAATTTAACAACAATATTTCGCCAGGCACTGACTTCCCCATACTTTGTAGAGGATAGATGATATGATTGTCACAGGGGGGGGGGGGGGGTTTGATGCCGCTGTTAACTGAGAGAGCTTAATATCTTCTTCTTCTTCTTCGCGTTCACCAGCTGTAAACTCTGGCGGAAGGTTCTGGTTGCTCGTCTACTACTGAACTGCAGTCCTGCTCCAGAACCTGAGTGTTGCGTGTGCATCAGTTTTACAGATCTCATTCTCTTGAATACAGACTGTTGGTTCCTTGCCTCTCCGGCAGACGCACTCCGTCTTCAAAGGAAGCTCCCCAATTAGTTGACTCTTACAACATGCTTTTGGGGAGGCAGTGGGTCTATTCTTGTTTTCCCCACAATGGGGCCCCGGAACCCACACAGGGGAGAGCTTAATATATTTTTTTAAAGTTCTTATGTCGTAACTATTTGTATTTTCACAATGTCGTGCACATGATGGGGATGGGGGGGGGGGGGGGGGGGGTATGACAGACACTGTTAGCTCAGAAAGCTTATAACTTTATTTTACAGTTATCATTTTCTTACATATTTATATTTTAATACCTCTTCCTCAACTACTTTCATTTTCAGTTAGAGGTATAGCAGTCAGCTTTACTTTATCTGTTTAGGCACATCAGATGCTTTAGCCTCAATAAACAGATAATCTTTTTTTTTTTTCTCTCTCTCACTCTCTCTTTAACAGTGCACTTTATTCGACCACTAATATCGACATTCACTGATATGTTGCGTGTTCTAGAGTTAGCATATCAGACTATCTCTGTAGCTGTGCATTGACTGATATTAACCATATTAAACAGTTGCGCTTTCTATTTTCTTTCTTTTCCAGTTTACCATTCTGGGCCACAGCAACGCGTGGCCGGGTACAGCTAGTAACCAAATAAATTCAAAATGGTCACCATGATCATGTGTCATTTGCATATCTTTTTTTTTTATGTGTAGCCACCATTCATAATGGTGCTCCAAAGGTTTCTAACCATATGCTTGGTTTTAATATTTTTGTTTAATGAATAGTCTTAGAAAACCAGTCATTTTTTGATTTTTTTCCAGGTGTGGATCAACGGTGGAGACATCATCTTGCTAGGGCTGAGGGACTACCAGGACACAAAAGCTGATGTCATCCTGAAGTACACAGCTGATGAAGCTCGTAACTTGAAGGCTTACGGGGAGTTGCCAGATTCAGGTAAGGATTTACTTTACACGTTACTCAGTCAACATTGTCATTTTAACTCTTTGAGTCCTAGATGGTTTAGCATCTCAGGCCCAAGGGGTAGTCATGAGAGACGTAAAATCGGCGCAACATGCGTTCATTGGGCCTCTAAGTAGGAATCTATGAACGTATGATGCGTTCCTTGGGACTCAAAGAGTTAAGTGTAGAAAAGTGAAGATTTGGTCATTCGGTCATTGGGAGAAAACATTTAACCGAAGAAATGATGACAGAACTGGTATGAGAGCAGTAGTATATTATATAAGCAAGATTGACTAAATTAAGATATTACATTTCAGTATAGTGGGGAATTATGATAGGTAATGTCTGCTACATGGGAGATTTGTGTGAAATGTAACCCTGGAAATGTCAGCAAAATGTGGTATTTTTGAAATGCTAAATTTTTTATATTGTATATTTTAAATTTCCTCAGCCAAAATCAATGAAAATAACTTTGAAGAAGATGTTGATGAGAACATCACTTTCGATGGCTTTGATGATGACGACGATGATGACGACATCGACGAGGTAAGACACTGTTTGGTTGGCCTGATGTTGTGCAGTTTTCCTTATGTTGTTACATCAGTTTGAATAGAAGCACCAGATAATTATTTTCACTCAGTGTATGTTAAGGATACAAGAGGCTTTATTAAAAGAAGTCACTTACAACATATTGCACAATTTATTCTCTGGCAAATACTGCTGTTTGTCAGTAAGTACATATGAAGAATTGAAATAAGCTGAAGCAAGTTAATGAACAAATTCAATTTAAATACAGATGTACTCATATGCAGCTGACATTTTACTATAGTTTACAACCATGTCCTTTTGTATGTGTCTTTATTTTTGGGAAGCGCTGCAGATCGATACGAAAGTCACCCTATCTCATTGGCCATGTGATTTCATAGGAGATTTCCCGGACGCCCCTTTAGTCTAGGAGTGTCATGTGATCCTTGTTTTAACCGCTGTAAACATAGCCACAGCCAGCGAGCTTACAAAATACCAAAACTGCAGTGATTCTATACTCGCAGGCCCTCCCGCCCTTCGTCGCTATCCCTGCATTACTTCTTCCTTGCATACAGGCGCCTGAGACTTACTGACAGCAGCACATTTAAGAAACAGTCGTTCACAGAAAAAGAGTTAATAATATAAGCCTCTTAGTTTTGTGTGGGAGACGGTGTGTTGACCACATCTAATGAACCCCAAGCTAAATTGACCTAAAGTGATGCACTTTACCACAAGCTTCAAAATAAGACTTGACACCATTCGGAATAGTTTAAAGTGATTCACTAGGCTGACACTATACAGAGTGGCTTAAAATGATGCACTTTGTCCCAAGTTTAAAAAAGAAGACCTGACAGTATGAAGTGGCTCAAAGTGCAGCACTTTGCCCCAAGTAAAACATAAACCTGACATAGTTTGGTCTGACCTAAAGTTCAGGAATTTGGCTCCGACTCTAAAATACAGATCCACTTGTGGGTTTTAACAAAACAAGGAATTGCCCCAGCGACAGAATGGTTAGTACTTTAATTTGCTAAGACAGTAGTCCAGGTACAATACTAAGAAATAGCAGGGTTTTGGGGTCAAGTCACGAAAAGGGATATCAGTAATTTTCACTGCATACTAAATGCTAACGTTTCTTTCATGGTGTTCCTACATGAAATATTCAAATGGTTCATTTACACACTGAGTGTTTGTTTACTTTAATTTCACTATAAAAAAATATAATCATTGGCTTAGATTGTGTTTGTATTTCCTACATGAAATACTACAGTGGTAGGCTTAGACTATTTATGTTTCCATCATGGTGTCCCTACATGAAATACTATAATTATAATGGTCGGTTTACTGTTCTTTTTTTCTTCATGGTATCCCTAAATGAAATACTGTAATGGTCGGCTTACACTATGTGTATGTTTCCATCATTTTGTCCCTGCTTTCTGTAATGGTTAGCTTACATGGAGTGCTGATGCTTACATCATTGTGCTGATGTATTCATCGTGAAATACTGTGCTGGTTAGCTTGCATTACCATTATAGCGCACATACAAACCATGCCTGATTTATAAACTTGAACTTGTTTATAAATAATACATAAAAAAAAATTACTTGTTTCTGTTCCAGATCTAGCAGGACGTAGGAGGCTCGTGAAAACCATGCCCTAGGCCAGCACACTTTATACTTTTTGGGCAACAGTTTTTACATCCTTGAGAAGTTCACACATTTCACATCCTTGAGATGTTCACACATTTCACATCCTTGGGATGTTCACACATTTTCCAAATCTGGCATGTTTCAAGAGTGCAAGTACCACCAATATTGACCTGGTTGACTTCATTGATTGAAAGCTGTTCTGTTATTATTATTATTATTTATTGTTGGTAGATGAGCTTTGTTAATTTTTGTGTGTGGCAGTTTCTCAGGATCTTGGATTGATGTTTCACAGTCAGGTGTATCATTTGATGGTCACTGATCTGACAGCTGCCTTTAGATTGCTTCAGAGCCAAGGCTAAAACTTGCCTTTGAGAGGTTTGCCTGTCCTGTCTTTTTGACTAGCAGGATTGTCTTAGTTTCAGTCAACAAAGTGTCAACCAAAAATTGTTAGTAATAAACTTGTTCTAACTTTTAAAAAACACTATTCTGTGCACTTTTTTAAAGGTATCTTTTAAAGACACCCAACAGTTGCTTAAATTTGTCTTTTTTGACATTTTACCTTCTATTCCTAATTTATATTTAGTTACAAAGTTCAGTTTGTTTTGAAGGCATGAAAGAATTTACAGAATTGCATAGCAATAATTTATTTTTAAACGGACTGTTGTAAACTTTATGAAAACCTCTTTCCATATGGATGTGTGTCTTTTTTCTCTTTTATACTTCCCATTTCAGTGGAAGGGGTATTTTTAAACTTAACACGTCAATAACCATGAAATACCGGGGTTAATAAAGAAAATTAAGCAGTGGGAAAAAGAATTTACAAAAAATATTAACTCGTATATATTTTGCAAAATCAAAAGAACCCCTGTGGTTGAAACTTAACTTGTTCAGTCGCAGCATGTTTTAATGTTTTTCCCTTGGTTATTAATAAGTTAAATGTTAGTGTGTACAAACTATATTCTTAGTCAGCCCTGATCTCTAGATTTGGTCTAAGTAATCTAAAATAATTATAATTTTTATCACACACTTCAATGTGGATATCTCTTTTGCTCTACAATATCTTTCAGCTGTCAGTTTGCATTCCTTATACTTTGACTGTATAATCTGCATATTTTGCTCCCTGATTTAGCAAAGTACATGTTTCACGTGTCATAGCAACTTGCTTTGAACTTTTATGTGTGAATATGTTTGTATGTGTGATCGGTAGCCCCATATACAGTGGTACTTTAGTATATATCCCTAATACGTTGCAGATCCTTAGACTTATACCAGACAAGATGTATGCCTAACACATTTTTCCATTGGAAATGTATGGAGAATGATTAATCCATTCCCAATAGAGAAGACAAACCTTTTGGCATATTATACATTGATGGGGCTGCATGAAATAATGTAAACACTTCCTAATGCTAAAATATGCAAATACAAACATGATTTGATGAAATAAAGGGAAATATAATCTCATTTCACCTTGCTGAGATGAGTCACGTGCCTACTAGGATAGTGCTGAGGAGGTGGAGATGTCACATGCCTACTAGGATAGTGCTGAGGGGCTGGAGATGTCACATGCCTACTAGGATAGTGCTGAGGGGGTGGAGATGTCATTGTTTGGTAGGATAGCCACCTTCTAATAAAGCTCCAGTGTGTGTGTTTTTTTAATCTCTTCCCCACTTGGACCTGGGTTTAACTTTCATTAAAAGTCTAGCACGCAAAACCTATTCCATAGGTTACATACTGAGCAAATGTGTTTTTTTTTCTGAAAGGGATGTACTGGACTACCTAGGTTAGTTACACTACACTATGTATATATATGGTAAGGAGCCAAAATAGCATAGGTGCTGAATGCCTCTATATGTCGGCTTAAAGGTCTTGAGTTCCAGTCCGCATCATGTCAGATTGTTTAAGTGGACCTGACTCCCAGGTCCAACCTGACTAAAATTGATAACAAGGTAAAATAGAGGCTATGTTGACCAGATCATCCACTGGGTGCTGATTGGTCTATAAACTATAAATTATGACTCCTTCACTTATGTATATGCTATAGTTAACCTCATGCGTTTTGTTGCCACTGTGCCCACTGGTCTAAAAAATAGATCTAGTCCAGTGCACCTGAAGGTGTAGAAAAGGGTCCTTTACTTACAGGTACTTTGTGATGGTGTAAAAAATTTTTTTTTCAAACTGGTCCAGAAACCATGAGTTGTAAACCCTTTTGCTCATTACTGTGGATATCGCAACCCTTCGGCCTTGATTCCACAGGGAGATACTGTAAATTTGGGAGATATACGGTTTTTCTACCTACCAGCTAGTGTGATCTCTGACCGCATAGAGTTTGTCACTGTGTCGCCACGCAGCTGGTTTAACCAATTTAGCTAGCACGCTGGTCATGGCACCTGGATAACAACACGGCACATACATTTGGGAGTGTACAGTGACATTGATCATGATAACATATTATCTGTCTATATATAGTGTGTGGATGACTTACTCAACTTTTAAATTGAAACCAAACGACAATTGTGTAATATTTATATTATTACCATTTTCTAATTCTGTTTAAATCTAGTGTCAGCTGGTATTTGATTCAGTGTTCTTTATTGTCAGTATGCTGAAAGATGCGTATTTCATTCTAGATGATTTACTAGTTTTGTTATATTAACATAAAATACCAAGGACTCTTTCAGAAACTGAAATAGTTTTACCATATCAAAGATATATAGCATCTTACAACCATGAAAACCAGTATAATGTAGGATAAAGAAGTTAAGTAACAGTTTTCAGTACAGTCTAATAAATATCATGTGTTGAAGCAGTTATCTGAGGGGGTAGGCACCAAAGTCTTCTGGGAGCAGATGTGGGGAATTTGGAATTAATCTTGTGTAGAAGTCCTTGGTAAAAAGGAACACAAACATGAGGAATAAATAGTGCCTGAAACCATTAAACTGATTTTAAAAAAGAAAAGTAAAAAGGCAGAACCTAAACGAAAGCAAAACAAGAGCTGTTAAAAAAAAGCTATAAAAATACTTAAAAGCAAACAGGAAAATAGGAGGTGAATAAGGGTACATAAAAGAAAATATTTAGATGAACTGGCAGAAGTGGAGACAGCAGCAGCAAAAGGAAGCCTCAGAGACCATTACAGTACCACAAGAAAATTAGTAGGTGAATTTAGTTAGCCTACTGGATCAATCAGATATAGTCAGTGATTGGTGTACTAAAGATAAGATGGACTTAATATTTTGTGGAATTACTTCTGAATAGATCAACCCGGGATACCTAGAGATATCCTGTTTTTTAGAAATGGAACCTGATATCAACTGTAAGATACCATCTAAAGAGGAAATTAGGAAAGCTATGAAGCTTTTGAAGGAAGAAAAGGCTGCAGGATGAGATGGTATTCCAGCAGAAGTTAAGGCCAATATAAGCATATCAGCCAGAATCGCTACACAGATTATTTAGTAAAATCTGGGAGCCCAAAGAAATACCAGCAGACCGGAAAGAAGGATATTGTAAATCTGCTCCAAAAAATGATCAACGGGAGTGTGAATACTTTAGAGGAATAACGTTGCTTTCAGTTCCTGGAAAATGTTCAGTAGAATAATATTGGAAAGACTAAAAGACGCTATTGATAAAAAGGTTAGAGATGAACAGTCTAGTTTTTGGTCAAACAAATCCTGTACTGACCAGAAAGCCAGGGCTGTCTTAACGCTTAGGTCTGCTGACCACCTGCTAATCTGTGTATGTAAAGTGACATGCCAGAAAGAAAAATATAGTTGGCCTTTAAATTAATTCTATGTAGTATTAAAATCAAACCCCCCCCCCCTTTTATTTTGTTGGAAGTGCAAATAAAATAAATATATGTTTTATATTTTTGACCATTTACATGTCATTTCTGGGAAACTCTAGCAGACTGGTTTGTCCGAAGGCATATACTGCTCTTAAGATGGCCCTGCAGCTAGCCATATTATGCAAAATAATAGAGCAAAGTATTGAATTGATCTCACCAATTTACATTGGAATCATAGGTTATGAAAAAGCTTTTGACAGCATTGATAGTGATTCACTCAGGAAATAGAGGGGGCACTGTGGGATCCCACAGAAAGTTATTAACTTAGCAAAAACAACATATAAAGAAAAGACATGAGGAAGTTCTTCATGTTGGAAAGCTAACAGATACATTTGAAATAAAAACGTGTGTGCGACAGGGATGGCTTTTGTCGCCTCTCCTATATTTACTGGCAATGGACAGTACTGATAGTGCCAGAAATGGAATTCAGTGGACCCTACAAAACAGCCCTATCAAGAACCAGCATTTGGGATCTTGCTGTTTGATTTTGAACAGCTTTCTGAGACAAGTTATATGAAACTGATTCTCCTTTTTAGCATGGGATTGATACAGTCTAAGTTTCACAAGCGTAGAGCAATACTGGAAGAATTACAGCTTTGTAAACCTTTAGTTCTGTTCCAGACACTGGTATAAAGTTTGCTGAAACTGCTGCTGGCCTGTGAGATTCTAACATTGATCGCATCGACGATGTTGACTCTCTGAGATAGGGTCTGGGAGACGATTAATAAATAACAACAGTTTTATTAGTGTTGATAGCCCAAAGTTAGTACAGGTTTCAGAAAATCTATTGATGATTAGCTGCATATTGGCCTAAGAACTGGAGTTTAGAGCTCAGTCGTCAGCAAATAAAAAGTCTCTGTAGTTTTTGCTCGAATCCTCCTCAAATTTAACGAGCTGGCATCTGTGCGGTAATTTAAAGCAATTGCTGGATCGTCATTTTCAAACCCGTTTCAGGCCGCCCCAGGCAATATGGCAGCCCTTTTTAGGGTTGCCACACCCACTCCGAAAAAGCCGGACTACACCAGCCAAGCCTGATCAAGCAGACATGACGCAGCAGAAAACACCCTAACTTAGGCGAAAACGATCGCAACAACGAATCGAATTAAATCAGATAGCAAGGAAATCGTCTTCAATAAAAGCAAGCCTTCGGGCAGGGGAAAGAGGACCGAATTTGACATTTTTGATTGGTTTCCACGATTTGGTCATCATCAAATGCACTGACAAGCATTGCAGTAAATGTCATACTAAAGAAAGTTGGCGCAAGCGCACATCCTTGCTGTATGCCATTTACGACAGGAAAAGGGTGCGACTGTTTTTCCTTCTCCAGCACTCTGGCCTGCATACTTTCATGGAACTGCTGTACAATCCTAATAAACTAATAAGGACGGCCAAATTTAGCCATGATTTTTCACAGGCCTCCTCTCCTTACTGTATCAAAGGTCTTTGTGAGGTTCTCTACTGACTATCAAAGGTCTTTGTGAGGTCCTCTACTGACTGTATCAAAGGTTTTTGTGAGGTCGTAGTTTTGTTGTTGACACTTTTCCTGGAGCTGGCGAGCAGCAAAAATCATGTCAGTAGTCCCTGGATCTTTTCGGAAGCCACACTGGTTCTTGGGAGGTCTTGGTCAAGATGCAAGTTTAGGAGAATTCTAGCTAGGATAAGAAGAAACGGGTCGCAAAAACACAGACAAATAGCATTTAGAAGAAGGGACGCTGACATTGACTCCGCTACATCGTAATGTGTGTAGTGACGAATCTTGATCTGGTTGTATGCTGAAGAAGCTTTATACTCATAAAAGGTAAAGTTGCTAGATGTGAACCATAAGTGCGCTGCCACTAGCAAGGACAGCTGATAAGAAACTGTGACGCTGTCCGCACGCAACTCCGTAGCTGCAGAGACGTTCCTCCATTTACACCAGAGTGTTAACTCTGGTACCCATTACCTAGAGGCTGGGTGAACCCCGGTTTCAAACACCGGCCGTGGGCTGCAACGAATAGCAGCTGAATCTGAAAGCAAGTCTTCTATGGACTGCGCTAACGCGGCCTTCTTGCCTTATACTCTAATGGTCATAAGTTCAATTTCAGACTGCATCATTTAGTTTTTCCATGCAGAGGATTTCCACTACAGTTTATGGAGTTTGTACTTTATTTGACACTTTTGGCAGGTGGCCAGCTACTCTGTGGATAGTAACCAGGTCATATAGGATAAAAGCCTGTGCAAATGAAGACTTGCCCTGAAAACATCACATCGGCGGGCTCCAACCTGATTCCTAGAAGGAAAGATGGAGAGAGGGTGTACGCTATCACAATCGACGTCACTGCACCTTTTGTATTTCTGTGTAATAGCCACTCCATGGTACTTTTACTAATCGTTCCCACGAGGAGTTGGTTATGAAATCTCCACCTCTGCCTCGAAGGCGACATAGACATGCTGCACCATGCTTTTCTCCCAGGTAATGCAATCGAGTCAGGGATTCGTCATTGTCTAATCCGTACAGCATTGATGATATTTGATCCATCCATGCAGCTTCCGGCACGGATGTGTGTTCTGAATTAGAACACTTTGCCAGGTTCGGGAAAACAGAAACTTTTGTCACAAACACCCCAGGAAATATTCCACCAGTCTGTATACTCAGTGAAGGTTGGCTCCTCAAGTCGATCCTCAACACTCTTATGTTTCACTCTATATGGGTACAGGCTCTCTCCGTCCACATTATGGTGTTACCCTCCCACTTGAATCGCTGTCTGTCCCTTGCTGACTTACCTTCAACTACTCCTTCTCGTACGTTTTTTATAAACGTTTTGATTCCGTGAAATGTGACTTATTCTTCTGTTACGCAAGAACAACTTCAATGCCTATCGTTACAAGTGTAACTGTCAAGGCAAAAAATGATGCAGATGTGGTGTACCAGGTGTGATGGTTCACCTAGGATTATGCTTGTTAAGACCTTTCCGTGATCAGTCTAGAGACAGGTTCCGAATCGGTAGCCTGGCCAACGTAGATAGGGTCGATGTTTCATTTGAAGGCCGGTACATCTGCCTGAGTGACAAGAGCCAATGCCTCGCACAAATAAGCACCCATATCTGTGGTGCGTGCAAGTTCTGGAACAAGAGTCTAGACGTGGACGAACAACCAGGACTTTCCACCGGAGTCTACATCCAGTAAACACGACGAAGAAGCCAGTCAGAACAGCAGAAACATTAACACTGTAGTTCTGTAATTGACCACCCACATCTGGCACAACATAACTTGTCTGTACAGACACCACGGCTGTAGCTGGTACAGGACAACACCTGGCAGATCTTACACAAGTCACATGTAGTCTAAAGCAGGACCTGTCAAGCTGAAAAGGGCGTGGGGACCATTTTTTTAAAACATGTCGCCGGGTGCACATTATATGTATGCAACAAAAAGAACTTAAATATCAAATTTAATTACCAGAATACACTAAACTGCACACAGTACATTAATTATGAGAAACATGTAGTAAATACAATGTTCAGTATCTAGTGCAATGTAATAAATTCATTATGGAAAAACCTTAACGCATTTATGCACATTAATGTCAGCAACGAGAGCAAACGACATGAAAGAGGACAACCAAGAAGTATATGGAATGAAGGAGTCCCCAACATCCTTAGACACCACAGCAACCGAGCGTGCCCTAGCTCTTTAACTTGCGGCACTAAGCAGAAAATGGGCAAAAGAAAGTATATTGCTATTGTTTCGATAAAAGATAAGCATTCAAACAAAAAACTGGACCAAGGCGAAATCGACATCTCAGTCACGACCACAAAATCTTGCTTTAGTGATCAAATCAGCTGCCTGTCCCTGGAAAATCGCTTCATTGGTTCTTTTCATCTTGCTCTTGATGCCTCGTGCTCTTTGCCCATCTCTTTTGATGTATACCTTGTATGGAATGGCGTCACAAGGCACTCTCTCTAAGTAAACAAACCATTTGATTTGCTGTCTTTGTATGTAATTCAGAATTGATTCTATGCTGACCTTTTATTTTATGACCTCATTACTGGTAGTTATCTCTTCTGGTCACTTTTTCAGACATCTCATTTCTATGGTTACTAATTTTCTTCTGTGGTTTGTTGTAAGTGACCATGTCTGGCACTGGTATCATAGGGTTGGAATGAATATGCTTTGTATGAAATGTTTCTTTTTGCTGATTAAGATGGTCTTGTATTGTAAAAAGAGGTTAGCGGTCCAATACTTTCTTTGCATCGGATGTCAGTTTCATCTAGTTTACCATCTTCGTTGACTATTGTTCTCATAAATTTAATCTCAGATGCATATTTAATGTCTTGGCACTCTATTGCTACATTTCGCGTCTGCTCCTTTCGTCAGTGTTGTTTCTCAAATTATTATTGGGGGGGGGGGGGGGGGAACTGAGTGGTCTCGAGGTATGGTATCAAGCCGCGTGAAGGCCGAGGTTATTCACATGGACTTCTAGTAAATTCCCCTGGTCTCTGGGTAGTGAAATCGGACGCCATTGTATATTTTTCAGCACGTAAAAAATCCCTTGGCAGTTGGAAATAGAAAAGAGTAACCTAACGACCCTGCCCGGGCACAATTTGGAGTTAAAATTCTACACAAAGTATTTCAGGATCATCGCCGGCGCAACGGAGTTCATGCACTGCGCAGAGATTCTTCAAACTCAGGCTTGAGTTAGAAGTAGAACGGAGCACCTATGAGTTACACCCGTGTGCTATGTTGTTGATCCGTTAAATAATCATAATCAATCAATTATATTATTTGTTTCACATTCTTCATTTATGGCTGTGAATATTTATTTAATTTTTTTTTTATAAACTTACTGATTGACAAATAAATATAATACGCAATCTATCTAAACCAATGTTAAATACATTTAAAAAACTAAAGTAAACATAGAACTGGGGTGGAAGGGGGGTGTGAAGGGGGATTACTCCTCTTACGATTTGTGTGTGTGTGTGTGTGAGAGAGAGAGAGAGAGATGGGAAACCAAGGGGGCGGGGGAACCTCAAAATGCCCTGAGCAACCAAGCTCTGACGACCCTGGCATCGTCTTAAATGGGCTCTATGACTTGCTTGGTAAGAAACAGCGGGCGGTGATAATGCTGAACACATCACCCATTGATGAGAGTCTATACCAGTGGTTCTTAATCCTCCTAATGCCGCGACCCATAGGTTGAGAACCACTGGTCTATACAAATATGAGTGTGAAGTTGTGTGCCCGGAACTTTACTGTTTACTACCGCAGCCGTGTTCCCAGACGTTCACGGGCGAAGGCGGGATATCTTGTGAAAGTCCACAGCTGTTGTGATTGTTCTCAGTAATCTACACGGCCGCTTATGTCGATAAGTGTCAGAATGGTTTCTACGATCGTTAAAACAATGAGCCAGCCATAACCCAGCGTAGACAGGAGTCTCTGCTTTACAAGGCCGCTATTCCCAGTTTGCAAATCATCATCATGTAGCAGGTTCTTTGCAGAACGCGGCTCTCATCACGGTCTGCCTGAAAAACTCGGTCTCCCGCCAGCTCTCCCGCCTCGTGTACTTTCATACTCAAGGAGTCACTTATATCCTGTGCCCATCTTCGTGTCCGACGGCCCCTGCCATTCCTTCCTGGTACCATGCCTTCTGCTATAATTTTTTTCCAATCCGTTGTGGCGTTTGATATGACCGAAATATTACAGCTATCCAGACAGGATGCTGTTTATTAGTCAATCTTCTTTGATGTTCAGATCTTTCAAGATGTCAGTATGTCTCCTCTTCTTTGTCCAAGATATTCTGAGAATCTTTCTATAGCATTTCGCTCAAAACCCTTATTCTCTGGGAGATAGTCCACGACTCACATCCGCATGTTGCTACTGGAAAGTTTGCAAAAACATTCCTATTTTTCTACGTTGGCTGTTAATCCCAGACGCTGCGTTTTTCACCTGACTCTCCAGGCTTTGACTCTCCGATTTCTTTTTTCTCTTCCTCCTTCCACCCTCTTCGTTGCCACCTGAATATGGTTCCAAGCACAGAGCACGCACTCCATAGCTACAGCGATGATTCTTGTTAATTATCAAGTACAAAATCTATAGAAAATATTTTTTTATACAGGAAGTAAACTGTCTCCTAGTATTGTTTGCTTGCCAGGGAAGAGGCAATGGATGTCTTGAAGGAGTCCATACGCCTGGCCCCAACCCACCCGCTAACCAGTCGTTCCACGTTCACGACTGTATGACCTGCAGTCATTCAGCCACTAGGTACGTAGGCACACCGTAGGCTTGGTTTTTTTAATCTTCTCTAGATCGGTTGTGTTTTGTGCTTCTTCGGTCACGTACAACGGTCTTGACTGTAATAGAAAGGTTTTCCTGATCAAGGGGTTTACGACCTAAGTGTACCCCTTTCAAACTACAGACACTAGACTCATAGGACTAGACCAAGTTCTAAAGGCAGAACATTTTGTGTACTCCACTGCATGAAAGATCTGACATCTACAGGCCTTGATCTCTCTGATTCCTGTGTATTCCAGTGAACAATAATCATGCGTGGCCAGATTCGCTTACAGTTTACCTATGTGTCTAAAGGCTGTGAAGTATTGCCGGTTACAAAAACATCAAGCAAATAATAACTCGATGGACGATGTGGTGAGCATCACGCTGGCTGCCTTTACTTCCCAGGACTTTTAGCTGGTACCCATTTTAAGGCTGGGTCGAATTGGGAGCTAAGGTCACTTTTTAAAAAGAAAAAAAAAACGTCCAGCTCCTTTAAGATTTGAACTCCCATCTTCGAATCCGCAAAGAAACATCTAGCCGCTATACCACAGCGGCTCCCTCGGGGTGGGGTGCGAATAGGAAAGTAAAGACAACAAGACTGTGTAGATCTTGTATCAGCTCTTAAGTAGTAATATTATCAACAGCCACCCCCCCCCCCCCCACACACACACAGTGAACAGCTAGTTTTATGTCACACATGGCGGTATACTAGTCTCTACCTATAAATCTTTGTGCTGAACTTCTTAAGCTGGTCACGCTCTGAAAGGTGTATTTTCCTGCCTAGTTCATTTCATGAGCGTTCAACAAATAGATATATAGAAGAGGCTGGTATTTCAACTTCAGCTGGTGGTTAGGTCTCGAGGCGAGCACTTCTGTGTTTCACAGCGTTCATGTTTACTGATAGGGAGTCGCCGTGGCGGAGTGGCTAGATGCTCGCCTGCGGATCGGAAGGTCGTTGGTTCGCTCCCTGGCAGAGCCGGACTTTCTTCAAAAATGACCTTTTCTCCCAGGTCGACCCAGTCTCAAGTAAGTACCGGGTGCAGTCCCGGGAAGTAAAGGCGGCAGGCGTGGTGATGACCATATCACCCATCTTGCGCCGATTGGTCTATAAAATTATAGTTCTAGCCCTATATGCCTAAAGGCGTGGAAAGGGTCCATTCACTTTTACTTTACGTTTACTGATGTAGTGCATCACAGAGTTGAGAAAAACAGCTAGAATTTAATCAGTCGTTCCTTCTAAGCATCAAACTTGTTGACTCATCAATCAATTGCAGTCTCTACAATGGGATATCCACCACTCTCCGTTTTCCATTTTGACAGTACACTCTAAAAAAAATTCTCATTTTGTTTTGTCAAAATACTGCTGTTGAGAGGGTGACTTACAGGACATTGCAGGGGAAGTATTCGTCCCCTTAAATGATGATATTTTTTTTTTAAAGCCTTACCCTGGCTCTTGAGAGGGGCCACAATATAGCCCGGCCATAAGTATGGCCTAATAGCTGAATGCGGTTTCCGGGACCTCTCCACAGGTGATCCACATCCACAAGGTGGCACTTTGGGTCATCGGGTGTTTATTGCTTGTGTGATGTCCTAGTGGGGTAAAATCTACTGCTACTACATTGCAGGAACTAATGGTTGTACAGACATCATCAAAGTGAATGAACAACACTGAGGCAGGTTTTAACAACAATATTTATTCTAGTTTCTTACTTTGCATGATTACAAGACTCAAATGTCAAACATGATATCTGACAAATCAAACATATTATCACAATTACTTTCCTAAAAAGACTATCCTTACAAAGCTACCCTGATAACAGCAAACAGAAGATGCATTCAGGTGACATGTAGAATAGGTCATGCAAAATGCCAAATCACAGAATGAAGATGATTCTATCAAGCCTATCTTTGTCAAGTGAGATGAAGTTCTTAACAGAGTTATAAAATGCTAGACTTAATTGACAATTTACATGGTTGAATCATGGACTGTCAGCCAGTTAGTGAATCATGGACTGTCAGCCAGTTAGTGAATCATGGAATGTCAGCCAGTTAGTGAACCACGGACTGTCAGCCAGTTAGTGAATCATGGACTGTCAGCCAGTAAGTGAATCATGGACTGTCAGCCAGTTTGTGAATCATGGACTGTCAGACAGTTAGTGAATCATGGATTGTCAGCCAGTTAGTGAATTATGGAATGTCAGCTAGTTAGTGAATCACGGACTGTCAGCCAGTTAGTGAATCATGGACTGTCAGCCAGTTAGTGAATCACGGACTGTCAGCCAGTTAGTGAATCATGGACTGTCAGCCAGTTAGTGAAACAGTTCACTGTCGGATTCTGGTGTCCTTGTGTGTGTGTGTGTGTGTGTGTGTGGGGGGGGGGGGACAAGAAATAAACAGACAGACCCAGTGCCTCCTAAAAAGCATGTCGTAAGAGTCGACTAATTAGGGATGTTTTCTTCAAAGTCCGGAGTGCATCTGCCTGAGAGGCGAGGAACTAACAGTCTACATTTAAATAAGGTAGATCTGTAAAACAGACATGCATGCAAATCTCAGGTTCTGGAACAAGACTGAATTCCATAAGTGGATAAACAACCAGAACTTTCGGCCAGAGTTTACAGCTACTGAAAGCGAAGGAGGTGGAAGTAAGCAAAACAGTTTGTGTAAGCTACAGGAGGGCGGTTTTACACATAATGAAAATAACACAATAGTCAATTTAATTGCCCCCCGTGTGGGTTCCGGGGCCCCATTGTGGGGAAAACAAGAATAGACCCACTGCCTCCCCAAAAGCATGTCGTAAGAGTCGACTAATTGGGGAGCTTCCTTTGAAGTCGGAGTGCATCTGCCGGAGAGGCAAGGAACCAACAGTCTGTATTCAAGAGAATGAGATCTGTAAAACTGATGCACACGCAACACTCAGGTTCTGGAGCAGGACTGCAGTTCAGTAGTGGATGAGCAACCAGAACCTTCCGCCAGAGTTTACAGCTGGTGAACGCGAAGAAGAAGAAGAATTTAATTGCATAATGAATATATCTTGACAGAAATGCTCTCCAAAAAAAAAAAACTGACTACGTGCAACAGAATCAGACAATCAACATTCTTTGATTACATCTTGAGTATGGAGAACTTTAGTATGTCATCACTAAAGAAACTGGAAAAGGAAGAAAGGCAGAGGGAGACCAAAAAAGAAGATGATGCTCAGCTTGGCATCATGGCATGGAAAAACATGTGCATCATAAACAAGTGACAGTCACAAGACACACAGTTGTGGACAGTCATCATTATTAAAAGCATATGATACAGACTATAAGAAGAAAATCCCTTAGTTCTTTCACTGTTAGCATTAATATATTGACATCTGTATTAACAACATCATAGTTCTATTTGTCCTAAGCGTTCACAGAATGTTAACTCAGATGGAACGTTCACTCTTTGACTTTGATCTTGATCTAGAACTTTAGTTGTTTTATTTGTATGCAGACTGTTGGTTTCTTGTCTCTCAGGCAAATGAACTTTAAAGAAAACACCCCTTATTAGTCGCTGTCTATGACATGCCTGTTAGGGGGGCGGTGGGTCTATTCTGTGTTATCCAAAGTGGAGCCACAGAAGCCACACAGGGAAATATCACAGTTGATGCTGAAGTCCAAAATATATATTTATGGATAGTTAACTGTAGAGGGAGAGAGAGAGAGAGTAGTTCTAAAATTTTGATACCAGCCCTCATTCTGTATTAACTAGCATGACATTTCATGTTAAATTCTTGAATGTGGAATCTAGACATTAAATGACAGGACATTTCATATCCAGCTCATGGAACTTAAACCTGTCTTGCAAGGAAACAAATTATGCTATGTCATGTTCCTGGAAACTATCCGGGAAGTTAACCCGGTCAACTAATGCTCCACGAAGTTTTATGTGTTGGCTGAAAGGTGTAAATATCTCAAGCTTTGCTGTAAACAGGCACAAAACATTTATATCACTAGGACGAACAGAAAGAAGAAGAAGAAACAAATTATAACCCAGACGGAATAAAGCATAGAGACTATAGGCATTACCAGCTATAAATACAAACTTTGGATCATGAACTCTTGGACATACTGATCTCAGATATGGATCTCATCATTTAGAAGCAAGAGGATTTGTCAAATAATTCAGTGTAACTGGTTCTGATTGTGTGAATACATATACAATTCGATGCAGTAAAGCAAACCAAGTATTGGGACAGGTAGCCCTCATATTATAACATAAGACAATCACAAATCAGCACACACAAAAACATCTCACACAAAGCATACTTATTCCAAGCCTATGCTATCAGTGCCAGATGTGGTCACTCATAACAAATCAGAAAAAAAACATTAGTAACCATGGAAATGAGATGTCCCAGAAACGATAAAATCAGGAATCAGGTCATGAGAGAACAAGTCGGCACAGAACCCAGCTATAAATTACACACAAAGACAGCACGTAAATAGTTTGCACACATGGAGAGAATGCCTTGGGACACCATAACATATAAGGCATACCAAAAAGAGAAGGACCTAGAAAACAAGGCAGACCAAGAACAACATGGAAAGATAACATCAGAAAAACTCTATAACAGCATGATGTGTCTATGGTCGATGTGACCTAAAAAGCAAGAAACAGAACCTAATATCTCCATCGAAACTGGAAGTGATAAAAGAGGAAGTGAAGACGAAGAAGAATATTTATTATACAACAAATCATGGCTGTTGTAGCTCTGAACTTATTCTCCTTCAGCGATGCATTTGTTTCAGCATGAGTTACAAGCAGCAGGTTCATAGCCAAATTTACCAATCAATTTCAAGGCTTTTCAAGGTCTTTTTCAAGGTCTCCTTAGTTTTTTTCAAGGTTGTCTCGGTGTAATACTGAAACAAGATTTTTGCCTTGTTCAAGGGTGTACTGAGCACACAAGGTACTTCATTTGTGCCACATGTGTTGGTATACCAGCACATATATCATCATCATGTAGCATTTCCTTTGTCCTGACAAAAAAACCTCGGTCTCTCACCAGCTCTCCCGCCTCATGTACTTTTTTATACTCAAGGATTCACTTATATCCTGTGCCCATCTTCGTGTTGGTCGGCCCCTGAGCTTGATATAGTGTTTGAAATTTTTTTAAGGCTTGGTGGTAGAGGGCAGCAAACTGAAGTCCTGTCTGTTCTGGACCTGGTACCTGAGAGGGTTAGGGGGGAGAGAGAGAGTCATGAAGAGAGAGGAAGACACATGCTGAGGTAGGCTGGGAGAGACAGTGTAAAGATGGACAGATGAAGGTAGAGAAAAGAAGGAAAAGAAGTCTGGGGAAGGAGAAAAAAATGAGAGGGAGGGATGGAGACATGATGAGGAAAAGTGGGGAAGGGACAGCGAAAGACAGAGAGTGAGACAAATACAGAAAGAGGGAATGCAGATACAGAGATCGGCAGATGAAAAGAGAAGGAAAAAGGGAACGAAACAGAGATATGGAAGGAGGAAAAAATGACAAAGAGTTGAAAGAAGGGAGACAGAGGGAGAGAGAACGGACAGGGTGAGAAGCAGATGCAAGCAGAGAGAGATGTAGACATAAAGGAGAGAGAGACAAAGGGACAGCACAGAGAGGCAAGCAGACAGAGGGAGAGAACCAAAGAAAGAGAAAAAAGGCAGAGCAGGAGAATGGGAGGGAGGTATACAAAGAGGAAGTGATGAAGGGAGGCAAACAGACATAAAGCAAGAGAGAGAGAGAGGTGGGTAAGGAAGGCAGTGACAAACACAGATTAAGAGAGAGGGGCAGGAAGGGAGACAAGATACATCAAAGAAAAAAAACAGCCACCTACTCCCCCCCCCTCTCCCCCACACAATTTCAAGTGTAGTGGACACAACCACTAGGAAAAGATAGTTATGGGGCAAATAAATATGTAGATGAACCAGTAAAAAAAATGGGGAGGGGGGGGGGGGGGGGAGAGAGAGAGAATGAGAGAGGGGAGGGGGTAAGGAAATCTAGAGAAAATGAAAAGACAGGATGGAGAGGAGACAAAGAAGAGATGGGACAGGAGAAAGGGCAAGGAAAGGAAGAGAGGAAGAATGGAGAGAGAAAGGAGAATAGTAGAAGATCAAAGGAAAGAGAAGGGGTGAGAGAAGAAAGGTAAGACACTGTTGTGGGGGTGGGGGGGGGGGGTGTAAGAACAATGAGTGCCAAAAATAGAATTAGGAAATCTCTAAGTGAGGCCACTTTTCCGGTTCCTACCCTCTCCCAATGTGAATGTGGCCGTGGTCCAAAAACAACAGTGCTAACCCCTACTGCCCCTTGCTTGTCCTATCTGTGTGTGACAACAATAATTCAATTTCTTACACTTAAGGCTGGTGACCTGAGAGCCAAGGTCATTTTATAAAGAAAAAAAAAGTTCAGGGCATCCCAACCCACCACTGGTGGAAAATAGAGAAGTTTACCCACACACATAAATAGGTCAGACACATAAATAGGTCAGGGCAGCAGTGGACTTCGTTTTATTTCTGGTTTTCCAATTACAGAAAGGAGGGGAGAGAGGGGGTGGTGGAAAGTGGTGTAAAAGGCTGAGGTGGTAAGGGTGAGACAGAGGAGGTGAGAGAATAAAGTTTGAGAAAATAAAGTGGGAATGAGACAGGGAGAGAAAGAAGGGAGTAAGAAATAAGATGAGATATAGAGGAAAGAAGGTAGCAGGAAGGGGTGCACTCCCTCCCCTAGGTGTCATCAATGTGGGAGGATTAAAAAGGGGGGGGGGGGGGGTGACGGCAAATGTGTTTTTTTAAAAGTACACATAGATTTAATGTGTGGGAGGGGGGAATGGTGGACATGAAATGTTCTGCACTAGGCAACACATAACCTTCTACACCAACTGAAGGTATGGAGAAAGAAAGAGAGATATAATATTTAATGTGTGTGGGGAGGGAGGGTGAATGGTGGACATGAAATGTTCTGCACTAGGCAACACTTAACCTTCTACACCAGCTGAAGGTATGGAGAAAGAAAGAGAGAGAGGGAGGGAGTGAGGGAGAGTGGCAAATACAAAGAGAAAGAGGAAAGCAGTGACACAGACAGGCAGAGAGTGAGGAACAGGTAGGACAAAATGTGAGGGGGCGGGAAGGGAGATGGACAGAGATTAAGGCCGCTAGGAAAACAAACACATCAAAAGAAAATATCCACTATGTTCACACAGAATGCCCCCCCCCCCCCCCCAATACAACTTCCTGTGTACTTGAGTTGCTAGGAAGAGTTATGGAGCTGCACATTTACTAAACATTTAAACAAGAAATAAAATAGGAAAAAGGGGGAGGGGGGACAGGAAATGAGAGAGTAAAAGGAAAGTTATGAGAGAAAGAGAAGAAGATGAAGATCAGAAGGGAGGGTTAGAGACAATGCAGGAGACGGGAAGGAAGAAGCAATAGGTAGAAGAGTGAAAGAGGGAGGGAAGAGAGAGAGAGAGGGGTGAGACAACAGAAGAGGGAATCTCTAGGAATTACAATACTGATCGCCAAACACACTGTAAAGATAAATCCAGGCCAAAAATAGAACTGGGAAATCCAGCTGACGGTCACTTTGCTTAGCGACTCTATTTATAAATACAACTGAACCGAGCCCCACCATCTCCCAATGTAATCCTTTCTAGAAACCACGGCCATAAACGATTTATACTGTTCATTCTGCCCAACTTGCTAGAAACAAAGGCACACACACACACACGCCAGACCGGAAGCTGCTACTTCCCGCCCCATGCCACACCGCTGCTGTCTGCATGTATTCATGATCTGCAACACAGCCCGTCCTCCCCTGGCCTTTAACAAGCCATTTTGGCTGAAAATAGCCAATAATCAGCTGCCCTCACACCTGAAACGACCATACAACGAAAGTAGCCAAAAACAAGCCAAATGGCCCAAAAAGCCAAATGGCCTCCCCAAAATTGCCTGTGCTAAAAAAACACAGGATTTCTGACGATTTCATTGCCGCGGTCAAAATTCAAGGCTTTTCAAGGTCGGAATGTCTTTTATAAGCTAAAAATCCCGGTTCAAGGTCAACGAAAAAAATCCCGGTAATTTCCCGATTTCCCGGTCCACTACGAACCCTGAGCAGACTGCATCTGAGATCTTTATTGGTGCTCTATAGTTTGCTTTGCAGGTTTTCTCCGGTGGACCTGATGAGCTCAGAATAACTGTTGATTTCTCTTGCACAGAAAAACATTAGCACCGAAACCTCTCGCAGACTCTCTGCTGTAGTGTTACTGGGGTGACTATGCTACCTAAACAGAAGAGAAACAATAGGATCAGAGATAATCTCATTGTAGAGAAACAGAAATAATTGTCAACATGTAGGTTTATAATTTCAGCATAAACATTTCAACATACCTGGTTCAACTCTAGCTGTGGGAGACCAGAAATTGTACGTTGACTGTTTATAAAGCAAAGGCAAACTACTGACTGTAATAATTGTAAAGTAAAACCACAAAAAGCCAAATACTGTGGTTGCTATGGACTGTCATTTGAAGGATATGTGACTTAATTCCAAACTAGGAAATTGCTTCAAAGTTAGAACCAGATGAGTCAAAATGCAGCTGAGACAGTAATTATATTTAACTAATCTGAAAATGCTCATCAAAAAACATCAACTTAACAATCAAACATTAGCTCTAATTTTCAAGACAGTAGAAAAGGAGGGGAGGAACAGTTCAGTGGGATAATGGGTATGACTCAAATGTCCAGTCATTCTCATGTATATAGCCCTATAGGAAGAAAAACTATCTGGCTTATGTCTTCTTCCTTTTCTTCTCCTGTGTTCACCCTTAAAAGGTGGTGGCACATCATGTTGTGTTTTACAGTGAAGCTGTGATATCTGTACCTTTTGGCCAAACATCTAATTTCAGATCCTTTACAACAGGTTTTTTAGCAGGCAGTGAGTCTACTCCCCCAGCCCTCCGCAAATGGAGTCCTGGTGCATACCCAATGAGATTGCCTGACACCTTAAGAGTGTGATAAGGAATTTGTGAAGTTTTATCAATGGATCTTCATTTGATAATATCTGCAAGGGAATCAAAATCAATCATCTTACCAGGGGATCTGGCTGACGCTCAAGACTCAGAGAAAGGATGAGACAGATATACAATTAGACGGATACTGGTGCCATAGGTATTGGAACTTTTTACTTGCTGCTGAAGATGGGGATGGAGCACTTATGGGAGTGTACTGAGTGCTGTGATGTTGATTCTTGTTTCAACATTCAATATGCAAGGGAATGAGCTCTTAATAAATAAAATTAAAAAAACGAATACCTGGCTCATGGCCTTGCCAGATGTGATGCTCCAGTTTTGACAACTTGACCACCTCAGTCAGGTTCTGAAACAGACAAGCAATAATGGTGATCAGCTCAACCTTAGCAAATATTTGACTTAAATGCTAGCAAGACTTGCCAGATTACCTACACTCTTCTTCTTCTTCACACTCACCCGCTGTAAACTCCACCAGAAAGTTATGGTTATTTGTCCACTTGTGGACATTAATCTTGGTTCAGAACCTGAGTTTTGCACACACACATCCATTTTACAGATTCGGCATATTTGTATGCAGACTGTTGGTTCCTTCCCTCTCACACGGATGCACACCTACTTTGAAGGAAAGCACTAATTACTCAACTCCTATGACATGCTTGTTTGGGAAGCAGGGGTCTACTCTCCCCCCCCCCCCCACCAGAATGGGGATCTGGAACCCACACAGGGAATTAACTACACTTAGAGCTCTACTGTAGCATTACTATAGGGGAACAGGGGGGGAGGGGGCATCGGGGGGGCTTTTCCCAGGCTGAGCTGAAAAAATACACTTCCTCATCAAGCAATTATCTTAGTCTGCAGAATTGGGGGGGGGGGGGGGGGGGGTGATTCTACAACTGTCTCTTGCCTTAGTTGATAGCTACTATGGCTAAAGTGTTTTGATAGATGAAGCACTCACAACTAGTTGAAGAAACATCACCAACCAAAGGCTAATTCCTAAAAGTTATGAAAAGGGATAATTTTTTTTTAAAATACAGATTATGTGACAAATGACAAACTAGATGGAAAAGAGCAAGGGAAAGGTACACATACCTCAACGGCTTGGCCACATGGCTTGTAATGAGAAAAACATTGACCTGATTTGTCATTCTGGTTATCATGTGAGATGGCCAACTATGTTGGCACATCACAAAATAAACATAAAGATGCACATTTCAATACAAACCTCAATAAGCTGGCAGTCGCAGTCTCTAACTCCCAGCCTGCCCATGACAACAGAGACATTCTCCAGGTATGCATCTCTTTGGTCTTTGGGACTGTGTGAACTGGAATACAGTGTGGAGAATTTGTTCAGCACTAGGCCTACCTTACTGGAATGGTATTATTAATGTTGAGTGTCGAACTAAAACTGACATCCCATCACTTAGGGTATATTCTTAAGCTCACTATTCTCATCTTCAGCAGCTAAAGAAAAGTTTTCCAATTCTAAAATTACCAGTAGTAGTCTCATTGTGTAAGCATCTTACCTTTCCGTGGAGTGTTGACCAAATTTCCTGTCACTCTTACTTCTACCATCCTCCCAAGGCCTCTGCACTGTTCACCTGATCCCAAACTGCCTTGACCACATCAAGCTTGTCATGCAAAATTTACCACCAATTTGTTCTCCAGCCAATCTATCTGACTGTTCATTTCCCAGAATGCATCCATAAGTTAAAAAAAAAAGTTAAGGACCCTTTTCATGACTTTAGGCATATATGGCATATAGGGTTAGACCTATATTTTATAGATAAAACGGCACAAGATGGGTGATGTGGTCAGCATCACACCGGCTGCCTTTACTTGCCGGGACTGCAGCTGGTACCCAATCAAGGCTAGGATCAACCTGGGAGCCGAGGTCATTTTTGAAAAAAGTCCAGCTCTGCCAGGGAGCAAACCCACGACCTTCCAATCTGCGGCGAGCATCTAGCCGCTCAACCACAGCAACTCCTGCATGCATGCATACCATGAAGAAAATATCCAAAGAATGATAACTGCCCTAGATCTCTGAAAATATTGCACACAGCATGCCTGTTGACACACTTCTTAACATGTTTTGTGAATCAGTTACACTCACAACTTGTGTGTGCAGCTATTCTCAAGCCAGCAGATAGCTGGTGTGACTGCCTCCACCTCCATTCTCAAATAGTGTTACAAATATTGTACACGAAAGAATAGGAGCATGGTAGTGCTGTAATTAGCCGCTTGCCTGCTGGAACGAAGATCTTGGCTTTGAATCTGAATCACGGTTGATTTTCATAAATGACCTAACTACTAAAATTGGGTACCAGAAAATGTCATGGGAAGTAAAGGCAGTTGGTGTAATGTTGAACACATCACCTGGCAAGAGCAGACTGGTCTCTACATATATGGATTTAGCACAACATACTTAATGTGCCAAATTAACCATCCTAACCTGTACATTTGGTGGTGACAGCACTAGCCATGCAGTCTTAAATCTGCAGGTTCACGACCCCCTGTCTACACCACACTAAAATAAAAAGTGGTACAGACAGTAGTGACAGATTGACAGTTACTTAATGTGACACTCTCTTTAACCTTCGTTAATGGATGCTTACTAGCATTATATTGTGTAAAACACATTCTATCTCTAAAACTTTATACACAGTTCACCAATTAAATAAAGAGACTGAATTTTTTTTATGCCAAGAAAATTATGCCACCCATTGAAAATGGCACCATTCATCTATGATGTGACAAAATTGTAATGCTGCCTGGTCAGTAGATAATAAGCAGTCCACTACATGTGGTGTGGTTATAGCATTAAGGTGTGTGGTGTGGTTACAGTATGTACAGTGTGGTGTAGTTACAATATGTGTGGTGTGGTTACAGTATGTGTGGTATGGTTACAGTGTGTGTGGTGTGGTTACAGTGTGTGTTGTGGTTACAGTAGGTGTTGTGTGTGGTGTTTGGTGTGAATACAAGATGTGTGGTGTGATTACACAAGGTTTTGTGTCTGGTGTGGTTACAGTCAGTGTGGTTTTTAAGAAAAGATATACACCCGAACGAAAAGTATATTAGCAAGCTTCACAATATAACACAATATAACAAATACAAACAAAATGTGAACGTTCCGGCTATTGAGCCTTCATCAGCACACACAAAATAAACAATACTACATAATATGGACGAGTGCGACAGGTAGTGTGGTAAAAGAAGGTGTTTTGTTTTTGGTATGCTTACAGTATGCTTTCTCCATAAATACTGTAAAACAATACACACCACCCATACTGTAACTACACCACACACACAGTGTAACCAAACTACACACAACACATATCATACTAACCCCCCCCCCCCCCCCCCCCCCCCCCCCCTCCTTTCACATACACACATACACTGTACAAATTCTGTACTCAAAATTGAAAAATACTCACTACAATATACTTCCTCCTGAGCCTAAGCAAAAACTGTGAAAGAAAATGAATGCCTTGGCAAGGATATCCATCAGCCACCTGCAACACAAGTGAATTACTGCAAGATGTGGAGAAGCATCAGCAAGACACTTGATGATGGTATTTACAGATAAGGTGTCTGTGTGCTGTGTGTTACATTTAAATGTAAGAAACCATAATACACTCACATTTTACTGTGATATGTGTTACATTTAAATGTAAGAAACCATAATACACTCACATTTTACTGTGATATGTGTTACATTTAAATGTAAGAAACCATAATACACTCACATTTTACTGTGATATGTGTTACATTTAAATGTAAGAAACCATAATACACTCACATTTTACTGTGATATGTGTTACATTTAAATGTAAGAAACCATAATACACTCACATTTCACTGTGATATGTGTTACATTTAAATGTAAGAAACCATACATTTTATACACTCACATTTTACTGTGATACATTTAAATGTAAGTTACACATTTAAATGTAAATGTAAGAAACCATAATACACTCACATTTCACTGTGATATGTGTTACATTTAAATGTAAGAAACCATAATACACTCACATTTCACTGTGATATGTGTTACATTTAAATGTAAGAAATAAAACCATAATACCACTCACATTTCACTGTGATATGTGTTACATTTAAATGTAAGAAACCATAATACACTCACATTTCACTGTGATATGTGTTACATTTAAATGTAATGTAAGAAACCATAATACACTCACATTTTACTGTGATATGTGTTACATTTAAATGTAAGAAACCATAATACACTCACATTTTACTGTGATATGTGTTACATTTAAATGTAAGAAACCATAATACACTCACATTTCACTGTGATATGTGTTACATTTAAATGTAAGAAACCATAATACACTCACATTTCACTGTGATATGTGTTACATTTAAATGTAAGAAACCATAATACACTCACATTTCACTGTGATATGTGTTACATTTAAATGTAAGAAACCATAATACACTCACATTTCACTGTGATATGTGTTACATTTAAATGTAAGAAACCATAATAATACATTTCACTGTGATATGTGTTATTTTAATGTGGTACTGTGGTATGTGTTACATTTAAATGTAAGAAACCATAATACACTCACATTTCACTGTGATATGTGTTACATTTAAATGTAAGAAACCATAATACACTCACATTTTACTGTGGTATGTGTTACTTTTAAATGTAAGAAACCATAATACACTCACATTTCACTGTGATATGTGTTACATTTAAATGTAAGAAACCATAATACACTCACATTTTACTGTGGTATGTGTTACTTTTAAATGTAAGAAACCATAATACACTTACATGTTACTGTAGTGTTTTCTATTTCTATTGTAAAAAGATTAATTTCTTTGTGTCATTTCATTAATCTCTACAGCGTGCACTTGAAGAGATACAGTTAAATATGCCAGGCAATAAAATGTGCAGTCATTTGTTTCTCGTCTTTGTTTATACTTACAACAGGGAGATGTAGCTTTTTTATCTTACACCAAAAAAACAGTGTAGTAGTACAATGGATACTATACTTACAGATAAAATGGTGTCAGGTGACTTAAGAAAAAGAGCGGTATATTGATAGATACAACCTTTAGTAGTGTAAGCTTTTGAATAAGAGAAGAAAGTAAGAAATAGAGAAATATCTTATAGCAGTTCTGAGCAAAATGTGAAGAAAGCAGACAAAAAATAAATGCCTGTAGTTCAATAAGCAGACAAAAAGATATACATACATAAATATATTATGGCAGTGAAAATAATTTATGAGCAAAATTTGAATAAACCTGTGGACAGAAAGAGAAATGAATGTTGCTGTGGTTCAATAAGGTTAGTTGTGTATCCTTAACAGGACGTTGAAGAACCAACCCCAAAAGCCCCTGGCTATTGTGTGGTTTTTCCAGTCAAATTTATGTCCAGTAGTTTGCCATTGCTTTCTGGACAATCAGCTTTCTTGATAACACTGTCGAAACCAACGCAAGGCGCATGGCCTGCAGCTGGGATCAAACCCAGCATCCCGGCATTACGAAGGGTTCAATAAACAGATGAAAAATGTAAATGGAGAAATGTCTTACAGCAATGAAAATAATTTCTGAGGACAACATCAAGAAAAACCATAGACAGACATAAAACTGAATGTGGTTGTAGTTCTTCTTTGCCTTCTTCATATTCACCAGCTGTAAACTCCAGTGGAAAGATCTGGCTATTTGTCCACTTCTAGACTCAGTCCTGTTAAAGAGCCTAAGTGTTGCATGCACAATTCTGACTCATTTGTATGCAGACTGTTGGTTTCTTGTCTCCCAGGCAGGTGTACTTTGACTTTGAAGGAAGCACTCAATTAGTTTACTCTTATGACATGCTTTTGGGCAGGGAGTGGGTCTATTCTTGTTCTCCCCATAATGGGGCCACAGAACCCACAAGGGGAGGCTGTAGTTCAATAAACATGAAAAATATCAAGAGAGAAACTATAAATACACATATACAGGCAAGACTGTTTCAGAATTTTACAAGGAGAAACATCTGTGACAGTTGAGACAGGACCTAAGTTGGTAATGTTTCCTTCATCGATTTTAGGCAAGCCATTGTCAACAAAACCCACCCAAAGCCCAGGGACAATACTTGAATTAACCACATCTCCGAACGGGACAATGGCTCTGGTTGGGAAAGCTAACAAAACAAAGTTATAACTCTTGGGAAAACAGTGAGCCAAGACAAGACAGGGTTCACTGGTCTTTTGTTTCGCTGATCGGTTAATTTCACACAGCAACCAAATCAATACATACCATTGTTACATATTCTAATCTTATATACAAAACTTGTGTTTTGTGCAATGTCTCATCTTGTGCAATGTTGTATCTACCTAGATAAAACTGTTTCTGTGTGATACTGTGTCTGCAATATCACAGGCGTATGTGATATCAAAGATAAAAATCAATAAGTATCATCTGAGCATCTGATCGATTTTCTGGTCATGAAACGTATAGGTGCAAAATGCCACCGGGTGTTTGACAGAGAGAAACCATATTGATTATTCATACTGAATTGTCTACAATCATTCACATTATTGTTATGTAAAAGTATAAGGGGATCTTGAGGCTAGGAAAGAAAATGAAGATATAAATGTTACGATAATTAAGAATGACTGAATGATATTCATTATAATGCATGGGCAACATAGGTCTCTACATAAATGCACATGCTTTGTGCTGTGGAAAGGAGAAACTTCCTCCCCGGCCTTAATTGGTCCCAGAATCATTGCCTCCTCACAGCACAATATAGCACTAACGTCTGGAAAGACAGAAAGGTGCCAACATTGAATGTTTAAGGGGCAAACACAGAAGAGATGCTAGATGTACCACTGGTGTCAAGTTACTTTTCTAACCATATTATATTGCACTGAAACAGTAGAAAGATCGCTTGCCTGCCAAGACAACGGCCCGCTGGTATAGGTGCTTGCTAAGACAGTGGCCTGGTTTCAATCCTCAAAAGTGGCAGGATTTTCCCCAACCAGTACAACAATGGGACTACCCAGCTTCATAAGAATGTGTGTCCCATAAATGTTCATCATTATCATCATGTAGCAGGTCCTTTGCAGAACGTCGCTCTCATCACGGTCTGCCTGAAAGAAACTCGGTCTCTCGCCAGTTCTCCTGCCTCATGCACTTCCACACTCAAGGAGTCACTTATATCCTGTGCACATCTTGGTGTCGGTCGGGCCCTGCCCCTCCTTCCTGGTACCATGCCTTCTGCTATAATTTTTTTCCAATCCGTCGTGGTGCTTGATATGACTAAAATATTTCAGCTTTATGAGACACCCATATAATTAAACTACTACTAGTACAATCAGCAATGGAACAATTCACTGGCTGCTGAAGATGAGGATGGAGCGTTTATTGAAATGTCCCAAGTGCAGTGATGTCAGTTCCTAATTCAACTCTGCTAAACTCATAACAATGTGTGCCAGAGAATTTCCCTAATTTTCCGAGAAGGAAAGCTGATCAAGAAGAGAATGGGCCACCCCACCTCAGGTAGTGGACTAGAATATGTGAAAATATACCATTTCTACATCCTACTTGTAACTTTTGCTATGAGACTATTTTTAATGAATGATTAAATTCCTCAATGTGGATTTAGAGCCCCATGTTGGAGGGGTGGGGAGAAAGAATATCCCCCCCCCCCCCCACTCCCCTTTTTTTCAAAAGCACCAATAAAAAAAGCATGTTGTATAAGTCAACTAATTCGGAGTGTGTCCTTTGATATGGGAGTGTATCTGCCTGAGAGATGAGGAACTAACAGTCAGCACATAAATAAGCCAAATCTGTAAAACAGACATGTATGAAAAACTCAACTTCTTGAACGAAACAGAAGTTCAGAATTCAACAAACAATCAGAACATTCTGCTGGAGTTTATAGCCACTGAACAAAAAGAAGAGGAAGAAGAAGAGGAGGAAGAAGAAGAAGAAGAAGAAGAAGAAGAAGAAGAAGAAGAAGAAGAAGAAGAAGAAGAATGATACTATCACCACTGGTAATTTTCCCTGTACACATTTCCTTTGTAACAGACTTGATAGGTCTCTCTAACATAGGCCAAATATCCTGTTTACAGCAACCCGTCATTTGGAAATCATCTGTCACAGCTGGTCTGGGTAGAACAATCCCTCACACAGGCTGAAATACGTCCCTATTTTATGTATGAATCTGAACTGACAGAACAGAGGGTTGAATACATCCTTGAAGACATGTATTTTATCAACTGAGCATTGAACATTTGCAGAACACAAAGTATAAAGTGGTCTATATTACAACAAAATATATTTAAAAACTAGACTTCTAAAACAAAAACAAAGAAGAAGATGGAACAGGAGAAGGAGAAAAAGGGGAGGAAAAAACTCACCATTCTATGTAAGCTAACAACTGAATATCAGTCTTGAGCACTCTCCTCTTGGCCATCAATGTTGCAATAAACTGGCCCTGACAAGTCAAATACAAAATACCAGTAAATATATTAGGTGCAATCTTTCCCTGTAAGTTCCAGCATCCCAATTAATGGTGGGGGTGGGGGAAACAGATTCACTCCCTTTATACATCTTTATATATTTTTTTTCAATGTACATAAAACAATGTTTAAAAAATGTTTAATTGACCTCTGTAGAATGATTTTTTTTTGTTTTTTGTTTTGGTGTTTTCCGGGAATTCTAATTGTTTAATGACTTTTTTTCCCCCTTATTTTGGTAGTGTTTACTGGGCAACAAGGTTGAGGCTGATTTAACCTGGAAGCCACAGTCAATTTTAAAATTCACCTCAATAAATATTCAAGTCAATAAATCAGCAGAGAAGCAGGCTAGCCGCTACATTACTGAGTGAGCAGTAAAGCAAAGGACTATGTTTTCATGCCTTCAGGTGTTTTAGGTATATGGTACTAGACCTATATTTTATAGACCAATCAGCATTCAGTAGGTAATGTGATCTAAATCATGCCGGCTGCTTTTACTTCCCATGAATTTAACTGGTACCCATTTAAGGCAAGATGACCTTGTTGCAAAATGGCAGTGGTGCACCATGGAGTGCTACTCTCCCGCTGGGGACATACATAGTCCTACTAAATTGTAAGGAATTCAAGCCAACGAAATGGTGCCACTGACGTCATATTCGGATAAACCGAATTGCGTAACATAGTTCTAGTGGACTGGGGTCTACTATCTGACGTATTAACAACATCGGAAATACAGGACATCTGAATTACCACTGATATGAGTGCTACTACAGATGGGAGATTCCCGTTTTACAGGATATTCATAGGCATGCACTAGGACGCCTGTATGTCTCATCATCATCATCAGGTGGCTTGCCGACTGGCGTAGGCGATCATGCCTCACGACAATCTCCAATCTCCTGCAGTATGTATTAGATTGTGTGCTGACACACCTCCATGCCATGCAACAAGACTGTCAAGAATCTTCTCTCGTTGTCTTCCTCTATCACTCCTTCCACAGATTTTTCTAGTGGTCACAACATGTTCCATTTTCCCTCTTCTCATAACATGGCCGAAAAATGATGACTGTTTCTTTCTGATGTCTGTGATAAGTTGTCTTCGGGCTCCCGCCTCTTTCAAAACCTCTTGGTTGCTCTTTTTGGCTATATAAGGTATTTTAAGCATTCTTCTGTAAAACCACATCTCTGAGGCCTCAAGAAATGTTTTGGCCTGTCTATCGATTTTCCAGGACTCACAGCCATATGTTAAAACTGGATGAATGTAGCAAGCGAGAATTATTTTTCTAACCCTTAATGACAAAGATATATTGCATATGTCTGTATCTCTATATTTACTGAACACAGTGAAAACTACAGGATGATGATGTCCATGCTTAGACTATATTTAGAAATGATGTCATACAAAGCCAATCATACCAGCCAATCATCTCTCTGTTCATTTCACAACAATCCACATGCCACAGAGACAAAATTCGAAGGAACTTAACTACCTAAAGGATGCAAACTACCCCAATGATGCAAACTACCCCAATGATGCTAACTACCCCAATGATGCTAACTACCCCAATGATGCTAACTACCCCAATGATGCTAACTACCCAAGGAATGCTAATTACCCCAATGATGCTAACTACCCCAATGATGCTAACTACCCCAATGATGCTAACTACCCCAATGATGCAAACTACCCCAATGATGCTAACTACCCCAATGATGCTAACTACCCCAATGATGCAAACTACCCAAGGAATGCTAATTACCCCAATGATGCTAACTACCCCAATGATGCTAACTACCCCAATGATGCTAACTACCCAAATGATGCTAACTACCCAAATGATACTAACTACCCAAGGAATGCTAATTACCCCAATGATGCTAACTACCCAAGGAATGCTAATTACCCCAACGATGCTAACTACCCAAGGAATGCTAATTACCCCAATGATGCTAACTAACCAAGGAATGCTAATTACCCCAATGATGCTAACTACCCCAATGATGCTAACTACCCAAATGATGCTAACTACCCAAGGAATGCTAATTACCCCAATGATGTTAACTACCCAAGGAATGCTAATTACCCCAATGATGTTAACTACCCAAGGAATGCTAATTACTCCAATGATGTTAACTACCCAAGGAATGCTAATTACCCCAATGATGTTAACTACCCAAGGAATGCTAATTACCCCAATGATGTTAACTACCCAAGGAATGCTAATTACCCCAATGATGCTAACTACCCAAGGAATGCTAATTACCCCAAGGATGCTAACTACCCAAAGGATGCTAACTACCAAAAGGACGCTAACTACCAAAAGGACGCTAACTACCCCAATGATGCTAACTACCCAAAGGATGCTAACTACCAAAAGGATGCTAACTACCAAAAGGACGCTAACTACCCCAATGATGCTAACTACCCCAATGATGCTAACTACCCAAGGGATGCTAACTACCCCAATGATGCTAACTAATCAAAAATGTTAACTACCCAAAGAACACTAACTACCCAAAGAACACTAACTACCCAAAGAACACTAACTACCCAAAGAACACTAACTACCCAAGGAACACTAACTACCCAAGGGACACTAACTACCCAAAGGATGTTAACTACCCAAAGAACACTAACTACCCAAAGGATGTTAACTACCCAAAGAACACTAACTACCCAAAGAACACTAACTACCCAAAGGACACTAACTACCCAAAGGATGTTAACTACCCAAAGAACACTAACTACCCAAGGGATGTTAACTACCCAAAGAACACTAACTACCCAAAGGATGTTAACTACCCAAAGAACACTAACTACCCAAAGGATGTTAACTACCCAAAGAACACTAACTACCCAAAGGATGTTAACTACCCAAAGAACACTAACTACCCAAAGGATGTTAACTACCCAAAGAACACTAACTACCCAAAGGATGTTAACTACCCAAAGAACACTAACTACCCAAGGGACACTAACTACCCAAAGGATGTTAACTACCCAAAGGACACTAACTACCCAAAGGATGTTAACTACCCAAAGGACACTAACTACCCAAAGGTTGTTAACTACCCAAAGGACACTAACTACCCAAAGGATGTTAACTACCCAAAGGACACTAACTACCCAAAGGATGTTAACTACCCAAAGGACACTAACTACCCAAAGGTTGTTAACTACCCAAAGGACACTAACTACCCAAAGGTTGTTAACTACCCAAAGGACACTAACTAAACTGCCCAAAGGACACTAACTGCCCAAAGGTTGTTAACTACCCAAAGGACACTAACTACCCAAAGGTTGTTAACTACCCAAAGGACACTAACTAAACTGCCCAAAGGACACTAACTACCCAAAGGTTGTTAACTACCCAAAGGACACTAACTAAACTGCCCAAAGGACACTAACTACCCAAAGGACACTAACTACCCAAAGGTTGTTAACTACCCAAAGGACACTAACTACCCAAAGGTTGTTAACTACCCAAAGGACACTAACTAAACTGCCCAAAGGACACTAACTGCCCAAAGGACACTAACTGCCCAAAGGTTGTTAACTACCCAAAGGACACTAACTAAACTGCCCAAAGGACACTAACTGCCCAAAGGACACTAACTGCCCAAAGGACACTAACTGCCCAAAGGACACTAACTGCCCAAAGGACACTAACTGCCCAAAGGATGCTAACTACCCAAAGGACACTAACTACCCAAGGGACGCTAACTACCCAAAGGATGCTAACTACCCAAATGACTAAACACTAGGGACCTTTGAAGCAATGCTAGCCCCACTGCATGAAGCATACTGATCTCAGCATACACTGTGAGCCTGTTACAATCACAACATGTTTGTGCAGGCCAAAATCAGTCTCAGTCTTTCTTTTCACCACAAAATGTATTGATATGTTAGTCTAGGTAGGTTACAGCACAAAGTGCTGCTTCAAGGTCTTATCCAGTGTGAAGAAAAGACCTAGTCTTATGACCTTCATCATCATCATCGTCCTTCTTTTGTGCAATTATGTGTCACATGGTGCTCGCAGTTTATTCTTCCATTTCGCTCTATTCTGTGCAATTATTTCAATTTCATGGTCCAACATCTTCAGTCTAGTGACCTTAGTGGCATCAAATAGAGTTGGACAGATGCAATAGGCAGACAGATATTGAACTGTTGCACATATACAAGCACTGTACCTGGTAAGGTGGTGCCACAATGATTCTCTTCTCTATGTCAACCACTGTACAAGCTTTCTGAAATAAAAAGATAATAAAAGGTGTCTAACGTGCAGAAGAAAAATGTACCTATTTGTGTTGCCATCAATGTCCCTGACCTATGGGCTGCTCCCAGCGGATCTACAGTGGGTGCAGCCCATGACGATTAGAAAGCTCAACATATGGATGTGAGATTAAGCAGACATGTGCAGGACATGACGATTCCTTGGGTGAGCCCAGGACTAGAGTGTCATGTGTCGGCTCAGCTATAAATGGAAGCCTCCTAGAATGAGGACCAACTTATCTACATGCAGATGCCCTGGGGTCTTCAGCGGAATGACCTATGGATAAGGGGAGCCCGGTTCACTAGCGTAGTTGGCTAAACCAGATTGCATGGTGACCGGGTGACAAACTCCTTGTGGTCCGGGTTCACGCCCGGGGGTAGGCAGATAAGCCACATTTCTCTCAGATTTACGGTATTTATCATGGAATCAAGGCCGAAGGGTTGCGATATCCATAATACCGAGCCTAAGGGTTAACAACTAATGGCTTCTGGATACTTTAACAAAAAAACAAAAAACAAAAAAAAATTTGATAAGGGGACAAAGAGAACACCACACAAAAAAGGCCACATGTCCCTGTCCCATAAAACTATCAGCAAGTTAACCTGGTCAACAAATGCTTGATGAAGTCAGATGTGTTGGCCAAAAGTCGCAAACATAGCAGCTCTGCTGTGAACAGGCACAAAGAAATTTACGTCACTCGGATGAACAAAAAGAAGAAGAAGATAATAATGTGGCAGAAAACAATAGAAAACCAGAATAAAAAATACAACATAGCAGTAAAAACAACAGCAGTAACAAATAAATAAAAGCAGTTACAAAAAGAGCAGCATGAAAAGATATTTAGTTGAAATGAGAAACATAACTAGCCAGTATCACAATCACAAGTGACAAATGAATGTTGCAGTTAGAAAGCCGTCATAAGCATATGACACAAATGAACCTAACAGTAGTGACACCACATCATTACTGTAGTAGCAACAAAATAAAACTCGTAACAATATTATGTCTCTTTTCTTATTGTCTGCTGGTGTCAGAAATCATGTCTGTCCACAACATTCTGTTGCATGTACAATACAGAATGTAATTTGGGGGGGGGGGGGGGGGGGGGAAAGGGGGGTGTCCCTCTGCCTCTCTAATGTATGCATGTATGTGTGAATGTATGTATGCATGTATGTGGGTGTATGTATTCATGTAAGTGTAAATGTATGGTTGTGGGCATATGTTGGTGTCTATACATGTGATTGTATATGTGTGTATGCATGTATAGGTGTGAATGTATGAAATATGTGTGTGCATTTATATCCATAAATGTGTGTGTGTTTTTTGTTAGTGCATTTATGTCTATGTATGTGTATGTGTTTTATATGTATGTAGACGCATGTGTGTATGTATCACATATGTCTGTATATGAGTTCACATGTATGAGAACGTAGGAGTATGTATACATGTGTGTGAGTGTGTACGATTGTGTACACATGATGTGTGTATGCATTATTTTATAATTTATATTTCTTTATTATATCCATAACATGCATTATTGATAACAGGTATTGGTACTCTGACAAATGAGTACTTAGAAGGGCAGAATGGCAGACTGGCCCGCATGCCCAATTTGTAACCCTTTGAAAATAAAGTTTGTTCGTTCGTTTTCTACCACCCCCCCCCCCCTCCCCTCCTTTAAACCTTTCAGATGTTATGACATACTCCAGTTTTTCCCTTCTCATGACCTGCCCAAATAAAGTAACTTTCCTCTTAAGATGCCATAGATCAGTTGTCTTTTGAGTTGATCTCTTTCAAGGAATCCGCATTATAGTTTTAATCTTCTCAATTTACACTAAACAGGTGACATGTTCTATATCACATCAGCCAGATTTACTTCCTAGGAAGTTTCCTAAGACCCATCTTAACCTGTGTCAATCAGACAGCCCAGACATATATAAAAAAAAGAGGGGATTCAAACATAGTACCCAAAGAAGAATCTAACCTTTACCAGGACTACCAATCAACCTGGACACAGCAATGGACAACCTCACCAGCCCAGACTCCTACAGACATGGACAGTAAGTAGACACAAACAAGACATACCAGACACAACAATGTGGAACAAAACAAAACAAAAAGACCTTAAATATAACCAAAGCTTATGTAGAAGCGGGTTGAACATGGTCAAAGTCCTGACCACAGAACCCAGGCAAGCAATAAATGATACAAACCTTTATTGCACTGGGTATAAAGGAGTCCAGAGACCGCCTTTCTGGTCTGCAAACTCCTATTAGTTTTAACTTAATCAGGTCAGTGATTTTCACAGGCTTCGATGTCCACTCCAAGACTGAATGAGATTTCCTGAAAGAAAATAAACAGCCAGAGAAGAAGTATAAAATGCTGGGTGTTTGTACAGTCTTTGTATTGAGAGTATCTAAAACAGAAAGTCATGGAAGCATGGAGTAGTATCTTTAAGTCCTCCTCCTCATAATCATCATCCCCTTGCATGGGAGATCATGCCTCTCATAACCTGCGATCCAAATCAGCATGTATCAGTTCATGTGACGACACCCCTCCATGCCAAGACAAAAGGCTGTCAAGAACCTTTTACTGTCTCCCTTAATCTCTCTTTCCATGAATCTTTCTAGTGGTCACATGTTTCAGTTTCCCTCTTAACATTTTTATTTTATTCAACATTATCAACAGATAATGTCTGTCTCCTCCTGATATTTGTGAATTCAGACTCACGCCTCATTCAACACATCTGGGTTACTCATTTTGCCTGTCTATGGATTTTCAAGTATCTTTCTGTAAAAACACATTTCTGAGACCTCAAGAAATTTTCTGGCTAAATTCCCAAGGGGCTGATTTGTAAGACTATCCTGGGCTTGTAGGTGGATCCAACCTACAAATGAGTATCAAAGATATTCTTGGAGGTAAAGATAGAGAGCATTATAGTCAACACTCAAAGTTAGCTGTATATCCTTTTGAGAAGAGGCTGACCAAACGGTAAGAATGCTCAGCTCTTATGCAGGAGACCCAGGTTGAAATCCTCTCTGAGGTTGGAAATTAGTTCTGTCGTAGGCAAAAATTAAACCCTAACCTGTACAATCCATGGCGACAACACTAACTGTGCGACCCTCAATCCTCAGGTTCAAAAACCTCTCTGCCTACACCACAAAAGTAGTAAATACCAGCAACGGTTGGCAGCATATTCTTTACATTGCCAAAGCAGCCTCAGCATTTCTACGCTGTTAGATGTTTACTAGGTCATTCTGTGTTCAGTAGTAAATAGTCTCTGAACAGTCACTATTCTACACCACTTGAAATCAACAACAAAACACTCTGCTCCCAAATAGCTTGCTGCTTTAAGTGAACCTGGTATCTCAGAATCACAAAGCATGTTTGCTTTACTGTTAACCTGTGTACACAAATGTGGGAACTAGGACCAGATATCAAATACATCTCCAGGCATGAATGTGGGCTTCTACTTTACAGTTTATATACACACAGTGTTTTAAGCTGCAACTGTAGCATACCAAGCATGTGAGGATGCTCCTCATTTAACATTTTAATTAAAAAAACTGTCCGTACTGTCTTTTTTTAAACCACTTTTTAGAGTAGTGTAGATGGGAAAGGGGGGGGGGGGGTCATAACCCTGAGGATTTAGGGACGCAGGGCTAGTGCTGTCGCCACTGATTGTACATGTTAAAATGTTTCATTCTGCTAACGCAGCAACCAACTAACCAACACAGCAACTAACACAGCAGCCTGCCAACCAACACAGTGACCTCCCAATGAACACAGCAACTTACCAACCCACACCGCAACCTACCAACCAACACAGTGACCTACCAACCCACATAGCAACCTACCAACCAACACAGTGACCTACCAACAAACACAGCAACCTACCAACCCACACAGTGATCTACTAACCCACACAGTGACCTACCAACCCCCACCGCAACCTTACAACAAACACAGCGACCTACCAACTCACACAGCAACCTACAAACCAACATATCAATCAACAAACACACAATGCTAAGGAACAAATCTGAAGTCTCCATACCTCCTAGTCGCAGGCACAAACACAGCCAGAGCATTAACCACTCTAATGACTTCAGACTCCAGCTTAGCCGAGCCTGCCACCAAGACTGGTCTGCCACTGAGCAGGCTGAATATCACATGCTCCAAGTACTGGTAGGTGGACAGGACCTCCAGCAAGCCATAACCTGTTGTAACATGGATATTTAGCAACCATTACAGAACTCTGCAGTGTGGAAAATACAATGGTAATGTCATATCATAGTTCAGATGAGTTATGAACTGACACCACAAGAACTCGGGACATTCCTATAGGTGCCCTGTCCCCAACTTTAGTCAGTAATGAGTTCTAATATCCATGGTACCAGTAACGATTTAGTTATATTTCCGTATTACCTGTCCTCTTCATGAATAATGTTGGCCAGATCTCCTAGTCACTCCCTGCTGCAGCAGACAGTAAAGATCTATTTGTACGTTTTTATTGTTAATTTTTTTCCCAAAGGGTCTTGACCACAAATAGCTTAGGCATCAATTCACCACCCAGTGGAGCATACCAGCCTATATCTCTACTGGTTTCTTTTCTGACACTCCGGCATACACCAGAGAAAAGATCCAAAGGATGCTAATTACTGGGTACATCTGAAACGATGCTTGGCATTCTGCATGAAGCACACCTTTCTCTACCTTTTCGAGTAAGCTGTGTGAGTTTGTTACAATCATAACATGTGTATAGATGGTTCTCAAGCCAGCAGAAAGCTGCAGTTGCATGAGACACTTCCCCACCATTGATTACCCACATCACCATCAAGTGGCTTGCCGACTAGCATAGACAATCATATTTATGTTTGTATTTAACATTGAATGTTTCAGTTCATGTTCTGACACATTTCTATCATGATATACTGCATTTTCCTCTGTATCTCTTTCCATAATTCTTGCTAGTTTTCAGTATCCTCTCTCTCTCTCTCTCTCTCTCTCTCTATATATATATATATATATATATATATATATATATATATATATATATATATATATATATATATATATATATATATATATATATATATATATATATATATATATATATATATATATATATTTATATATTCTGCAAGTGCAGAATATATCAGTGTGAAAAACATAATGGATTTGTTACACAGCTGTTGGGATTTATAATGTCAAGCCTTCACATGTCACATAATACAAAGTCTTTTAAGTGTGGAAAACAAGGGGTAAAACTGTGACATTATTTATCTCAAGACACAGATCATGAAAGAAATTAAAGAAAAGTAGCTAGTCAGCATTTGAAGCTTAGGAGCTGTAAACATGGTCTGTATTTCCAAGATACTCTGACAATACTACCAAAAGCTGACTGTTCAGAAAGCAATGGCCAATCACTGAACATAAAAAAATTACCTGATAAAACCACAGCTATTCAACAGCTACTGGGATTGGTTTGCAATATTCTCTAAAGGAAACAGAATTAACTTTCTTTTTAACTTGGGAAAAAAAATCAAAGACATGTACATAGAAGATGAGGCAGGGTTAAACCAGTACAGCGGTGGACAGGGATATTAAAACAGTCTAGGTATGAAAATGTATGTGACAGATTGTGAGTCTCTACAGCAGGCTCTGGTGGGAGTGAGGTTCTTCCTCTTCTTGTGTTTGTGTGTGTGTGCATGTGTGTATGAGTGTTTTTGCACAAATTAGTGTGTATCTATGTATGTATGTGTGTATTTATGTGTGTATATGTATGTATGTGTAACATGTGTGTATGAATGCGTATCAGTACGAGTGTGTGCGTATGTATGCATGTATGTATATTTGAATGAACACATCTGCCAGCCATGCTTTTTAGCTTTTACCTCATAGCGATATTACGTATTTTGTTATATGAACATAACCTGCTTTCTTGAAAAAATACACAGGCAGTGTGAAAGGTGGGTGTCTGAAAGGGGCAAATGTAAGACAGGTGTGGGTATCTAATTTGTGCCCCTTTACAAATAACTTTTCTTGGTTCTTCTTCTTTGTTTACCCTTAAAAGGGCTCTTGACCGGTTATACTGGGGTTTACAATAAAGCTGTGAATCAACACCTTCTGGTCTAACACAACCAATTTCAGCACATTGATAATTTTAGGACATGCAGTAGGTGATTCTATTCATTTTTCTTTTCCTTCAAAACGGGACCCTAAACTCTCACATGATGTTCTGCCCAGGACGTGTTACTTGATGATGGGAGCAGAAAAAAACTCATAATTCTTACCTGGCCTGTCCTTGGTCACATTGTTAATCCAGTCACCAACTGTATACAAGCCACATCGGGGTTTCCTGAAAGAAGCGATATGAAAGGATACTTGACTAGACAATCTCAATACTGTTAACTTGTTGGGACTGCTGTCAGGCTATGACAAAAACTATTTGTTAACAGGAGTGAAATAAAGACTGAATGGTTTGACCACCTAGTTGGAATGAATCTGACAATGCCAGCAGTGACAGCACAATGCATGAAAATAGAAAAATCATGAGGAAGAAGATGGATTTTTGTAGTCACTGATGGTTTAAGACTTCTCAACGTAACAGCATACCAAGCAAGTGAATGTGCCCTGACTTGGCTACCCATCATCTGTAATTCCTAGTGGCACGAAGCAGATATCACTACAAGAAGAAGAATATGAAAGAAGATCGGCTGGGATTTTTTCACGTGGACTTGGACTTCTAGTAATTCCCCCTGGTCTCTGGGTAGTGAGATCGGACACCCATGTGCATTGTTGTGCAGGTAAAAAAATCCCTTGGCAGTTGGAAATCGAAAAGAGTAGCCTAATGGCGCTGCCCGGGCAAAATTTTGAGTTAAAAATCTTCCCAAAGTATTTCAGGATCCTCGCCGATGCTATAGAATCTGTGCACTGTGCTGAACTTCTTCAGACTCATACTTGAGTTAAAAAGAAGAACAGAGCACTTGGGGTTACTACCCATGTGCCAAGATGTTGATCCGTTGTTCAAAACCTCAAACCTGTTCATATGAAAAAAGATTGTGTCAGAGCTTCAGCTGGCCCGACAGATATGTGATTCCTCTCATAGACACTTCAGCTAACTGGTTTTGTGTATTCTTGTTTGTGATATTATATTTTCATGTAATGTGCTGTTGAAAGCTCTCTAGATGCATCGTTCACTTGCCGTTTGTGTTTGTGATATTATATATTCATGTAATGTGCTGTTGAAAGCTCTCTAGCTGCAATGTTCACTTGTTGTTTGTGATATTATATATTCATGTATTTCTTCTCCCTGCCTTGTTATATTCTAGACATCTGTATTCTTAACTCTGTCACTGTTTGAGTTCATGACCCCATTGTGGGGGGGGGGGGAGGAGGAAAGAATATATCCACTGCCTTCCTAACAACCTTGTTACAAAAGCTGACTAGCTTCCTTTGAAGAGAGTGTACTTACATGAGAGGCAAGAAACCAACAGTCTGCATACAAATAAGACAGAATTGCAAAATGGATGCGCACATAAAACTCAAGTTCTGGAACAATACCACAATCCAGAAGTGGATGAATGACCAGAACATTCCACCAGAGTTTACAGTCGATAAACATGAAAAAAGAAGAAGGTATTCAACTTTTCTGTTGTTGCTGGCATTCACCAGCTGTAAACTTTACTGGACAGTCCTGGTTATCCTTGGACTTTGGTCTTGTTCCAAGACGAGTTTTGAGTTTTCCAGACCTGGCTGCAGACTGTAGCTCTTGCCTTTCAGGTTGATGTATTTTGTTTTGAAGGGACTCGTCAATCTCGTCTACACTGATCAGGTCCCAGTTAGAAGCCTATTTCTAGGGTGACCACAGTAAGGTGTAGACAGACCTTGACCAATCTAAGCCCTGTTGCATCACCTGTTAACTCAGCATTCCTTTAAATATTTAAATTCAAAGCTTACATATTTTTTTCTTAAGCAGAGACATCCACAAAATACCATATATTTTTTGGGCCCCTATTTAAGAAGATCATGCATCCTATCCCTGCTCTGAAAGAGTGAGATTAGCAAGTGACAGCAAGACTGCCGGAAGCTACAACATACACTTACCAGGCTGCTGTATTCTGTGAAGTTGGTATATCGATACAGTCTGAAAGCAAAAACAGATGTTTCATAAACTGGCAGAAAATTCATTGATACTAGTTTGTATGTCATCATTATCATCATCATCATCATAATCATCATGTGTTTTATGTTACATGGTGTCAGTCTTTCATTACAACCAGTGTTAGTATCTTGTGATACGTGGAGAACCTCCATTAAAGAGGTTAGGTAATTTGTCTTGCACTCTGAAGATTGTGAGTTCACATCACTTTAATTCCCTGCATTTCTTTAATTATGATTCGGCCAAATCTAGCTTCGCATTTCTTACAGCTCTTCTAATTTCAACACCACACTTAGTGTTTACAAAGCAACAGCCATCTCAGAATGCCTCTGCTTATTCCGATGGATACTCAGTCCCCAAGATTATGTTAGCGACACTATGGTGTGTTTCCGTCTTCCACCATAAGGAGGTGCAGTTGGGATTTTCTCCTTCATCAAAATGTGAGTCCAGGGCAGCATTTCCTATGTTCTCTGAGTACTTTTTGAGGAATAGCACGAATAGCATGGTAAAAGCCAAGGACTGCTCTGTGAAACAATTTTCACTAAATTATAAGCCACATACCATAATTTACACAATCTATACTAACAGAGGCATCTAACAATATATACATGAAGCACATAAATGAAACAGTTTACATGAACTGATGTAAAACATAACACACCTACCACCGACTGCTATGCCATTGCTGTAAGCGAACTATCGTCATCCAGTTTCAACAATATTTTTGATGGCAGTTCATAAGAATGATCAAAGTCACAATCATCAAACTGTTCAGAAAATTGTCACCTGCATTCCAATTTAAAATAATCAAGAAAATATCCCACAGCATCAGAAATACTCCCCAAACTGTTCCACTTTGCCAGCTATAACAATCAGCTGCCATTATCAAAACATCTGTGTCATCAACATGGGAGCTCACACAAACAAAAAAAATTTGAGAAAAATTTAATTTGGGCACTCCCAAACTTGTCTTGCTCGCAGTGCCTTTTTTTCAATAAATATTTTTCCCTGGCGTCCTAACCTCAGTAAAAGTATGACTATTCCTATCTTGGTTAAATTAATTATGAAGCTTTTACAATATTTTGCGGCGCCCCTGTGAAGAGGTTGCGGCTCCCCCATGGCGCATGTTTGGGAATAACTGGACTAATGGCTTCCACTATATTTATCACAAAAGTCGCAGTTTTAACATGGTGGCAAGCGTCTAAAGTTACGATTGAAGGAGGTATGATCACCACAGCGGCCAGGCGTAACTGTTGGCCAATCGCATAATGTGCGATTGTGGTAGTAGTCAGTGGGTTAAGACTAGTAACAAAACATGATTTAATACTTTAACTATGTTCTAACTAGAACAGACTAAACGGCTCCTTAAGTAAAATCAAAACAATACATACCATCAGTTCCATTTGCTGCCTCAAATCCTTCATGCAAATTCCCATCTTTATATTCACCCTTGAGACCCATCAGATGATACATATCCTGCACAGAAATTTCAGTGAAAACTGAGGACACGTCCGACTCTGCTCTTCCTCTGACCAAGTCGTTGTGATAAGCTTCTGGGTGGGCAGATTTTTCACTACGGGACTGAGCCGTGTTAGTGATATGACGAGAAAACTGTGGGTAGTTCTGTACATGAGAATGTTTTGAGTTGTTATGGTTGCTTCCTTCAGACTTTGAGACACCAGCTTCTAAAAGTTTATCTAGTCCTTCAGTGGATGATGATGTATTTGCAGACAGCTGCAGAGATCTAACTGAAGACAGCACTTTTTCAGAGTCTCTCTGAGAACATTCACAAGCTGGTGATCCAAGGACAGCACTGACTTTACTGTCCTTTCTCTGGTTATCTTCCTGCTCCAACTGAAGAGACAACATACTGTTGCACCGCTGCACTGAGTCAGGTCTGTGTACACTTAGTCCGTTTTCTGAAGACACCTGGTTATCCTCGGAACCTAACAGATACACATCTGATCTAAGATCTTTAGGTACAATATCTTTTTGTAAATCATCTGAAATGTCATCGTGTATACATGTCTTACTAATTTTTCCTGAAGAATACACACGGTTTACTGAAAGACCTTGTGTAGCTTCAACAGAATCACTTTCAATAACAGAATCATCTGATTGGTCATTTTCTACAAACATGACTGATCTTCCCTGAAAACAGCCATCTTGGTTCCTCGAATTTACTTCAGAACAACTAATTCCAGATGCAGAAAAATCATTTTTCCGTAGCAATGTTTCTTCTTGACAATTATCTATAATTTCATCTGAAATGTTCTGATTCACTGTGCTTAAATTGATTATTTTGTTGGCAAGATGATCTCTAATATTTGATTCTTCATTACATGCTTCCATTTCTCTACCAACAAAACTACAGTTCAGTCTCTCTCTTCGATGAGTATTATCTTTGTTTACAGTTATATCAGCTTCTCTTGGTGACATATCAGTATTTAGACAAGGAAATAAACTATCAGAATGTGAAATGTTGCATTTGTTTTTCAAATTCATTCCTCTTAATTCACTGTTAAACTGCATAACACCCATATCAGAATCCTTGTCCTTGTCAGAACCCTCATCTCCATTTATGGAGTATCCCTCAAGATTTTCTAGAAAATGTTCTATGTTTTCAGCTGAGACATTATGTAGTTTACTGATCAGCGATTCTGCTTGTACATAGGTCACAGCCTCGGTCTTGTGGGAGGGCATGTCAGGATAGTATTCATCGCTGGTCAAAAGAGAAAATTCTCTCTCTGGTGAGCCTGAAGCTGACTGGAAGGCTGGGCCACTGTGGATGGGTTGAGAGAAAGCAAAAGACATGTATAAATCATACAGAGAATACCCTACAATCCCTGGTTTTATTCTTCTCAAATTTCCAAACAAATATTAATCCAGAGACATTTATCATGAACATTCATATCGAGTTATTTATCTCTCAAAGGCTTGGAAACAAGTATTTACAAGGGTTCAGGGGTGATATTTCAAAGCATTCATGATGAAAAAAAACTGTGTTTGAACTTTTCTTTCATGTTGTTGAGGTTATGGATTTAAAATATCCATTTTACGATTTACAACATGAATATAGTTTTGAAAATCAGTTAAACACATATTTCTTAAGCTTTAACAGTAAATTAAAACAAAGAAGAGAAAATTGTGACCCAAATCTAATGGTAGTTAGAGAGAATGATAAAAACAAAATGATGATCCATACTGCCTGTATTATGAAAGTCGTCCCCATGTGGGATGCAATTTTTTTGTTATTTGAAGCCCCACCCTGGCTTCTGCCAGGGGTCCTGAATATAGCCTAGCCATAGATATGGCCTAACGGCTGAAAGGGGTTTCTGGGACCTCTCCACGGGTGATCCTCATCCACATGGTGGCACTTTGTGTCACCAGGTGTTTATCGCTTGAGTGATGTCCTGGTGAGGTACAGCTACCTACTTACTTACCTACCTACCTACCATACTTCCTGCATTTGCTATTATCTAAGGCTGGTTTAGAATGGTCACAATGGCCTGAGAATTAAGGAATGCACAACTAGTGCAGTCGCAGTGGTCTGTGCTGGTTTTATTTTTGTCACTGAAAGAGAACAATCTATCACGTTAGTGAGGATCTGAACCTAGGTCTCCTGAATCACACAATCAGGTACAAGGATTCTTAGCAACTTGGCCAGCTGCTCCTCAAAGAAAATGATAAACAATGTGAAACACTGTATTATGTTCAAAGGTATTATGTCTGAGGGGTATTCTGTCTGAAAAGTGTTTTCCTGAAATGTGAACCTGTTAGATGTCAAGCAGGTACTAGCTATCAGGTGCAGATCTAATGCTTCTAAAGACCAGTCAGCCCTTGGTGTGTGATATGATCAATATCACTTCCAATATAACGCTTCCATCCAGAACATTTACTGTGTGTCTGATTTTAGAGTAGCTTTGGCAGCACTGTTTGGGCATCTCTCTGATGAAATTGATGAGGCACTATCAGATCCCACAGAAAATTATTCACTTAGTGAAGGGAAATACCTGAAGAAAAATGATGAAAATAAAAAAGGAAGAATTCAAGAGAAGTTGATGAAATAAGAGAAATGTCCGGCAACCACAAACAAAAACATTTATAAGAAAAAAAAATATGGCACTATACTAGACATTCTGAGAAGAGTGTGGAATAGACAGAATTAAATGGTTTGACAGAATCACTAATGTGGAGCTTTGGGAGATAATTAAATTCCAGTAAATCAAGAGGTCAAGAAAAGATAATGGTGTCAGACTGGACACAAGAAAACCTGAGAACAATATAAAAAGAACAGATTTACGTTGGGACCCATAAGAGCGTACAAAAAAGGCAGACCAAAAATCTCATGAAGAAGGAAAACAGAAGGTGAAGTTAAAAAGAAGGGAGGACATAGGGAGAACTGTGTGTGATAGCAAATGATAGGACCACTTAATGAGAGCTGGGTGAGGGTCTATGCTCCACTGGGGAATAAAGTGTAGAAGAAAGTTTTTAGGCTTGGTTGCCAGGTAGCAAAGACAAAACAAACAAAAAATCACTAGCTCAAGTGGGATTGGAACGAATTAAAGCACATTACAAAGATCAAGGGGAGCTGACACAGTGTAGCAACTAGACACTCGCCTGCAGATCCAAAGCAAGGGGTTCAAATCCTAAAGGAGTCTAACACTTTTTTTTTTTAAAAAGACCTTGACTCCCAGGTCCACTCAACCTTAAGCAGGTACCAGCTAAATACTCAAAAGTACAGGCAGTCAGCCTGATATTGATCACATCACCCATTGAGTGCCGATTGGTCTATATAATATAGGAATAGCCCTATTTACCCAATAGACCTGGAGGTGTGGACAAAGATCCTTGACTTTAATTTAACAACTCGACAAGACAAGTCTGCTGGCCACTACATGGCCCCTGCTTTTGTTTTTCATAAGAGGCTGAACTCTTTCAGTAGCAAGCCCCTCACCGTGCTTTTGCTGTAGCTGCCTGGTATGTTATGCTTTTCTGGGCCCCTTGAAGCCTATTCAGATACAGCTTTAGCTCATTATATCCCAGTTGTTAATTCAGGTTCTGTGTGTCCCATAGTGTTATGGTTTGAACCCCTTCAGATCTAGACACTTTTTACTATTGCCTAGGAAATGTTAAGTCAAAGAAACACATGCCTGGAACTTAAAGAGTTAATTATATTTCCCTTTCTGAATTAAACCAATATGGGAACTTTCCCTCTTGTGATACTTTTCTGACTCCTTCCTTGCAGCTCACCAGTTATCTATTTTTAACACAATGCCCATTGTTCTAGGCTCATTGCACTGACTAAGACTTTCCAGTAATAGCATACTGCGATTTCCACCCCTTTGGACCCCATACATCCAGTTTCAACAAACTCCTAATTAGTCATCTTATATACCTTGTTTGTTAGCGAGCAGTGGGTCTGTTCCCTTTTTACCTAAAAATGTGATCCCTAGAACTCAAAAGAGGACAGTGTACAACATTTAACAAGAAAGTAATTTTACTGTGTTGTGATCAATGATTAAACAGAGACGGACAATGTAGGGTGACAACAAAACAACCATCACATACCTTAAACTATCATAGGTGTGGAATGATGATGGTGAAGCTTCAGTGAGGCCATTTGGAGAAGGAAAGGAGTCCACCGATTTGAAACTATCCTCAGAGTTGATCTGCTGGAGCAAGTGTGTCAATGATTAACTCTTAGCTAAAACTGACTGTACAGTAACGTTACCCTATCTTATTTACAGTATCATCACCCTTGTGTGCCACACTAAGAAACAGGGACAAACATCTTTCTTTATAAACACCTGTCAACTGTATACTATAAATCCCTGTGTGGGTTCCACGGCCCCATTTAAGAGAGAGGAAGGTGGAAAGGGGGGGGGGGGGGAGTCCCCCCAAAAAAACCAAAGAATTGACCAACTGCCCCCTAACCCATGAAGACCATAAAAGGTTATTAATTAGGTGTTTCCTAAAAGTGGATGTGCTGAGTCAAGAGGCACAGATATTGCAGCCTTGCTGGAAGCCACAGGGCAAAGTGCCAACTGCGTCTGTGCATAATGTTTAAGAGGCTTGGATGTGAATATGTTAACTAAATACAGCGGTAAGTCAGGCAGGAAAGCCTCTAGACGAACAAATCGACCAACAAACACAACTTCCGAATACATGTTCACTTGGCCTGCCAACAACGCTATGGCACATAAATGCACAAACACAACTGAAGCGCCAGGTTTTTGCCTGCGAACAGCCTCCTCAGGTTTGTGTTTCTGATCTCATCAAGCAGTATGACATGGATAAATCTATGATCTGTACTATTTTAAAGAACAAAGATGCGCTAAAGAAGCTAATATGGCTGAAATAGTTACTTTGTTAAAATGAAGCAAAAGTCTCAAGTGTCAGAAGAAGAAAAATTATTCTAGCTTGGGTTAATAAAAAGCAGCTTGTCAGAAATAGTGTAAGCGAGGCCCTAATATACTAGAAGGCTTTACTTTTGCATGGTGATTTAGTGGTGAAAATGTCGAACACAAGTGAGGTTAGCATGATGAATTTAAAGCAAGTAGAGGCTGGTTCAACAAATTTTGTCAACTGACTGGAATTCATAGGCTTGTTGGGCAAGGAGAGGCTGCTAGTTTGGACCAAAAAGCAGTAGATTCCCAGGTAAAGAAATTCACAAACTTTATCAACCCTGAAGGTTACTTACCTCATTAAGTATTTAACTGAGACAAAATTGGAGTTGCATTGGGGGCGGGGGTGTCAAGAAGAACTTAAATAAACCAAATGAAAAAGTCACTGCATGACCACAAACCAATGAAGAACAGGCTTACACTTTTACTGTGTGCTAATGCAAGGGAGTCGGGATTGTAAGAATAGGCCTCTGTCAGTTTACCACTTTGAAAATCTGCACATCTTTAAATGCAGTAAAGTGCTAAAGGGTGAACTTCCAGCATCATATATTATGCTTTTTATATTATATATTTTTGCCACCCATAAATCCATATTTAAGAAAAAAAAGTTATCTAAACAATATGTCTTGGGCGAGCAAATGGGCTTAAAATTCAATGGGAAAAACTGTTATGGTTCACAAACATTTCAGTTTGTGAACGAAGTCAAAGAATGAATTAGGTTCATGTCCGAGGTACCACTTTATAGCATCTCAAGGGCTCTTCTTGTGTCCCCAGTGGCTTTTACAAAGCCAAGTTAATAAAAAATTTTTAAGAAGCCTCAGTGATTAAGGTCAGGGGATCAGGGCACGAGTCACCACATACATGTAGTTTTTGTAGACCGCAAAGAATGTGCTGCCTTTAATGCTTCACTCTGTTTGTTTATTGAATATTTAATGTAATGGTAACTCCTTGCAGCACCATTCCCCTCATACCGTAATGATCTATCTGCACCTCCACACTGTTCACTGGTTCCCAAAGGGCCCTCACGATATCTAGTTTGTCATTCATTAATTTACCACCAAGTGGTGCGGAGCCAGTGAGTCTATCTGCCTACTCATTTCCCAACACACCTGCATGACATGGAGAAAATATCCAAAGGATGCTAACTACCCGGGACCTCTGAAGTGATGCTTGCAAGCTTATTGATTACCCCTTTTATATATTTTTATGTATTTCAAGGGAGAAATTAACAATGAAGCTAAATAAACTTTAACAATTTATTAGAGTAGAGTCAAAGGTTAGTTGCGTTTCCATTACAGGACATTGCAGAACCAACCCCAGCAGCCCCTGGCGGTTGTGTGGTTTCTCTAGGCAAATTTACGACCAGTAGTTTGCCATTGCTTTCTGGGCGGTCGGCTTCCTAAAACCACTGTCGAAACCAACGCAAGGCGCATGGCCCGCAGATGGGATCAAACCCGGCACCCCGGCATTACGATGGGTTCGCATCGACTTAGCCACAGAGCCGACTAGAGTAGAGTAGGAAAACATTATTGTCTCCACAGTAGACCCAAAAAAACACAAAAAATAAGAAAATAATGATGTCACCTAGAGCAGAATAAGAAAACAGTAATGCCCCTAGAGTAGAATCAGAAAACAGTAATGCCCCTAGAGTAGAATCAGAAAACAGTAATGCCCCTAGAGTAGAATCAGAAAACAGTAATGCCCCTAGAGTAGAATCTGAAAACATTAATGTCTCTAGAGTAGAATCTGAAAACATTAATGTCTCTAGAGTAGAATCTGAAAACATTAATGTCTCTAGAGTAGAATCAGAAAACAGTAATGTCTCTAGAGTAGAATCAGAAAACATTAATGTCTCTAGAGTAGAATCAGAAAACATTAATGTCTCTAGAGTAGAATCTGAAAACATTAATGTCTCTAGAGTAGAATCAGAAAACATTAATGTCTCTAGAGTAGAATCAGAAAACATTAATGTCTCTAGAGTAGAATCAGAAAACATTAATGTCTCTAGAGTAGAATCAGAAAACATTAATGTCTCTAGAGTAAACATTAAACATTCTCTGTCTCTGAGTAGAATCAGAAATAGAATCAGAAAACATTAATGTCTCTAGAGTAGAATCAGAAATAGAATCAGAAAACATTAATGTCTCTAGAGTAGAATCAGAAAACATTAATGTCTCTAGAGTAGAATCAGAAATAGAATCAGAAAACATTAATGTCTCTAGAGTAGAATCAGAAATAGAATCAGAAAACATTAATGTCTCTAGAGTAGAATCAGAAATAGAATCAGAAAACATTAATGTCTCTAGAGTAGAATCAGAAATAGAATCAGAAAACAGTAATGTCTCTAGAGTAGAATCAGAAAACAGTAATGCCCCTAGAGTAGAATCAGAAATAGAATCAGAAAACAGTAATGCCCCTAGAGTAGAATCAGAAAACAGTAATGCCCCAGAGTAGAATCAAAAATAGAATTAAAAAAACAGTAATGCCCCTAGAGTAGAATCAGAAAACATTAATGTCCCTAAACTAAAATAACAAACAGTAACTGGCAACAGAAATACGTTCTAAATCTAGACACGGTTTGTTGCTGCCATTTAAGGTATAACATTAGTTGTCTCCTTTCCACAACCTTACATAGGATTTAACCTGGGTCTCCCACACGAAATCCTAGCGTTCTCAATCATGCTGCCAGCAGCTCCTAAAGGGTGATTAAGGAGAGCTGGCATTAAACTATAAGGTGCCTCTATACCACAGGCTAGAAAATGTTAACTCTGCATACCCAGGAACACATCCCAAAAGGCAGAAGAAAAATTAACTGGAAAATTGAAAAATATTTAAAATACTCTTTACTGTGTAATACAAAAATAACAACAGCCATTTACAGATCCTAAAGAACTCCAATTATGGCTGCATAACATAGACCAGCTTTGTTCTGCCTCCTCAGTGGCTTCCAGAGATTTCTTCCTGCAGAATGAAAGTACAACACAAACTACAGGTATCATTAGTGGCTTTAGTACAGGACAATCTGTTATCTAATTGTGTGTGTGTCGGCTGTACAATTTTCCACCTACATGTGTTTTCAAGTGAATCCTATGCTACTGAATGAATTAATGAATCAAGAATTGAAATCACTGAGCTTGGAACATTTCCACACATGCTCCGTCTCCCTCCGCAGTAGCCAATGAAGCATCAACATGCTTAGGATACCAGGTGCAACCTGATTAAAAGTCTGTGTTCTGTGTTGGTTAATGAAACGTTTTGCCCCCTTAGTGAAATGTTCATTTCTTGCAGCTCCAGGTTGTACCCCCATGTCCATCAGTCTAGACATGGATACAGAGTCATGCCCTTTGGCGTGCTCCTCAGAACGGTAAGTGGAGCGCACGGCATTGATAACATCACTTCTGACCAGTAATGGACCAGCCATAGCAACCGCAGTGTCAGGAAGATAGTCTGCACGCTCGTTTCCTTGAACACCAGCATGACCTGGCACAAAGATGAAGGATAGGGCGACTTTTCGTGAAGTGCTTGAATAATGGGTAGACATAAGTAATGGTGATTTCCAATAAAATAATAGTGCCTAGATGTATAATAAGAGTCAAAGGCATCATTTTGGAACAAGTACAGAAATTTAAACATCTAGGCACATGGATAATGTCAGATGGAAGATATGTCACAGAGATAAAGAATAGAATATGACAGGCCAAAACTGCATTTTACAAACTGAAGAACATTTAGTGCAATAAATCCATGTCATTGGAGATGACAAAAAAAAAGAATTCTCGCATGCTATATAGAGCCAGTTTTAACATGCAGCTGTGAATCATGGACAAAAAAATAAACAAGCCAAACAACATCTTGAGGCCTCAGAGATGTGGTTTTACACAAAAATCTTTAGAATTCCTTGGACAGCTGAGAAGAGCAATCCAGATGTTTTGAAAGAAGCAAGTGTTCAGAGACAAACATATCACAGAAATCAGAGAGACAGTCATCATTTTTTTGTCATTTTGAGAGAAGAGGGAAAATAGAACATGTTGTGACCACTGGAAAGATCTGTGGAAAGAGAGACAGAGAAAGACAAATGTGAGAAGATTCTTGACAGCCTATTATCATGGCATGGAGGGGTGTCAACACACAAAATGATACACACGGTTGCTGATCACAGATTGTGGAAAGGCATGATTGCCGCCCATGCCAGTCGGCAAGGCACTTGATAATGATGATGATGACTTACATCTGTACTCCAGCAAGAAAATTCCCAGTTACACAATGGCCATGATGGATGCATGCGTTACGTGGACCTGATGGAATGATAAAAGCGCAAGTAAGTTACAATACAGTCTTACCAAAAATTATAAGCATATGCTCGTACGTATATATTCAAAATTTTAGTATAAATATATATAAAACAAATTCCATATGGCCAGTTGCATTTGTTGTTTGGGAATCCTACTGAAGACTGAGATTTAACTCTGATGCATTGACCCGATGTCACCTGAGTCCTGAAAAAGGTTTCCATCTACATAAAAATATTGGTGTCAAGATCTTTCGCTCAAACCAATAACCAAAATGTCTCAAAAAGAACTGTTCTTCCAAGTTCTTGTTACCCTCTCCAAGCTCAGGCATCAGCTGGATATGCAAGACTGGCACTGGATTGTCACATCCATAGAAAAGTATATTAAGATGTAATCAGGTCACTGCTTCTTCTTCTTGTTCTTGTTCACTGGCTGTGAATTCCAGCGGAAAGCCCAGTTGTTCGTCCATTTGAACTTTTGGCTTTTACCTGGACCTGAGTTTTGCATGTTCATCTATTTTACTGGCTTGTTTGTTTGTAGTTCTCATTACCTGCCTCACTGGCAGATGTACTCTGACTTCGAGGGAAAGGTCATTGTTTAACACAGCACATATAGACTGAATGGGATCAGGACTCCATTAGTAATATTTCCTCCAAAAGTTCCTCCACATAATTTATTGTCAACAGACTCCCTTTCTACCTTCTCACACACACATTCCTCCAACCCATTTACCATGCACACTCACACACTTATTCACCCTCTGTATGCAAGTATGTATGCATGTTTGTGTGTAAAGATGTAGGTGTATGTATAGATGTGTGTACGTATGTGTGTTTATGTATGTATGTATGTTAGTTAGTTAGTTGGGTTATCATCATTGCACTCCGGACATGTCCATAGGTGCTCAGATCCTCCCCTCAGTATGAACCCCAACGTCCGATGGCTAATAGTACCAGTTCTATGTTGATTAACAAGTCTTCTGGCGTGTCTGGTGTGTGTCTCGTTTTTTGCTATGCCGATCTTAATTCCCAAGTCTGCCATTCTGGCGAGTGATGTGGATTCACTGCCACCAAAGTCGTCCATCCTTCCCATTTCTCTGAGGGCATTGATAATATCAGCATGATCCATAGGCTGACCGTCGGTAGTGATAGCGGATCTAGCCAACCTGTCAGCTCTTTCATTTCCATCTACGCCTGCGTGTCCCGGAACAAAAATAAAGGTGACTCCATGCACAGTGGACTTCTGTAATGATTCAAGCCATTGTCTTCGCACTGAACCTGCCTGAACCCTCCGGATCATACTCATTGAATCACTGAGTATACATACGAGGGTGTATTTTTGTGTTTCAAGTCAGGCAAACGCTTGCGTCACTGCCATCACCTCCATCGTCATGCTGCTGGTTGTCATGGAAAAGGCGCCGTTTGCTTCTTTGACTGTTCTGCCCGCTGAGCGTGCTGTGAATGCCCATGCGCTTCTTTTTTTGGCGTATAACGGATTTGTCTGTATAGATTAGTGCATCTGCTTCGTCCGAATTTTCACTGATGAGGGCATTGACCTCTGCATTAACAGCAACAGGATTCTCTTTTCTACATCGCCTTTTGAGTGTGACAATACAGGAAAATGTACAAATAAACGCCTGAGGCACAGGTATCCATTCTGCGCCAGGTATGATGTCGGTTAGGCTGCATATTTGCCTAATAACATCTTCTGCCTGACCTAGCCACGATTTTACCCTCTTCAGTCTGTCACCATTTTCACTAAAAAGCGCTTGATGCAGTGGGTGTTTCTTATCAGCACATATTTTGAGATATGCCCGAGCCCTCCACATCCTGATCCTTTGGTTCATTGTTGGAAAGTCGAGTAGATACCTCATTGCTCCACAGGATGTGTCTCTTGTACATCCCAAAATAATGCGCATGGCTTCATTTTGCACCTTTTCGAGTCGTTCAATCTGGGTAGCACTGACAGTGAGGATGTATGTATGTATGTCTTCTTCTTCTTCTTCGCGTTCACCAGCTGTAAACTCTGGCAGAAGGTTCTGGTTGCTCGTCCACTACTGAACCGCAGTCCTGCTCCAGGACCTGAGTGTTGCGTGTGCATCAGTTTTACAGAGCTCATTCTCTTGAATACAGACTGTTGGTTCCTTGCCTCTCCGGCAGATGCACTCAGACTTCAAAGGAAGCTCCCCAATTAGTCGACTCTTACGACATGCTTTTGGGGAGGCAGTGGGTCTATTCTTGTTTTCCCCACAATGGGGCCCCGGAACCCACACGGGGGATGTATGTATGTGAGTGTAGTATATGGGTGTATGTATTTAGGTATGTATGCAAGTATGTATGTATTTGTGTAAAGATGTAGGTGTATGTATAGATGTGTGTATGTATGTGTATGTATGTATGTATGTATGTATGCATGTGAGTGTAAATGTGTAGTTGTGGGCGTATGTGGGTGTCTGTACATGTGATTGTATGTGTGTGTATGCATGCATGCATGTGTAGGTGTGTATGTATGGAATGAATGTGTATGTGCATGTATGGCAATATGTGTATGTGTGTGTCTTGTCTGTTTGTGTATGTATGTAGATGCGTGTATGTATGTATTAGGTATGTCTGTATATGAATGTGCATGTATGAGAATGTAAGTATGTGAGTATATATACGTGTGTGTGAGTGTGTAAGATTGTGTACACATGATGTGTGTATGCATTATTCTATAATGCATATTTCTTTATTATATTCATAACATGCATTATTGATAATGGCATTGGTACTCTGAAAAATGAGTGCTTAGAAGGGCCGAATGTCAGACGGGCCTGCGTGCCCAATTTGTAACCCTTTGAAAATAAAGATTGTTTGTTCGTTTGTTTGTTCTGGGCAGTATTTAAATGTATTTATATATTTATACCAGGATAATGCAAGCTATAAATATTCTGTCTAGGTATATTTTACAATATTGAAATGTAACTTATGCAGTAATCTGTTCTATGTATTTTTGTGTGTAACAGCCTAATGTAAAAAACATTTGTAACAAATGCAATGTATAATGTGTACATGGGTCATCCAAATATCTACATACATACACTCCTGACCATCTCCTACACAGACAAACACACATATAATCATACACCCACACGGACATATAAACAGTTAGACAAACACACAAACATGAAAAGAGCTGAATGTGATGGTCAACTATTTGACAATTTAGCTGGAGCTGACTGAGGGTTGTTGGCTCCACTGGGGAATACAAGGCTCAGGAAGAATACTTACGAAACAGTCTTGACTCATTCTTCTCCAGTTCAAGTATAGTCATGTCTCTCTTGAAGTACTGGAAGACAGAAACATTAACGTGCTTAAAACAGACAATTTTTACATTACCCATTCTGTCCCAATTATTTAATTTATCTTCTAATGTTACATACAGCCAGCTGCAACAATACTACCACCCCCTCACTTCTTCTTTCAATTATGCTGCAATGTTTTAAAACAGTCAACCAGCTAATCAAAACTCAACATGAAGAAAATGGTTGAACAGATTAAGCTCTGGAGATACTTGTTCTTTCTCCCTGGTATTGAGATCTATGTGTTAATGTAAGGTAAGTAAGTAAAAGACCCTTTTTCATGCCTTTAGGCGTATAGGGCACATAGGGCTAGACCTATATTTTATAGAACAATCAGCACAAGATGGGTGATGTGGTCAGCATCATGCTGGCTGCCTTTACTTCCTAGGACTGCACCCAGTACTCACTCAAGGCTGGGTCGACCTAGGAGCCAAGGTAATTTTTGAAAAAAGTCCGGCTCCACCAGGGAGCGAACCCACAACCTTCCGATCCGCCATGGCGACTTCCTATGTGTTAATGTCTTCTGATAAAAGCAGTAGTCATTTACCAATTCATGACAGCCCAGTTTTTGGTTTAAAGTTTCATAAAGCTGGAAAAGAAAAAAAAAGAAACAGTACCATCAAAACATTGTCAGACCCTCAAATAATTGTTATAGAATACTGCAGAAATAACCCCAAGATTTCTTTTAGCTGTTTGTTATTTAACTAAGCAATTTGCCAACCAGTAGTTTGCCATTGCTTTCTGAATGGTCAGCTCTTTATACCACGGTCGAAACCAATACAAGGGGATCTGAGTCCTTCACTTGAATATCGCTAGCAAACAAAAGTAGCTGGCAGTCATCTGCATGCCAGCCACAATGTCTTGAGTTTGAATCACACTTCCGGTGGACTTTTATAACTGATCTTGGCTGAAATTTTAGTTTAGTATAATATACCTGAGGGTGTCCCCAGCAAAGGGGGGGGTTTAACTCTTTAAGGCCGTTTTGCCAAAACAACGCTGTCATCGTCGATCGTGTGTCCCGTACATTTTGCTTTGCACACGCCTCCGTACTAGTTTCTAATGTTTGGAGGTAGGATTAAACTATTCAGGGAAAGTCACTCTGCCAAAATCCTTTTAGTTTCATTTCCTACCCCACGAAACATGTGCATAATTTGATAGAAATAACAGCGAATTTTTTTTTCAACATTGCATTTTCTAAGTTCGTTTTTTAGTGCCATGAATACCAATGTTCCAACCACAAGTACAGGTCGCAGAATGCGTCTGTCTGCGGCCGAAGCTCTGAAATTGTTTCAATCAGATGTTTTTAATTGTGATAATGAAAATAAAAATTTAGATTCATTGGAAAGTGATTCGGACGGTGAATATTTACCAGCGAAGCTGAGCGATCAGCTGTTCGGAATCTAGCGATTCTGATGAGTTTATTACACAATGTCCCATTGCTACCGTATTTATGGTGTAAGAGAATGAAAGTGCTCTAAACAAATAGATGGTACTATATACTGTGGCTAAGCTACATTGAAATCATCGCAGCTACAGTCTGTAAAGAACTGTACAAAGTAAATAGTAAATAGTGTGTGTGTAATGGCTCATTTTTCAGCAATTTTTCTCTCTAAAATTTTGCTCAGCACTCTGTGAGAACTAAGAGCCCCTGAGTGCTAAACTAACCCAGAAACTTATCATAACTTTGGAATATGTTAGGAAATTGAACAAACTTTGAAGTTTTGTTCTCAAATTTGGATATTTGCTACTCTTGTGGCTGCAAAACCATGGTAAGTGAAGAATTTTTGTGTGAAATGTTGTCCTTGTGAAATTAACACCTGCTGAATTCTTCTTTCCTACTAACTAAAACAAAATTAAACAAACACTTATCATCAGATTCAAAATGTACATTCATTTCTCTTTTTCAAAATATACATTTTTAAAGGGATTAGAAGTATATTACATTCTCTAAAGCCTTTCTTGTAGACCCACCCCTCAAAAATTTATGGGCCTGAAAGAGTTAATTCAACACTTTTCAGTTTCAGCTTCACAACATTGCCACACTGCTGATGGAATACAGTTGCAGAAAGCAGAAAGAAACAAGTATCAGCAAACACTGTAACAGCTATAATACTAACCATGTGAATGTGTCGCAATTTCTTCAGTCCCTCTTTGGCTCCCCAGGAGCACAATTCATGCAGCCCTCGAAGTGGAGCATTAAAACGCCTTGCTTTTTTGGTTTCCACAAGGACAGGCTGGTCAGTGATAGAGACAACAACATCAGCTGCCATGTTATTTTCAGGGAGTGTCTAATTTTTTCCTGTACAAAAATCTCATATATTCAAGTACACATTTCTACATATATTCAAGCATTCTCTTTGAGTCCCAGTGGGTTTAGCATCAGAGGATAAATGGGTGGTAATGGAATTCTGAAATTTCACAAGTGTAACACATTAAAACAGACCATACTAATTCAGCTGCCCAATAACATACACATATTATACACGAAAGTAATCAGGGATTGTTGAGAAATAATATTAGAATACTGCTACAATAAACAACTGTCTTATTAGTATTTAAATGTTAGTAAGTAAACAGACGACATGTTTAGATAAATTAGTAAAATGAAATAATTTCATTGTATTCATACTGTCATCACGCCCAAGGAAAACACGGTAAATTATATCCAAAACGAATAACAAATGAACAAGAACAACTTAAAAAAGTAAAGGACCCTTTTCCATGTCTTTCAGGTGCGCTGAGTATACAGACATAATCACATTTTATAAAGAACAAGCTGAAATGCTCAATTTTGTGGATTTTGAACAGTTAATCTCTACTTTCCAAAACATTTTTAGACTCAGTTGACAAGGTCTTTTTTAAATATCTACTTAAATATGGATCCGAACCTATGATCACTGGGCTAGTAGGCAAGTTACTGCACTATTACAGTTCCCTACAGGCTACATGGCATTTTGCTATTGATTTTTGTGTTTTACCTGTATTGATTTTTTTTTTCATTTTGCATTAGTCTAGACATTTATTCTAATATAAACAGTGTGTCTTGCATTCACAGCCAAAGAAATTCTTTCAGAAAATGTACACCACAACTAGCCAACCATGTATCATGTGTGTAATGTATCATTTGTGTTGCACTATGATGCCTGCATTTACAAACAAACACCAGAAGACAAGAGAATAAAACATTATTGTAACTTACTTTGTATTCTCTAGGATTGAACAGGGCCAGTGGAGAGATCCTTGGTTCACTCAAAGAGCCACCTGGCAACATGTGAACAGAGATAATAGTGGAATTTGTTCACTATATATATATATATATATATATATATACACACACACGCACGCACGCACGCACACACACACATATATATATTAGGGCTGTACCAAATAGTGATTTTCACTATTCGGCCGAATACGAATAGTGGGACCAACTATTCGGCCGAATATGAATACGAATAGTGTATAGTGTATTAAATATACCTAAAAAAAAAAGAACATTCATAATGTCAAATGTATACGCTTAGCTTTTACTTCACATAAAGTAGCACATAATTGTCATCTTCTTCTTAATCATTCTGAACCCTTGAGGTTTACTGCTGCAGATATCACTTGTCTCCATTCATCTCTCTGGCTGGCCTTCTCTTCACAGTTTGTGACACCAGTTGTTTGCAGGTCTGACTGGACATTATCTCTCTAACTTATTTTTTGTCTGCCTCGTGGTCTACGCCCATCCTCTCTCAGGTATATACAGTTTTTACTTCTCTGTCATCTGACATTCTTTCAATGTGCCCCAACCATTTTAGTCTGTTAGCTCTCATGATGCCAGTGATCAATAGCGATTTAAACAGATTATGTGTTACGTTGTTGCTTCTCACTCTCCATTCCCTGCTGTTAGCATCTTTGATGGGTCTAAAGATTTGTCGTAAGACTGTTTTTGAAAACCTGTATTAAGGCCTAATCTTTTTTATTTCTGCTTCAAGTTTCAGAGCCAATTAAACGACTGGTCTAATCGTTTTATTTATTTGATCTTGGTGTTGTGAGACAGACACTTTTTTCTTTAGTAGATGTTGAAGGGCATATTATACTTTATTTCTAGGTTGTATTTCTTCTCTCAACATGTTGGGGCAGTTGAAGTTTGCACCCAAGTACTTATATGTTTCTGTTCGTTTGATTTTCATTTTATCGACTTGGATGTGGCCGGAGTTTATATTCTGTCCATGTCTAGTTAGTATTTGTACATAATAGTAAACATTTAAAAACATTTTAAGTTTTGCATCCTTCAGTCAGTCTGTGGTAACTAATAACTAGGAATGAAAGAATCCTAAGTATTATAACAAGTAAATAAACTTGAAATTGTCACTGACAGTTTAGTTAATGCAGGAAAGCTGCGTTAGCTTTCAACAAAACCAATCGTTCCATGTTGTCAGCATTAGGGCCGTGTATGCAGAAGCGGGTGGAAGGTAACTACTATTCGTATTCGGCTTGACCGCAACTATTCGGCCGAATACCGAATAGTCAATAGGTTCACTATTCGGCCCCGTAGCGAATACGAAGCGAATATTCGGTACAGCCCTAATATATATATATATATATATATATATATATACACACACCATAGTGTGCTTGTCAAAGCTGTTATAAACAATTTATACTGCACTGATTCTTGAGATTTCTGCTTTAACCCTGTCAACACACGCTCCAGCTGAGTCCACCTCCCATAAATGTCCCTTTTCTGACTTGTGTATAGTGATCTGTTTGTGAGTTGTATAGTTATGGTTATTGGTTATGTTAAGGCTTAAGCAAACATTTAAGAGATCAAGATGTTAATATATTAACTGAGGATTGGGGGTGGGGTGTGGGAGGGGGGTCCTTTAAACCAAATTGTGTTTTTTTAAATAAAGTCTTTGACTATATTCAGTCTATGGGAAAATTTATGTCTGTCTTAGTCTGTTCTCGGTCTTCAAGCTACAGGTCTGGGTCTTTCGTATGTTACTCACCTTCAATCTGCAGGTTTGTGTCATTTTTTTCTTCCTGTTTAGCCTATTCCTAATATCACTCAATCGGCAAATTTGTATCTTTTAGGCTGTTGCTTACCATAAAACTGCAGATTATTTGTGTACTCAGTAGGTGTGTGTGTTTTAAGTGTGTCCTAGGTTAGTGAAGTCTGTTAGCTAGCCTACCTAATGAGCCATAGAAAGTATATTAATAAAGGAGGTCCCTGAAACTCTCTTTTAGTCTGTTCTTAGTCTCTGACAACCCCATTTATTTGCAAAAATGTGTGTCTTTAGTCTGCTCCTAGTTGTTGACTATTTGTTTCAACCAGTAAGTTTGTGTCTTTCTAGGAAATATCTTGCTAAGTGCAGGTGACAACATGACACTGACCACATTACTCATCAACTGTCGACTGGTCTGCAAATTGTGAAGCTAGAACCATAGATCAAGTCCAGCTGAAGACATGGAAACTAGACTTGTATATACTTACATCTGTGATCTAGGTCATCTACAGCTGACAGATCAGCAAACCCACTCTCTGGTAGACTCAGCTTGTCCACGCCTGCAGAAGAAATTCCTTGGTACGCTCTTTCTTCCAGTTTTCTGAATCGGCTTTCTAATCGTTGGTCTGGCTGAAAAACAAATGTTTTAAATCAAACAGCTTTTCAACCTGCTTTAGAGTTTAATTTCTGAAGATTTTTGTTTTCCATCATCAGTCATGAGATCCTTTACAGCAAGACTATTCACTGGTGGCCCGCAGGCCAAACCTGGCCCGTGGAAACCTAACAAGTGGCCCACTGATCATTGCCAGTTGTATCATGTTAATCATTTTCTTTGCTTGGGCTCAGGCATCTGGCCCATTATGATCCCCGCTTTTAAAATTTTGGCCCTTGACTCGTGGTCAGTTACATACCAGAAGTCAAAGAAGACAGTTGTCATATTTTAAGATGTAGTTTCAATATCGAGTTATTGACTAGTGTTGACATATTGTGGAAGCGAATAGTGATGACTGTGTCTGAATAATTGTCGGAATAAACTGATAGAATGTATAAAGGAAACAGAGAGCTGTTTTGTGTTGTTAATCCTAGACAGCAGAAGCAGTGCAAGTAGCAATGTGCAAGCTTCAAAGTAGATACGTTATGTAGCTTGGTCACAATTGGGAGCTCATCCAGGATTATCGTAGATACGTGATGTAGCTTTATTACAAGTTACCTAGCTTTGTTGCAACAAACAGTCACAGACACTGACAGAGAAGGATAGATAGACAAAGAGAGGAGACAGAAGATAAAGGCACAGAGAGAGAGACAGTGAAAGACATATAAACAGGAACACAAAAAAAGAGATATAGTTATACAGAGGATTTAAAGGAATGACAAAGAAACAGAGAGAGAAAAAAGATAAATAAAAATCGGTGGCAATAGACAAAATTATTTAAGCGAAGAACGGCGAGAGGGGGGCAAGAAGTTGACAACTTACCATAAGAGGCTTCAGCACAGATAGAATCTCTCTGATCTCCAAGCTGGATTGTTGTATCGTCTGCAGCCCTCTGTATAATTCATTCTCTGCGTTTCTGCGAGCATCCGGAATATGCTCCTCCTGTCCCTCAGCATGTCGTAGACGGATCTTACATACTTGGTTTAAGAGAACATCTGAAACAATGGACATTTCTTTATCATCATAATCAAAGTCCTTCGGTCCTTATTAAATTCTTTCAAGATAAACATCAAATCTGTATCTTTATTACAGAAATTAGGCATAGACAATTTTTGTATGTGAAAATTGCCAACCTTGCTGGGGAAAAGAAGCAAAACAAGAAGACAACGAAACCTGGATGGCTTGGCCATATAAGGTGAACAACAATTTTATCTGGGACTGGTGAACTGGTCTTTCTAAAATGTGTGTGTGTGTGTGTGTGTGTGTGTGCGCGTGCATGTGTTAATGTGTGTCTGTAAATACACTGAATAATTAGGTGTTTTCTTTTCTCACATCTAAGAAACTTGTACTAGTGTACAGCAAACCCAAATATTAAAATCTTCAGTTAAACCTTGTCTTGTTAGTCAAGATCCAAACGTTCATTTCATACAGCAGTGTTGAATACATATAGAATTTAAGATCTCGTGTTTAGTTTAAGTGATATCCGTTTGAAGGGAAGCGTAAGGCTTTAATCAGCTCTTTGTCATTTTTCTATCAAAATTCTTTAAATATATTTTGTATTGGGCATAATCATGCTGCACCTGTCTGCAGCAGAGCTGAAATATTTACACCTTTCAGCTGAAACATCTAAATTCTTCCCAGCATTTATTGACATGATTAGACTTCTCAGTCAGTTTTTCATTTAAGTTTGTTTTTATGATTACTTATGGGATCCTCTGTAAGTGTTGGACCAAAGAGGATCTACAGGAAAAAGTGATGATTGTAATCATCAAAACATGAAATGTTGACTGGGAAGTCTGACCTATAAACGGATTAGACAAGTTCAAAAATTATTGTTTAAGACAACAAATGAAAATAAATAGTCTATTTCACAGGAAACGTTCCAAACATCACAGGAAAATAAAGTAAACTAAAACATATGTTGTTGTTAATTTGTGCAGTTCTTTTGCCAATATTTCCAGTCACATTCATGTTCATTCTCAAGGTAAGTGTAGCCTGATACTCAATTTGTCAATTTGTTAAGATGTACATTTTACATACACAAACAAATTAAAAAAAAAATAGCAATACTTTTAGTATATTCCAGGTCCTTCAAATGTCTCTCTAGATCTCCAACAAACACCATCTTATTTCCATATTTCAGAAATCTGGCAACCTGGATAAAACATTTTAATATAATATAAACATCAAAGAGTTAGTTAACTTGGATGTCTGTTTTGCAGTTTTCTTAAAAAACAATTTTGTGTGTGTGTGTGTGTGTGTGTGTGTGTCTGCATTTGTGGTTTAGGCATTGTGGACACTGCTTGTTAATTCTGTGGTACCCGGATTATCTCCAGTTGCAGGTAATTTCGCAGCAGACTATTTTGCATTGATTTCAGCAATGGTATCAAGAGCTGACCATACAGAAAGCTATGGCAAGCTGCACAACATAAAGTTACCAAGTAAAATCAAACAGCCAAAAAATGCTGGGGTTGGTTCTGCAACAACCTATAAAGGATATGAAACTAATTTTATTTATATGTATTATTAAACTACACTTAAGTAAAAATAAAATAAGATCAGTAATTTGCATTTACATTATTATGTCATTACTAAAATGCGGCGTCCGTGGCTAAGGCGTTGCGAGTCCGACTCGTAAGCCAGCATACCGCAATCGAAACCTGCGTGGGCTGCGTGGATTTTTATCGTGGTATGGGACGTCGTAGGTCGACCCAGCCTAAAATGGGTACCAGGATGGGCTGTCCTGGGAAAGTAAAGACAGCCGGCGTAATGCTGACCACATTACCCACAGAGTGCTGATGGTCTGTAAAAATATGGGACGCTCTGCCCATATGCCCGATGCACCGAAAGGTGTGAAAAGGGAACTTTACTTTTTTTTTTACTAAAATGGCACAATGATACCAGGTGCTCATATCATTTATTTATAAATGTTATCTGTGATTTATAAATAATATATGGTAAACAAATTTTATTTCTGTGCCAAGATGAATGTATCACATCTAGTTACGCTCTTTAACTCTTTGAGTCCCAGGGAACGCATCATACGTTCATAGGTTCCACCGTAGAAGCCCAATGAAAGCATGATACGTCGATTTTACTTTCTCTTTACTACCCATTGGGCCTGTGATGCTTAACCCCCTGGGACTCAAAGAGTTAAGTATGTCCAATTTCATTAAACTTTTGACTTTGACTAGACAATAAACTGCTCAAGGTAATGACATTTATCTACCTAATAATTTTGCCAGGGCAGGGTTCTTATGGCTTACTCTTTATATTCTCCATATGCTAAGTTATTGTTCCCATGCACACTGATATACATGGGACTCTTGTGGGATGGGGAAAGGGTTGGGAATGAACTTTAGGCGTTCAATCAAACTCAGGCCATCGATCGAATAACTCAGTGTTCTACCCACTGATCCACCATAGCTAGGTTTAAGATGAACCAATAAAAACTTGTCGGCTCTGTGGCTAAGTCGATGCGAACACTTCGCTTCGTAATGCCGGGTTCGATCCCAGCTGCGGGCAATGTGCCTTGCGTTGGTTTCGACAGTGGTATCAAAAAAGCCGACCGTCCAGAAAGCAATGGCAAACTACTGGACGTAATTTGCCTAGAGAAACCACACAACAGCCAGGGGCTGTTAGGGTTGGTTCTGCAACGTCCTGTAAAGGATACGCAACAACCTTAATAAAAACTTACCTTTTTGAACTTCCAAGAGAGTTCTTCATAGAAGCGCATCAGTTTCCTGTGGAAAAGTTTCACAGAACTGATTATATGCTGTTATCAACATCATCCATCTTGTCCCATTCAAAAAACGTACCAGTGATTTTCCTCTTTACACAAACACGAAGACCTGGAGTCGTAATCATCATCATAAACCACTTCTTCCGTAAGTGTCGTAGGCGTAGAGTGTCTTTAATGTTCTCGATCCATATTTTCCTGCGGCCGTCATTTTGATCTTGTAGATGATCTTCTGAGATGTAGTGCTTGTGACTGTATTTGATCCTGCAGCAGACGGGCAAATCACTTGACTTGGTGTTTCTCGATGAATCTCATACAGGGTGTCTTTCCCACAATTTGTCTGACAGTATTATAATTCACTCGATCTCAGATGGTTAAGCTCACAGCTTTTCTCAGGTGTCCCATCTCGCATGTGGTGATTTTGTGTATTTGTGCTGTCGCGTGCGGATATGCACTAGAATGCACCAGTACTGAGTGTTTGTTTTTGATTATCTACATCACACCCTTCTCTAATTATTCAGTCCTTACAAACAGGTAATTTAGAAGCCATATCTGGAGAATATTGACAGTTTTCAGGTGCAAACTACCTTGTGTTAAAAGAAAACTATTGCTTTCATACTGACTGTGCATAAATGGTGCAACCACAGTGTAGATAAATTGTGTCAAGATATTTTGGAGCTCTAGGTAAGTGGATGAAAAAAATATTTAATTTACTAACTAACCTCTCACAGCAAGTCACTCTTTGCCTCTTTACTAATTGTTGACTAACAGTATAATTATATGTTGTAGCAGTACACTAATAATATTAATCCTTAACCATTTAACTTATGCTTCGCGAACACTGGCCGTAAACTCTTGCGGAAACTTCTGGTAGTTCATCTACTTCTTTTGCATATTTGCATTGTACGGTCTGTTAATTTTTCTAAACTGGCTTTTGCTTTGCTTCGCAAACACTGGCTGTAAACTCTTGCAGAAACTTTTGGTAGTTCATCGACTTCTTTTGCATATTTGCAGTTGTACGGTCTGTTAATTTGTGTAAACTGGCTTTTGCTTTGCTTCGCGAACAATGGCCGTAAACTCTTGCGGAAAATTCTGGTAGTTCATCGACTTCTTTTCCATATTTGCAGTTCTACGGTCTGTTAATTTTTGTAAACTGGCTTTTGCTTTGCTTCGTGAACACTGGCTGTAAACTCTTGCGGAAACTTCTGGTAGTTCATCGACTTCTTTTGCATATGTGCAGTTGTACGGTCTGTTAATTTGTCTAAACTGGCTTCTGCTTTGCTTCGCAAACACTGGCTGTAAACTCTTGTGAAAACTTCTGGTAGTTCATCGACTTCTTTTGCATATTTGCAGTTCTACGGTCTGTTAATTTTGTAAACTAGCTTTTGCTTTGCTTCGCGAACACTGGCTGTAAACTCTTGTGGAAACTGTTGGTAGTTCATCGACTTCTTTTGCATATTTGCAGTTGTACGGTCTGTTAATTTTTGTAAACTGGCTTTTGCTTTGCTTCGCGAACACTGGCTGTAAACTCTTGCGAAAACTTCTGGTTGTTCATCCACTTCCTATGCATATTTGTTACAAAAAAATTCGCAATGGTAAGGAATTGATTTCATCCAACAAGATTAAACTGGACAAATTTGTTTGTGCTGTTTGTACCTTGAGGATTCATATTTAGTAGTGCTATAAGTACTGTTAAGAAAACTACTCTGGGTGAAAAAAGTATTGCACATATCAATTTCATACTGATTGTGCTTGTTTACTAATTATTAAATAACAGTATAATTATATGTTGTAGTAGTCTACTAATACTGTACTCACTATAAAGTGCCTACTGCAGTAGTGTTTAAACATAAATTGTGCCTAAGGCGTCAGTACTGTATTCCATTATGTACCGCCAAAAAAAGCCCCGCTTCTGAGGTATACAAATGTGTTTAGTCACTCATATACATTTTATATATAATATATATATATATATATATATATATATATATTATATATATATATATATATATATATATATATATATATATATATATATATATATATATATATATATATATATATATATATATATATATATATATATATATAAAGTATTAAAAATAAAAAACAATTGACGATATTTAAAAAAAAAACTGACCTTTGATCAGTGGTGATGAAGGCAATACAATAAGGCCGTACAAATCCTCTTGCTGTATTGTCATACAAAACCAAATGATGGACCTAAAGAGATAATTGCTATGATGTCATTAATTCTGCTATCAGTGTGATTACAAGGAGAATCTATCTCTTTAACTAATTAAAGTTATTGGTATCATCTGAAGGTATCTTTGTGGCACAGCCATCCAATCATTTACTATTCAGGCATCTTTCCTGTGGGCACAGCCAAAATGATATGTAGAAAATGGTCCAATGCTACCTCTAAGCACTGCTAACATGGGTTTGGACAATATTTTGCCCTTTCTGCACAAATGTTGGCTAAGTCCACATTCAGATGTTGCTGACTCCAAATATACTGATTTGTCTACTATTAGCAGGAACTTATTCCACTGAATTGTGACTAAAAAACTTAACGAAATGGGAAAGCAGAACTATATGCACAAAACAAATCAACGCTTCAGTCGGGGTCTTACTCTTAGCAGCATAAACAGATGTAACATAATGCAGACACCAGGGAAATTAGGCTTTCTCATAACTGTAATGTCAGTAGCTCATAAAGGAGTTTTGCTGAGAATATTTCACTGCTTAGAGGAAAACTCAAGAATGGGAAAAGATCCCCAGGTAAACATTATAAGGACACTCTCAAAATTGTTCTTGAATCCTTTGGCATTAGGTCAGAAACATGTGGGGTTGTTGTACAAGACTAATCTGAAAGGTGTACAGTTCTCCGGCAAGGTACATCATCCTGCCATGCAGCGAAAGTTGCACTGGCAGAGAAAACAGTCAGACTAGAAAGTACCCTGTAGCAAATCTCACCCCTACTGTCACATTATAAGTTGCCTTCAGGATCTTTTCAGGTTCAAATTCAGCCATTTTCGTAGTCACAATCATTGATCATTGACTATTTTTGGAGGATAAGTGGTCTTCATCACTTGTGAAGGATGAACAACATGTTGAGAAGAAGCACGGGTTTGGTCTAGGGCAAGAGTTGGTTCTGGAAGTATGCTCCAATGGGGAGTAAAGCAGAATGAGAATAAAATGTACAAACAGCTTGGATAATCAAGGTTTATGGGCAATAAAAGAGCAGACAGGCTAGCCGTCGCTGCCACTACAGCGATGGATCAATGAGTGGATTGACCCAGTGTTATGAATGCCTTTAAAAAATGTCAGCTTAATGAAACAAAGTTAATATGTTAAGACTCCAAAGATTCATTAAACACATCTGAACTAGCAAAATTAGCTACTGTACAAAATATTGCTTATGAACTCAAAGCATTTATAGATTTATCCACAATACGATGTTTGCCTAAACTGTGGCAACACAGATGATTTCAGCAAACACTCCTATTAGCAGACGTGTGAAAATAATTCATTCAGTGATCCTACAATGTAAGCTGCTGACTTACAAATGCAAAAACTCCAGCTTCAGTATCAGATACAACAACTTGAGCATCCTCTGATATGGAAAACCCGCTAAAATACAAAACAAGGGAGATTTTTAAACAAACAAAAATTACAAGAATTAACATTCAGAACTATCACTGTTTATAGTGGTTTCTTCTTGTAATAAAGTTATCAGAACTTTAAGGCCAAAGTAATACTCTGGTTTTAATAAAGGTCCCTTTTTTACGCCTCTAGGTGTATTGGGAATTTAGGGCTAGACCTATATTTTTTACAGACCAATCGGCACTTGGTGGGTGATGTGGTCAGCATCACGCTGGCCACCTTTACTTTCCAGGACTGCACCTGGTACACAATCAAGGCTTGGTCGACTTGGGAGTCCAGGTCATTTTTTTTTGTTCGGCTCCGTAGGGATACGAACCCATGACCTTCCAATTCGCATGCGGCATCTAGCCGCCAAAGCCAGGGCGACTCCCCTGGTTGTTTTTTTTTTAAATTTGTATCAGTTTCTGTATTTTTTTTTTTTTTTTTGATTTTCAAACATTTGACAACCTATTAAATTCAATTCTGTTTGTAAGTTAAACAGATATCTGAAACTTGCCCAGTAATACAGTTTCAGAAGACCGTGCTTATGTTCTCTTTATGTCCAATGGGAGTAGATTGGATAACATTCACCTGTATTCAAATGCATTAAAAATAATATGTAACAATCAGTTTTTGCACTGTGTCCGGGAATGCATATTGGCCAGCATACCTGCCTGTTGGCCTGCGTGTCATAGATTCAAAACTCCATTCAGCTGTATTTTTTAAAATCAATCCTATAGGTATTAGAAAATGTCCTACTGACTGGATGGCATTTCAATTTTGCTAGACGAGGAAAAAATGGTGCCTATTTGGATGATATGCTTTGCTTCATGGATGGCATTATTGTTTGGGCCATAATAAAATCAGTCTCATTATTTCATTGTTGTATTGTGTACAAGAGTGAACTTCTCTGTACCACAGGTTTTATAACAACAATAATAGCTAGTCACTTCACAAACCTTTGACAGACTCAGCATGGAGTTAACTTAACCTTCAACCTCTTATTCTACTAAGGTGATTACATTTCCCCAAAAAATAATACAGGGTTTTACATGATTTCCTTTTTTTTAAATCTACTGGGGCATATTTTCTAGGGATGTTTTTTTTTTTAAGATTAATAATCTATATTTATTCAAACATTATCATCAATAATGTTGTTTATTTGCAATTATGTATACATTAAATCCTAATTCAATAAGTCGGCTGTGTATTTCAATGAACAAATGAAATCCATCCATCTGGCTTATATCTGGGGCAGGACATACAGTATGAGATCCTGAAAAATCTTCTTTTACTTCTTCTTTGTTCCCCGGCTGTAAGTTCCAGTGAAAAGTCCTGGCTGTTCGTCCATTTTGACTCTGGCTTTGTGCCAGAGTTTTGAGTGTACATGCGTTTTACTTGCCTATTTGTGTGCAGTTTGTTTTTCCTTGCAGCTTGGGCAGATGCGAACCAACTTCGATGGGAGCTCCCAATTAGTTGACTCCTACAAAATGCTTGTTAGGGAGGCAGCGGGTCTATTCTTGATTTCTTCAC
>CAJHNH020002827.1:0-52500 GCA_905116865.2 Candidula unifasciata
CGGGGCCGGGGTCTGGGGAAAAACAGGCGTACACGGTACGGGTATTGCCGTCGAAGTGGGAGCGAGAGGCGATCGTTTCCATTCTTCGCTCTACAATGTGGGAAAGAACTAGGATTGCGCGGTAATGAACGGAAAACGTACCACTCAAAAAACTGGGAGAGGTAGCCGAAAGGGCCTCTAGCTGGCTTTGGACGCAACGCAACAACGTAGAGGACGGGCCTTGATGAGCTAGTCATCCTGCTAGTATTCTGCTTGGCACCCGGCTGTGCTTTTTCTACTGTCCTGAACTCACGGGAGCAGTGTTCATATATTACATCGCCGAATTTTAGTGATTAGTGATTAGTAAGGATTATCATCACAACACTCGGGACAGATCCATAGATACTCTGATCTCCTCCTCAAAAGCTCGACAAGTGTAAAACGACTGATGACGCCTGTTCTGTGTTGGTTAATGACACGTCTTGTACCCTTAGTGAAATGTTCATTTCTTGCAGCTCCAGGCTGTACCCCATGTCCATCAGCTTAGACAGGGATACGGAGTCATGCCCTTTGGCGTGATAGTCGTCAAGGTAAGTGGTGCATAACATCGCTTCTGTCCAGTACTGGACCATCCATATCGACCTCAATGTCAGCAAGATAATCTGCGCGCTCGTTACCTTAAACACTGGCAACACCTGGTACAAAGAAAAAAAATAGGGCAGCCATTCGCGAAGTGCTTATTGTTGCAATCCGTTCTTGCCTGAAAAAAAAAAAAAATTAGAAATGTTTAAGCATATTGATCGAGCCACTAAGTATGCACACATGTGTGAACTCCTGAGTACTAAGCGATCTAATGCCCTTGTTACAGTCATAAATCCCACTGTAAGGCCACTAGTTGTAACAGCAAAAGCGCCATTCATCTCCTTCGAAGTTTTCCCCCTTGAGCTTCTTGTAAATACCCATGTATTTCGCTTGCCCCGAATTACTGATCTATTTGTGGAAGCTATATCCTCACCATAACCTGTGCTTTTGTAAATCAGTGTTCCGAGTAAAGTGTCTACAATGCAGGAACCTGCTCTCTACAGCTTTCATCAAGTGTATGGACTGCTTACCGTCTCGAAGAGTCAGATGGACAAATTAGAGCGCATACAGAACGCGGCTTTGCGGGTCATTCTAGGTTGCACCAGAGACACCCCAGTGGTGTGTATGCGATACATCCTTGGTTTGCCGACGGTTGCAGGTAGGTGCTGCAGGCGAAGTCACATCTCAGGGTAGCTGCAGACACAGATCACCCTGCATGAATCTCAGGGTGCAGTTAAGGGTCAACGGCTGATAAGAGGGAGGTCATGGATGGCTCAGGCAGAAGACATAATCAGACAGGTTTGCATCCTTGAGAACATAAGCGACGAGAGGTGTGGGTCAAAGTGCCACCTGAACAGTCAGACCTGTGTAGAGTCATAATCACGCTGAGCCGGGAAGGCAGAAACAGGCCAGCAGTTGCCACGGAGGTAGAAATTCAGCAAATAATTCAAGATAATGCTCGCTCAGAAGATTTGATCATTTACAGAGACGGTTCAGTGTCAAGAATCAAAAGCAGTGCTTGAGGTTATTGGTCGATGTTTGATGCAGGAAAGCCTAGCATATGATACCACAACATCCAGCTTAGGAATGGAGGTGGATTCAGTCACTGCAGCTTTCCGCTGGCTAGAGAACACGACACACACATCATGATTGTAACTGACTCAGAAAGCATGCTTAGAAAGATCAGAACAGGTATGGTTTGTGCAGAGTGACAGGCTTCGCTGCGGAGGACACGGGTGAGGAGTATTGTCTGGATTTTTTCACCGGGTCACGCCGATGTGTTGGGAAATGAACAGTCGGAGAATACTAATACATGATAATTCAAACGTGGTTAGTGCCTTGTAGGAGAGCGTGTACATTTCGGAGGAGCAGATGAATCACCACAGTCTGGTGAGATTGATGCAGCGGGGAGTGACGAGAGGTTCTGGCAGATGCTCGAGGCTCAGAGGAAAGGCAAGACGGACGTTTAATCAGAATGCTACTGGCACCATTAATATCGGAACTCTTCGCTGGCTGCTGAAGATGGGGACGGAGCTCTTATGGGAATGCCCCGAGTTCTTGAATCAAATCAAATCAAAATCAAATCATCAAGTGTGATATGGACTATGATAGTAATATTTGAAACAGGAGACATGAGTATTCATTCATTTCGAAGACTTATGTCAGAAAGGAGGCAAACATGTTCAGTGACATTCCCAGCCCAAACCATCCAGGATTTGCCTCGTTTAATCTATTCTTTTTTATTCTTGAATAAATACTTCTGAGGTAAGTTTCAATGGTCTGACTTCCTTTTGAGGTAAGCAACTGCCCTGGGCAGCTTGATTCTGTTTTCCATTGTGGCGGAAATTCAAGAGATATCGCACAGATTTACAGGAGGTGTTTCTAGTGCATCCAATAATAATACGCATTGCCTCGTTTTCAATGTTTCCCAGTCTAGTAACTGAGTGTCATGATGGTCAGTGCATATTCAATGATGGAGAAAACTTACGCATGATTTAACGTAGAGAAAGTGAGAGAGGGAGAGAGAGAGAAATAGCGGTGGGGGGGGGGGGGAGAGATAACATACTGAGCTCACTAGGCGACTTGCATTCGTCCCTCCCAAACTTTTTTCTTCCTCATACTTATTAAATGTTATCTATACAGCATGTTGTGTTCATAACAATAAACACAGTATAAAAAAAAAACCTTTCAAACATCCATTCATCCTTTATTTTTTTCAGCCATCCATAAGGAGAGTAAGAGAGAAACAGAGAGGGGGAGGGGAGGAGAAATTTAAAAAAAAAGTAAAACAAAATGAGCATTTTACTTATTTCCTATGTAATAACGCTTTGCACGAGTACATTGTTTTGGAAACTCGAAACGTTTCCACTGAATGTTAACTAGAATCTACACAGCAAATAGTCGTTAATCCTAGGCAGTTTGCAAAGAGCCAATCAGACATGCGTGCTGAAATTACATCAGTCCGCGTGTGTAAAACACACAAAGACAACTGTCATAAGCATTGCATAGACTGCCAAATGCTTTGTCTTAAACCAAACAAACAGACCCATAAACGCATCATTCGGTTGAAGATATATGAGAGCTTCAACGAATATAAAAATGGATTATTACAATACCACACAAATTATCATTTAGACATAACCTGTACTAAAAACAGACGAAGAAAAATACTGAGTGTAATATTGTAATATATGATACCTATCTTCTTGTCCGCTTCGGAATTGTGCATTCTATGAAGACGGTACTGTGGATCAACTATTCAACTAACTACCTTTGTCGTCTGCTTGTTCACATAATGACTTTGTTGACTTTACCATTATAAATTTGCCCAGCCTTGAGGCAGCGCAAGGTTCCCATGGTGCCTCTCATCCTGGCTTGGTCCACAATATCGGCCAGTTCTTTCAGAAATGTATTGTGGCGCCAAGTATATCTTCCTTAGCCTAGGGCTTTTCTGCAAGCGGACAATATGTGCTCGAGCGTCTGCTAAGTTCTGCAAAGTGGGATTGTCGGGTTGGTAGTCGCATGCCATTTTACCATGTTGACGCCAGACGGTAACACATCGTACGCAGATCATACGACAAAGCGCAGTCGCAGCGATGCTATTTGCCAGATCTCACCCCGTGTGAGTATTCGTGGCAAGGCGCTCTTGACAAACTCCTTGATTTCTGCGGTTTAAACTGCATTCGACAAGGCCGTCCTACCTGTTCAGAATCGCGTGAGCCTCCTCCTCACTGAGGTTATTATAGTTGTCTCACCATTAATGCACTCAGTGGAGGCACCCAGTGGTCCCCAATTTAAAGGACTTGCACGTGGCCGGCAGCCCCGTCTAACATGACCTGCATGGCCATTACGAACAGTATAAGCGACATCGCACATCTCTTTGCTACCCCAACCTGTAGTTAAGTCCATCTCGTAGTAAAAGTTGCGTTAGAGAAGCGTATGGCGAACTTTAAGAAATATTTCTCGTTCATTTCGGTGATCTGTGTCGGTACGTGGAACATGCGAAGAGCCTACCAAAATAGCTTATTGGAAACCGCCCCATAGGCTCTAGCGAGCTCCGGCCACATCACGTGCAATTGGGTTGTCACTGTCTTAGCTCTCTGAATAGACTCCCAGATCATGGTCGCGTGTTCAAGGCCACCGGGAACGCCCAGGATTCAACCTTTCTGAACACTCGTATCGATGTATTTGTTCCCCATCAGAGACTGTGTGAGCCCGCGAGCCATCACCGAGAAGAATATTTTGCCCTCAGCGTTCAGCAGCGAGATAGGTCTGAATTGGGATAGACTGGAAGCGTCTCGCTCCTTGGGAATGTAGCCTCCGTTGACTCTCTGCCACTGGGTATATTTGTGCTTTCGACTCCAAGCTAATCTTAGATAGATTTAAAGAAACAAAAACCCCACTGTTTTGAACTAGATGGAGATGAGAACTTTGAGGAAAACTGGAGTGATGTAAAAGCACCAATTTTAGAAGTAGCAATGATTAGAGCAGGACTTAAGAAGCACAATAAGTGATAGATCAGTGATTATGCATAGCAGTTTTTTTTTTTTTTTTAATGAAAGAAAGGTACTGAAGCAATGATAAGACAATAGAACTTGAAATCAGGGCTAAAGAAGATTAAACAGTAGTGTAACGGAAGAAAAGGGAGCAAAGGATGACCGGTTAGCTAAAAAAGTAGAACTGGCAACTAGGAGTCGATATTGTAAAATATATAATACACCAAAACAGAGAGCACTTTCAAACTGCCGGGTGGTCCCATTAAAATAGAGATGGTACGATGCTTACATTCTCTGAGCATAATAAAAGGAAGCGATGCATGGTATACAAGGATACAAGTTGTAACACGGTCTCTAAATAGCAGGTTCATTCCTGTTTATTTGTTTAGTTAGCATTTTTCTTATCGCTAAGGTGGTTGTTTTATTACCCAGTCGAAACAAAGATAACATATGGCATGTGTCATTACTTTTCCTGTAAAGGCGTAATTTATTTTTTTCGATTGTAATTAACTTTGAGCATTCTCTTTGTGAGCTGCAATTGTCTTATTACTGTCAGACACTTACTGCAGCAGTCATATTCTAGCAGTACCAAGTACCGAATAGGCTCACGTCGACATATCTTTCATCCAAAATGTTATGCTCACGTCAACATTTCATCCAAAACTTTGTGCTCGCGTCGACATATCTTTCATCCAAAACGTTATGCTCACGTCAACATATCCTTCATTCTAAATTTCTTGCTCACGTCGACATATTTGTCACCCAAAACATTATGCTCATGTCGACATATCTTTGATCCTTAACTTTTTGCTAACGTCGACATATCTTTCATCCCAAACGTTATACTCACGTCAACATATCTTTCATCCAAAACGTTGTGCTCACGTCGATATATCTTTCATCCTTAACTTTTTGCTCACGTCGACATATCTTTCATCCAAAACGTTATGCTCCCGTCGACATATCTTTCATCCAAAACATTATGCTCACGTCAACATATCTTTCATCCCTAACTTTTTTGCTCACGTCGACATATCTTTCATCCAAAACTCTCTGCTCCGTCGACATATCTTTCATCCACAACGTGGTGCTCTCGTGGACACATCTTTCATTCAATAACGTTATGCTCACGTCAACATATCTTTAATCCAAACCTTTTTGCTCACGTTGACATATCTTTCATCCAAAAATGGTATGCTCACGTCGACATGTCTTTCATTTAAAACTTTTTGCTCACGTTAACATATCTTTCATCCAAAACGTTATGCTCACGTCGACATATCTTTCATTCAAAATGTGGTGCTCACGTCGACATATCTTTCATTCAAAACGTGGTGCTCACCTCGACATATCTTTCATCCAAAACTTTGTGCTCACGTCGACATATCTTTCATCTGAAACTTTGTGCTCACGTCGACATATCTTTCATCTGAAACTTTGTGCTCATGTCGACATATCTTTCATCCAAAAGTTAGTATCAGTCACCACATGCTAACATGTTATGAATACAACCGTGTATTCAAATCTTTGAAACAAGCAGCAAAGTAAATAAACTTGAATCTAATGACCGATTTTATGGTAATCGTTTAGTGTGTACGTCTGAATGCGAACAGTAAGGGGTAAAGGGGTTGGGGGGGGGGGGGGGGGGGGGGGGGGTGGATTATGTGCATTCAATACATTAATATGAAGTCGCATAGAATTTCTGAAAGCGGTTTTAAAGAATAATGGCGAGGTCACATTTCACAGATGCACATAGACTTGAAGAACTGGCAGAACTGGTCGACTAGCTGACGGAATCTAAAGGCATCTGAACGGAATCTAGTTTTGTGGACATGTAAGAATGTATCAAGAGAAAGCATGTAACGGCAAGTCATAGCAAACAACGCAGACACCTACAGTGACGATAACAAGCAGATTGTTTTGGTGATACATGGACACTTGGGCACTAGATTCGGTATACAGCCAACAAAAGTCGATTGCAGATAAATATGGCAGCTAGTGACTCATGGCATGCCATGTTCTGATGTTTCTGGGGAAAAAAATTATTAAGACAAAAGAGTCAGCAGTCATTGCATAGTGTAAATATGTGTAGGTGGTGTGACTGGGGACAGACGTCTGTACAAAACTGAAACAGCAAACATGTAGCAGGTGTGATTGTTGCAGGCGAGACAACTGTCTGCAGGTGGGATAGGAAGTGCCAGATGAGATAGAGAGACATCTCTATCAGTCTGGCTTGCTTGTGATAGACGAGACAGAAGTTACATAACGCAGACAAATATGACAGTCCGGAACAGAGGATATTTCTATGTAATAAAAGAACATACATGCAATGTATAAAACTTGGAGAAAAAACCCCAGAAAAAAGCAATTGCAGTTTAGTCAACAAGTAGAGTAAAGGACCTCTTTCCACGCGTTTCAGGCGTACTGGGGATACAGGGCTAGACCTATATTTTATAGACCAACGGCACAAGATGGGTCATGTTATCAGCATCACACCAGCCGCCTTTACTTCCCAGAACTGCACCTGGTACCCATTCAAGGCTGAGTCGATAGCCAAGGTAATTTTTAAACAATGGTCCGGCTCCGCCAGGGAGCGAACCCACGAACTTCTGATCCTCAGGCGAGCGTCTAGCCACTACGCCACAGCGACTTCCCATTGCAGTTTATGCTTCAAATAATCGTCGTCGACTGACACCAATCCATCGATCGTCTGATCATTCCAGACAATGCTATTAAAGCGTGTCTGAGCGTCGCTGGTGCGGTATTCATCTGCAAACGTTATGACGCCCATCTATTTGGCACACATTTTCTTGATTAATGAGATGTAAACATGGATAGCAAGCGGTGCCCTGAATCACTTCGACTGATACGGGTTCTAAGTACGCTACTCGTATTCCAAACAATGGTCGTATAGTAGGCACATTTTTTGGCCTGCTGTGGAATTTCGCAGAACACACTTAAAGGTTGTTCTAATTTATAAACTTACATTTTTGTTTCTAATTCTGAATTAGAATTTACAGGTAATTCACTATTGGTAGACTTTTCTTTCGTTGTCTCATCTGGACTCACACTCTCGGAAACATTGTCTGTGTGTGCTTGAAAGGCATACTGTTTAGAATACTGAACATAAATCAGAACTATGACATATAGTCCTAACATGATCATTCTCAGACCAATCGACAGTCCACTGAACCGATAACGGAAAAGTTCTATGTCGTAAAACGAGCAAGCTCCAACTGACGAACAGGTTGTCCTCCATAACAGACACGTTGAATCCACCAGGTAGCCGTATATCACAGGGCCAGGAAACCAGCCTGAAAAGATAACATACGTAGATGCAATGTTTACAATTTTCGCCGATCCCTATATAGCATATCTATTAGAAAAATGATTGCAGCTAATGTTTACATTTCACTACGACCATCATAATTAAAATTAGCTAAGAGACACCTTTCTTTCTTAGACAGGCTTGACTTCAGCTTGTTCTAACCTCAGACGTTGATACTAGACCTAACACAGTAGTTTTGCTTATCAGTGTGTAATCCACACAAAGTCAGGAACAAATTATCACGTGTTTAGAAATCAACAACTGTCTGGTGATCTTGGTAATCTTGATAAACTTAGATTCAGCATCATATCAAGCGGGTCACCGCATAATTGCTCCACTCCAGTGCCAACGAAAGCCACACAGAATATCCATCACTGTACCGTACTGAAAACTTTAACAGACTGTAGTTTTAGCATATTCACAAGCACACGCAAGCATTCAGAGCAATAGGATGCTATCTGAAGTGCTGTCACAAACAGTCCGATATTGGAAATGCAGTATGTTATCGACGGAATCAGTACTTACAGATCAGTAGTTTTAATCTCATAAGACAACACCATATGTGGCAAAAATGTGATGGCACTTTCTAAAACTTTTCGTCCCAACAGGACGTAATAACACAGTGAAAATATACTCAATGAAATGTAGATCTCACTTTCTAAAACTGTGTTCGTAGGACGTAACAACAATGACATACTACTCCAGAAATGTGATGCACTGGAGGAAAATGTAAAGGGTAGTGACGTAATAGCAATGACATATACTCCAAGAAATGTGATGCACTTTGACCTAAAACTTTGCTTGGTACTTTATGGACTTTAATAACAATGATAGGCGTATACTCCAAGAAATGTGATGCACTTTTTAAAACTTTTCGTAGGACGTAATAACAATGACATATACTCCAAGAAATGTGATGCACTTTCTAAAACTGTTCGTAGGACGTAATAACAATGACATATACTCCAAGAAATGTGATGCACTTTCTAAAACATTTCGTAGGACGTAATAACAATGACATATACTCCAAGAAATGTGATGCATTTTTTAAACGTTTTCGTAGGACGTAATGACAATGACATATACTTCAAGAAATGTGGTGCATTTTTTAAAACATTTCGTAGGACGTAATAACAATGACATATACTACCAGAAATGTGATGCACTTTCTAAAACTTTTCGTAGGACGTAATAACAATGACATATACTCCAAGAAATGTGATGCACTTTTTAAAACTTTTCGTAGGACGTAATAACAATGACATATACTCCAAGAAATGTGATGCACTTTTTAAAACATTTCGTAGGACGTAATAACAATGACATATACTCCAAGAAATGTGATGCACTTTTAAAACATTTCGTAGGACGTAATGACAATGATATATACTCCAAGAAATGTGATGCACTTTTAAAACATTTCGTAGGACGTAATAACAATGGACATATACTCCAGAAATGTGATGCACTTTCTAAAACTTTCGTAGGACGTAATAACAATGACATATACTCCAAGAAATGTGATGCACTTTTTAAAACATTTCGTAGGACGTAATAACAATGACATATACTACCAGAAATGTGATGCACTTTCTAAAACTTTTCGTAGGACGTAATAACAATGACATATACTCCAAGAAATGTGATGCACTTTTTAAAACTTTTCGTAGGACGTAATAACAATGACATATACTCCAAGAAATGTGATGCACTTTCTAAAACTTTTCGTAGGACGTAATAACAATGACATATACTCCAAGAAATGTGATGCACTTTCTAAAACTGTTCGTAGGACGTAATAACAATGACATATACTCCAAGAAATGTGATGCACTTTTTAAAACATTTCGTAGGACGTAATAACAATGACATATACTCCAAGAAATGTGATGCACTTTTTAAAACTTTTCGTAGGACGTAATAACAATGACATATACTCCAAGAAATGTGATGCACTTTCTAAAACTGTTCGTAGGACGTAATAACAATGACATATACTACCAGAAATGTGATGCACTTTCTAAAACTTTTCGTAGGACGTAATAACAATGACATATACTCCAAGAAATGTGATGCACTTTTTGAAACATTTCGTAGGACGTAATAACAATGACATATACTCCAAGAAATGTGATGCACTTTTTAAAACTTTTCGTAGGACGTAATAACAATGACATATACTCCAAGAAATGTGATGCACTTTTTAAAACTTTTCGTAGGACGTAATAACAATGACATATACTCCCAAAATGTGAACATAAACTTTTCGTAGGACAAATAACAATGACATATACTCCAAGAAATGTGATGCACTTTTTAAAACTTTTCGTAGGACGTAATAACAATGACATATACTCCAAGAAATGTGATGCACTTTTTAAAACTTTTCGTAGGACGTAATAACAATGACATATACTCCAAGAAATGTGATGCACTTTCTAAAACTTTTCGTAGGACGTAATAACAATGACATATACTCCAAGAAATGTGATGCACTTTCTAAAACTTTTCGTAGGACGTAATAACAATGACATATACTCCAAGAAATGTGATGCACTTTTTAAAACTTTTCGTAGGACGTAATAACAATGACATCGCCACTCACTAGGCGATCTTAACAACATGACGCCGGCCGCCTTTAATTCCTAGAATTATACCTGGTGCCCACTCAAGGCTGAGATGACCTTGGAAACAAGGTCATTTTAAAAACAAATCCTGCACCCATGACATTCACATCCGCTGGCTAGAGTCTAGCCGCTGCACCATAGAGGCTCTCATATGTTACTAATGTATAAATATATACTCTTGTCTATGACTAGCATGCATGAACATGTTTGCATTTACTTCTCAGACCTGTTCTTTGATAGAAACACTTTTCAAATTTCTGGACAATGATAAGAGCAACAATGACACAGCAATCAACTGTTACAACGTTAAATCTTCATTAAACACAACTTAGCGTTTACACAAATTCGTTAAGTCCAAGCGGTTGCATCTAACGTTAAAAGGACCTTTCTTAATCATTGTCGAATCGGGCATATAATGCAAACCCATTTCTCTATAACAGAGCCGCCATTGTACACCAGCTTGTTGCTTGATTGCATATCTGTATATTGTGGGCTCACATTCGGACAAAGCTGGTTAACCCAACATTAAAAAGGTGCTGGGGAATTAGAGGCGGCCTGCATGATGTTGTCCACGTCACACATAGAGTGACGACTGGTCTATAACATATTAGTATTATATGCTATAAACAGTCCTTGTTTTAAAGGGTCCATTTTACTTTACTTATGCAGAAACACCTGGCACTCGGCGATTGATGTCGTCAACACAATGTTTACACTTCCATGGATGTTTTTGGGCACACATTTTGAACTGGGTCACCATGGTAGCCAAGAGGAATACACACATATCTGTCAATAACGAATTTATACTTGAAACGCTCAGGTTTATAGTTCGTTCAACAATTCATAAACACACTTGCAAGCTATTGTCTCGAAAACTGCCTGTTTAATTGCAACGATTTTTTTCATTCAGGCTTAGAATATCCATGACGCAAAAACAGTGGTATTTTTTTTTAGTCAAGATGCTCAGGGTGTTGAATATCAGCCAAATGTCTTGAACTTTTCGAGCCATTGTTAAAAAAGTTCAGTGAATTTTTAGATTTTGCAGTAAATGTCTGCATTTCAGGTTCTATTTTGTTTTTAGAGGCTTGTCTTCATTATACATTGATAGGTGAAGTAAATTTATTTGTTGTCGTTTATGTTCAATTGAGTTCAGTTGAGCTTAGTCAAGAAAGAAATCACAGCACTGGGGGTATCCCCCTCTTCAGCAGCCAGCGCAGATTTCTAAATACTAGTGGTGATAGTCTGTCTGTAACTGGAAGAAGATAATTCTCTATCCAGTGCCTGAAAATGTGTCTATTTATTTCAGTGTGCTAGTCCCTACCATCCGTACTTTTCGATAGGAAAAAAAGGAAAAAGTCAAACGTCAAGCGGAAAAAGTCCTTTTTCATTGCTTCCTGTATAAATGAGTATAATGCTCTGGCCTTTCCTGCTTTGAATGTTTCTTTTCTGTTCATTGTTTACAGACTGACATTATGTAGCGTAGGAAAGGTGGGCATTTACCCAGTATTTATTCAAATTATACAATATTTTAGCCTTGCCTCCGTTGGTCGCGGATCTGCCTCAAGTATTTGCTTCGACTAGCAATCAAAAGTGGCTTTTCCTGAAAGGCAACCCAGTGGCTCTGACAATTCTCCACAGATGTTTTTTGAAATGTCAATACTGATTTGTGATTTCAATGTTAATTTAAGTTTTTCGGGGAGTAAAAAGTTGATTTGTCTCTAACATTTTTAACATCTCACGTCTTATGATATCTACATCAAGGTCGTCAGCTTTAATTTTCCTTCCTTGCTTGACATGAGTGTAATGTGTGTTGTAATTCAAGGGGTAAATGATGCTCTATCCAGATCAAGCGCCAATCGTGTTCGTTTCTCTGGGTCATGAATATCTCAATATAAATAACTCCTCTTAGATTCCCCGAGGAAGTGCTGGTACAGTAAAACGGTAAGCTTCGGCATAGCTACAATTTTGCATCTCAAATTCATTTGAAATTCATGTATATGTCAGCTTTTTTTATATATGCTAGCTATAGGACACAATAATTGAACATTAATTAGTGGATGCGGCTTTGACTAAACAACATTGAAGACCTTAAGCAATCTTATTTTGGCTTTAGGTTACTAAGAGTGCGACTTTGCACGAAAAAATCACGAAATTACGTAGATTTCTTTAACGCACTTTTTAACCAGTCATAGTGTGCATTTAACTCCTGAAAGTCTATTAAGACGTTTCATGATAAAAACTTGTCATAAAAAGAGTAAAACACAAAAAAAAACTACATATATTTCCTTAACGTCAATGATATTCTAAGGCTGCATGCAAAAATATCATTGCAATCCGTCCGGCAGTTTTCAAATAAAATGGCTTGCAGGTTTGTTTATGAATTGTTGAACAACCGATTTTTTTTTTTTTAAATAGATGCAATTGTTTGACCAATGCTCTCATCGGATACAGAACTACTGATTTAAAAGTTCATGAAAATACACGGCCCTTGCAACAGTCACTTACCCAGCAGATTGGACATGAAGGCACTGAATCCTATAGCCAGCGGCTTAGTGTCTTCCTTAACAGATCTGCAGGAGTTATAAAAACTATGTTATATTTATGGTGTTTTCAAGCTCTGAGTTTTACATGCTATTGATTTTACTTTAAATAAAATAAAAAATTATGATCGTCCTTTGCTCTGTTGACAGGAGCACATGATCACCAGAATCACGGATTAGGTTAGACAATCAGGCACTGTTTTGTATTTTTTGTCTTCTCCTTGCTCTATTTCTTCAAGTATTGTCTGTGGCCGACACGTTTTCGAGATTAATCCTTTAAAAAAAAAAATTTAGTAGTCTGGGTTTAATGTCTTGATTCACTTACTGTTTTAATTCGCTTGGAGCAGGATTGGTTCGTTCTTTTCTCATCTATCATTCCATAATAGTCTTTACAGCTGTTGACTGTCATAAAATATGCTTTTAACTACCAATCTATGATGGCGACAACATGTGTCTTTAACTAATTGTCACAAAATAAGTCTATACCAACACTAGTAAATGATTGTAACAAACTACGCATAAGCTATACTAGTGCATAATTGTCACAAAATAAGTCTACACCAACACTAGTAAATGATTGTAACAAACTACGCATATAGCTATACTAGTGCATAATTGTCACAAAATAAGTCTATACCAACACTAGTAAATGATTGTAACAAACTACGCATATAGCTATACTAGTGCATAATTGTCACAAAATGTGTCCATAACTTTACCGATACCTGATCAAAACAATGACAGATGGCATCAAGGACAAAGTAGATGTGAACGCTCCTACAAAGTTCATTGCCAGGTAAGGATACAACATGTTGCAGTCTTGATGACAGAGGCCTCCCGTGGCAATTTGGGTGGAGTCTCCAGACAAGCAGCTACAGTTGGAGAATATCTATTGGAAGAATAAACTTGTCGTTTTGATTTCAGGCTAACGTCTATGGAATGTATAACAGTTCTTCCAAATCTACATGGCATTTAAGCATCAAATTATAATTAAAACATACCGGGGTTTTTTCCCCTGAGTCAGGAGTGACCTGCTATATGATAAGAAATGGTGGGTAAATAATTTTTTTTTTCCATTTGACAAGGGAAACTAGGTATCTTAACCTTAACAGTCCGTGACCACTGTACTGGTCATGGTGCCCACAATCTTCAGGATTAAGACACTGTAGTCCGACACCACTGTGTAGACATCTACTAAGGGCAGCATACACGGTTTATAGTATTATTATAACAATATTTCATGCACTGCTATGTCTTCGAAATGCTAAATTATCATTCTGCAGTTGACAAAATACATAGAATAGCCTCGTTCGGATACAAACAGAAACGAAGCCGTCTGCTTCCACAGATAAAAACCGTCAACTGATTTGAGAAATGAGGCTTACTTAGTTTGTAGATATGTTAGGAATAAGAGCAGTCTGGACAAAACTGTCGTCCTAGCAGGTAAAAATCTAACGACAGCGCTGACAATAACCACAGGTAGGGTCACACTTACTGGCAGTATTTTGTCTGACTCATGTCGGGTATTATTATCCAGTATCGTAGATCGGCGCCATACAACATTAAGCCCAGTAATATGTTCACTACTATATCAGTGTCAGGTGCCTTCTCCACAAATGAAGATTGATTCCAGCAAAACTCCAATATGGTATAGCTCGTGCTTGCTGTACACTCTGAGAGGCTGATATTTGTTTATCTCCCGATATTGTTGTTACACCTGTATTGTTATAAACCTCTTGATTGCCTGCCTTCTGCTTATCCCTCCAATATCTTCTTTATATGTCTTTTAATGTGACCTCAATATTCCCCCTCCCCCGCCTTTTGTTTTTATTTTAATTCCCGAAGACATCGTAGCACAAACATTAAGAGAAGATAGTCCTCATATTTTTTGCCATCTTTTGAGATGAAGGAGGAAACTGGAACATATCGCAGTTAGACAGCTTTGTGGAAAAAGAGATAGTGATAGATATCGCGATAATACTGACTGCTTATGGTTTCGGCATGGATAAACATGAGCACAGGAACTGATACATGATGTTGGAAGATCATGTGTTGTAGAGAGGTATGATCGCCCCTGCCAGACGGTGAGACACTTTTTATTTTAAATTTCTTGTATCGTCTGTCGGCGTCTGTGGCTTAGGCGTTGCGAACGTGCTTCGTCATACAGGGGTGCCAGGTTCGATCCCAGCTGCGGGCATTGCGCCTTGCGTTGGTTTCGACAGTGGTATCAAGAAGTCGACCGTCCAGTAAGAATGGCAAACTACTGGAGGTAAACTTGTCTAGAAAAACCACAACAGCCAAGAAATGCTGGGGTTGGTTCTGCAACGTCCTGTAAAGGATACACAACTAACTTTCTGTATCGTCTCCCTTTTAATTCTCGATGTGTTCCATAAATCAATCTGTAAAATCCAGGACAAGCTCTAGATGACTGACATCTGTATCAGATATTCATGTTTTTCGTGTATTCTTCCTTCGAATGACATCAGCAATGCTGTACATTTGTTTTTTTTTTTTTAAAGAGAGCTGAGATATCACATGTGCAAAACAAGCGATAATCATGACGTTTTACCTGATTGTTCATAGACATGCAGCCAGCATGACAGGGTGAGAAGTAGCTTCTCCCATCACTTCCACAGATCGGGAAGTATTTCAGGTCATCGCAGTGACAGTTGTTTAGGCATTGGGATGTGGTCTGATAACTGAAGCTACAAGGTGACCAGAGAAAAATATCAACATTAATTGTTTTCTGCCCTGTGTATATTTTAACAATATCATTTCTGAAAGTGTCAAAGGAATGAATGAATGAATGAATTTCTACCCCACCAGGACATCACACAAGCGATAAACACCCGATGACACAAAATGCCACCATGTGGATGAGGACCACCGTGGAGAGGTATCAGAAACCGCATTCAGACAATTGGCCATATTTATTGCCTGCCTATATTGCGGCCCCTGGCAAAAGCCAGAGTGCGGCTTTAAATAACAAAAAATTACGTCCTAAAAAGGACGTAAGGATAAGAAAGCAGTCAAAGAAATTCATTATTTAACTGTGACTACGGAAGTTATGAAGGAGGAAAAGGGTCCTTATTTTTTTTTTTTTTTTTTTTTTTTTACTTAATAGGAATAAAACTGCTAATTAAAAAAAAAAATAGTAAATGAATAAAAACATTAGGAGACAATATTAGTATTCGTTGTGTTTTAGTACTGATATTCTTTTTGAGCTTTTTAATCACATGGCAGAGGATTATTTCTTTACAATATCTAATAATTATTCAAGAAATTATCCACCTTTTTTTCCAGCTTTAGGCTTTATAAATGCAAGCACTGAAATGTGACATAAATGTACGGCATAGCGCAGCGCATTAGACCTACAAGAAACGTACATATGAGTCATCAAACCAAGTATATAAGCAAAGACACATGCGTATACATTTAAATCAACAAAACAGACATCATGACCAGAACAAGAAAAAAAAAAAAAAAACTATACACATTATAAGTTATAGAAGTTATCTTCTAAAACAAGTGAACCAATTTTAGTGCGAAGGATGCAGAGTATCATCGGCTAGCAAATCAGAAGACCAAATCATCAACAGATATTATAAAGTTAACAATTTTATTAGACGAGTAGGCCAATATAGAGAAGCAAATATAAATCACTTGATACGAGTACAGCAAATCTACTTACCAACTCTATGCTACTACTGTCAAGAAAAAGAAATCTGAAACACATTACGGGCAGTAGTAGCACTAGCTTTTATAAGAAAATAGTTCGACTGTTTCAAACCGTCTTTTGACAAGCAATTACGTATGTGCAGACCAGACTGGAATCGAAAAGGTGTTGAACTTGTAAATTATAGACATATGCAATAACAGTGTTTCTCTGAACCTCTGTGAATGAAGTACACAAACCTGTACTCCCAATCAGTTTATTTACCTCGTCACAGCAAGGTACAACAGGATCAAGTTTAGATAAACCATTCCTGACAAAGTAAAGAACACAAGACATCTCACCAATTACCTAATGCAATATACATTCTCAAACACTAGGGGGAAATACACACACATACACACGTCAGCAGTTCATGTGCACCTGTCTGCCCCTGTGCCACGGTAGAGTTGTGGCTGGTCACAGCCAAAGACAAAACTCAGACAGGACACAAGGTTGTCGATGGTCTTGCAGATGATGACAAACTTGAGGCAGGCCAATGGGGACAGTTTGAACCTGGACGTCAAAAAGCCACCAATGATGGTTCCCAGCGGTGCTGCGGTAAATGTCACAGCTCCTGAGAAATTAACAATTTTTGCTGCCGTAATGACAGTCGTTTTTTTTCAAGAATAAAACATTCTCAAAATACTCAGCTGTCACATATACATATATAACACATTCACACATAACTGGCGTATACATAATATAATCGCATACATAACACAAAACACAACACAGACACAAACACAGAAACAAACAAAATTAACATAAACGTACACATCACATAAATACTAACATAACTTCAACTGATCTCAGAAGATCAACTACGAGAGCAAGAGAACGGCCGCGGAACAATGGATTGACAATATTAAAGAACTCTGCGCCTTCACAACATGACAATAGCCAGTGGCAGCCAACGTGCACTGGATCGCAAATTATTCCTCCCCACGACGCCTAACGGCAGAAGTGGTTTATGATGATGATGATGATGACTAACATAACAGAAACACATCAATAACACACAAAAACTTGTAACACAGACACATAAATTACACACACCTAAACAAACTATACACATAAAACAAGTGTAACAACCACACACAAACACACATAAAACAAACATAAACATAACATAAACACATGCATAATATAAATACACGTACATATTAAACACAAACTTACTACAGTAACACACTTACATCAGGCACATAACATACAAATAGATTAATTGTGTTTGTCTGTAATCCTTTCGAGATTGTTCCCTTCAACGAGCCGCGATCCGTTGCATCATGTTCCAAAGAATCTAAGTCAACACCTGTAATATTAAAGTGCCGCTTGTTCACATCTTTGTATCCCATCAGAATCCGACCAGACATGTCCGCACTCTCACTGTAATATACTGTTATGTATCTGGAATGAGGGAATATTGAGAAAACTGTTGCAGTTGTCCTTACCTATGAACATATTAGCTCTTGAAGCCGGGATGGTGAACTGGGTTTCCAGATACTTGGCAAAGAAGGACATGACCCCACCGACGGAGATCGAGTAGAACACGCTGGCAAAGGTCAAACACATGAACACGGGGTTGGCAAGCAGATGTAGCAATGATTTGAACAGATCTGTGTCAGACAGAGTGCAATACCGTATTTATGGACATTTTGGAGCAAGCATTTACTTTCAATTATTTACCGGAGCCCCCTAGGCAGTCTATCTTAGTACACGGAATTGCCTTGGAAAGTAAAGAATGTCAGCGTGACATGGACCCAATAACCAATCAAATGCAGATTGCTAAATATATATTTAGGTATAGGACCATATTATCGGAAGCAGCGGTTGGGTAGCGGCTAAATGCGGGCCTGTAGGCCCTAAAGTCATCCGTTTGAATCCGAATGATGTTGGACCTTGGCTTTCAGGTCCCCCAACCCAAAGATTACATGAAATAACAATTTCCTACCAACAACATCAGGCAAACTAAAACACTTTTAAGTTAACTCAGGTGATGAGCTCTTTCCGATGCCATGTATACAACTCTTTACGAAACATTCCTGTTTTACCTTTTTCGACGTGTTTTTTTTAGTCCATATTGCATTTACAGCTGGTTCTCTAGTCAGTGAAGAGCTCTAGTGACCGTTTTTAACTCGATTCTGGAACTAGATGGCGTGGTATCACGCGTTCCCTTCATAAATATCCCAAATGCAGCTACCAAAAAATTCGTACACATCAGTTAGGTGCCTACCTTTAGTTTCCAGCCAGAATCCGCACAATCCAGTATCCCGCGCTTTGATTCTCTGTTCAGTTGCTGGTGGTTTCGTCCGTGTGCGGCGCATGCGCTTGGGAAAGAAGATTAACGGAACAGAAACAATGATACCAGCGCTGCCAAAGACAAGGAACCCCAGCCACCAAGCACCCAGCCATCGAGGGTCACGTGGTGATATGTTAGTTTCTGACAAAGAGACAAAAGCGATGCCGATTGTTATTCTTCATTCAGTGTGTAACTGTGTATTAATCTGAATATTGGGCATCATGCTGTGTATACCAAACCTGACATCCCAGACTGTGCCAACGGGTTCGAGTGGAGAAGCACATTTTGGAAGGATACTAGCCCAAGTGGTCTCGAGGCATGGCGGCCACCTCGAGTATTGGAGGTCTCTGATTCAGACAACGGTGAAGGCTAGGATTCTTTCACGTGGACTTATTATAATTTCAACTAGTCTCTGTGTAGTAAGATCAGACGGTCGTGTTTACTGTTGCACACGTAAAACATCCCTTGGCAGTTATGAATGGAAAGGATTAGCCCAACAGCGCCGCCTACGCAAAATATAGAGATAAAAATCTCCCTAAGTATTTCAGGATTATCGTCGGTGCTACAGAGTGAAACGACGCCTGCTGGTGGATGTAATGTCCTCAGTCCCTTCAGAAGATAGCAACAGGCAGTATGCGCTCTGGATGGATAGAAAGCATTCGGAAATCGCACTTAACCTCCGTAACCTGATCTACACACCGGGTCATGCGGGCGTAAAGGGACATGCACTGACAGTCAGCGCTGAACTTGTTTGTGTTTGCTTGTTAAGGAAAGTTGTCATTTTCAGCTGCTGTTGTGTAAACGGACATCTGTGTATTCGTCCGAAGGTAACGTTGACTTTATTTGATGTATTATACACCTAGACTATGTTTATACCTCACCATGTACTGGCCAAGGAATCAGCCAGTGAATGAACAATAAATATTTACAACACATCGTGTTGTTCATTTCATCAATCTTTTACCTGTTGAGTTGATTGCCAGTGTACGATCGAGAAATCTGCAAGCGACTGGAGCCAAACTGAATGTAAAGTGAGTCATTGCAATCACCATATGCCTGCTCCACTAATGACATTAAACATTTTACTGAATTTCTATTTAAATATGTTATATTTATCTTTCTGTTGTCTCTATACCGATTAAGCCACTAAGTTGACAAAGATTAAACTACAAGGTTTACTTAGATTATAACTACACAGTTGACTAAGATTAAATCACACTGTTCACTAAGATTAAACTATACAGTTAACAATGATTAAACTATACATATGACTAAAATCAAACTACAAAGTTGACAAAGATTAAACTACAAGGTTTACTTAGATTATAACTACACAGTTGACTAAGATTAAATCACACTGTTCACTAAGATTAAACTATACAGTTAACAATGATTAAACTATACATATGACTAAAATCAAACTACAAAGTTGACAAAGATTAAACTTTACAGCTGACAAAGATTAAACTATATATTTTTTTTTTCACTGAAAGATTAAAAACGCTGGACTGGATTATGCAATAAAGTATACCGATTGTCTGTTCATCGGGGTGAAAGATCTCGCTGAAGGTTTTCAGCCAGAATGGAAATAAGTATCGTGGCAGAACACCGCTTTTACAGCTTTTCTGCGGCTGAGGTGGAGGCAGTCACAAGAAGAAATGTATGCAATGAAAAGAACGGTGAGTTTATAATCAATGTTCTAAAGGGAACAGTTAACTTCTACACTTGAAGACATTTGCTGCAGGAAACCGAGCACCTTTGAGTATGTCAGGTGTGCTATGATGTCGGTTCTTAAATCAGTATAACACAGCTAACTTAGAAACAATTAAAAGAAAAACGTCATATAACATTCTAAAAATAGCACATTAGCCAACAAACAAAGATGACATGTTCCTAGAGAAGATCCCCTCCAGTGACATCTTACCCTCCAGCGTGACGTACATGCTGCTGAAAAATCCACCCAGTGCAAACGCAACACCGGGGCCAAAGATGGACACCCCGATGGTGACTCCTACAACAAGAGGAAATAAAGTGGTATTAGCAATCAATCATGGCGACCCCCCCCCCCCCCCACTTTTTTACCCCCCCCCCCCTCCTTCCCCCCCCCCCCCCCCCAAAAAAAATTATCATAATTTAATACGATAAAGTGAGCCTTATAGTTAGGATTGCCAATCAGTGAACAGGATGCAGAAAGTTCATTCACACATCTACGTTTTGCAAAGCTACTGCTCATACTTAACACAAGACTTTTTTTTTAATCGGTTTAGTAAATTATTATTATATTCAGTGTTAATTTCACCCAACAACATAGTCTATCATGCAATAATATCATCTGTTTCTAATTCATTTCTGTCTGAGAACTAATGTTATGTGTCGAGCAGGAGTAAGTAAGTACATTTTACCCCACCAGGACATCACACAAAGCGATAAACACCCGGTGACACAAAGTTCCACCATGGGGACGAGGATCACCCGTGGAGAGTTCCCAGAAACCGCGTTCAGCCGTCAGGCTATATTGCGGCCCCTAGAACAGCCGAGGCAGGGCTTCAAAATAACGAAAAATTGCATCCCACATGGGGACGCCTTGGTTAACGAGCAGGAGTTACAAGAACTAGTGTACCAAGTCAACAGGAAGAGTGCAGAGTATGGTTTAGACATTAACGTTCGAAAAACAATAACAATGGTAATTAACAATGGAAAAGAGCGGCCAACAGTGAACATCACAGTAAAATTGGGGGGAGGGGGGGGGTTTGACAGACGAGTTCACGAGGGTTTCTTAGCAGTGCTTCTTTGTGGGGCCGCAAACTCCGAAATCCCCTGCAAGCTCGTTGTTGGCCAATATAGTCCAATATCCGTAGCACACGACGAGGACATGCTGCAGGAGTTCTGCATGAAGATCCGTATAATACGTACATAGACTGCTGGCCTCTGAAGGTAGTTTTAAAGTATCTCCTTACACACACCAGAACGGCCTTAACTTTTTCTAAAGATGCAACTGAAATAACCGCTCAAATGCTGGCACAGATCTTGCAGATTATCTTACAGACACTGTGGTTGCTATGGCTTGTCAGTTACTGAACATAGATGATGTCAACATTGGCATGCGTAGCATATACCTAGAAGACAAATTCTGCAAGACTCCTTATCCCTGACCAGACTGACAGGCATATATGGCGCAGTCTAGAGCTGCAAGAAATGAACATTTAAACAAGGGACACGCCATTTGATTGATCAACACGTAACAGACGTCATCAGTAGTTTAGGCTTCATGAGCTACTTAGAATGAGATCGGAGCACATTCACGTGTGTCTGGAGTGTTGTGATGATAATCCTTACTAAGCAGCCATCTGATATCTCTGTTTCTATCTCTTATAGCATTCTTTGTAATCAAGTCAACTGATAAGTTGAACACAACAGGGTGATAGCGGGCATCCGCGTGGTGGCTAAGTATGTTTACTGTTGTATGTTAATGGTAAGTTACCTTGCATCGAAACCCTTAAGTAAATTGTTTTTTTTCACATGCATTGTGCTGCTCTATAGTGAGGTAAAGTCGTTCCTAGTGATTCCATGTACAGGCACTCGAAGGAACTTCGTCATTTTGTGGCAGCTTGCTGATACTATATATTGTCACTTCTGTGAAATTTTGTAATTGTTTCAGATTTCGTGAAAAATATCTTGTATATCTGTTTTTGTGTCTCTTATCACATCGCCTTTACTATGTTGTTAAATTTTCTAGCAGATGATTAACTCCAGTGGGCTTTGTTAAAAACGTGAGCTTCACTTATCTTCTTAACCACGGCCTCTGTAAATAGCTGTTCGGTTATTTGTGACAATCCGAAGTCTCGTGTATATCAGCACGTACAAGTGGACCTATCCAGTTTATTAACTCATGGACGTTTTGTTTCCACTTTTCTAATAATATCAGCCATCTAATAAACAAAGTTTTTACACTTTAAACACTAGTGGCGCATGAAGCATGTGATATTAGATTCTTGTTTACACAAAAAGTATTTTAGGTCTGTTCTGTCGTCAGCATAACGCCGGCCACCTCTAATTCTAAGGATTTTACCAGATACCCATTTTCGACTGGGTTGAAACTGGACCTATGTCAATTTTAAAAGACAATCCCACTCCATGCAGTTTTGTGCCAAATACCTTTGGGTCGGAAGGCAAACGTCTAGCCACTACACTAACACGGCTTCATTATCAGTCATCCATTATATCTCTAGAGGATGAAAGGATTGGTCCCAACACGTGTGATGTAAGTGCAATAAACAATTCTATGATCTGAATCAATGTTAGAGATACACTGCCAAGCATACGCCAAACAATTCTTACCTACCAAGATACATAGACGTTTTTGTTTTAGGAACGTTGTCATCGACGTAAGTAGTGAGGAATGCCTGCCGTGGTGACTTGGCAAAACCTTGGAGTATCATGCCAATAGCCAGAAAGAAAATGGCGCCAATTCTCCAGTCTTCTGTTACTTCAAAATTGCCCTTGAATCTGTTCGAGCCTGCAGTACAGCTTTCATTGGTAGGCGTGGTGGCGTTCTGGCACATCTGAGTAAAGCTTGTCGATGCAGCTGGCTGTAATGTTGTGTTTCCCACTAGAAAAAAAAAAATCACAGAAACGATTTCATAGCTATGCTCAGATTTGTCTTTCCCGAAATCGTCAATCAGTTTAAATACATAATGTGTATGATCTTTACTATAAATTCGAAAATCCTTCAGTCTGTCTGTGTGCATATGTTTCTGTCACACGTCCTAATCCCAAACGATAATCAATAGAGATTATAAATGTATAGATATAATTATAAATGCAATTTCTAGGCCAGCTCTTTTATCTGCAACAAGGTTTCTGTGTTTTTCTGACAATTTAACATTCACTGAATGCTTATTCGGCTGTCCACCTTTCACCGCACATGTCTACGAAGAATTATCAACATTTTCTGGCCAGATACAATCTCAAACACTAAACTACTTCAAGTCACAAACCAAGAAACTTTAGACAGTATGATTACCAAGAGAAGATGGAAATAGCTTGACCACGTTATGAGAATGAATTCTAATATACCTGCCAAAACAGCTCTCACATGGACACCAGAGGGAAAGAGAAAACAGGGGCGCCCAAAAATAACATGGAGGCGATTGATGGAAAGTGACCTGAGTGCGGCATCTTTGACATGGAAAACTGCACTGAAGATTGCACAGGACAGGAAAGCATGGAAAGTCCTCTCTGAAGCCTTATGTGCCACTAGGCATAACGAGAACTGATGATGATGGTGAAGTAAATCCCTAACTAACTACATATTTTATTTACGTTCATTGAAGAATAAGGTTGTTTTTTTAAACTAAATTTCAGTGTTGTCTTCCTTCATACGGAAGCCTTGACTGTAGTTTTCGCGAGGACATCCGCCTGGGTCCTGGGTTCAGCTATCACTGAGACAGTTTGGGAGGGAAAGGGAGGGATTGGGGGGGGGGGGAGTATTATATATTTTAAATGTCAGTATTCTCAGCCTTTTCCGTAATGGATGGTCAAAGTTCTTAAATAATAAGTAATAACAGGGGGACATTGAATTATCACCAAATTATGACATGGTAGTCGCGATAGCGTATTGCTTAGACCAGCATTTCCAGTGTGGGAAGCTACAATCCTATTGGGGAGCTGGGGAGGCGAAGTAAGAGGTAAATGAGCTTTATCAGTCATATCTCAAGTGGGATGGGGAATGGGTCGAATGGCCTAGGGAAGGCTTTGACATCTTGTGCTCTTCGTCCCTCATCCCCCTCTTCCCCTGCTCATTTAAAGGGGAGGGACTGAACCTATCATCTCAGTAATTTTTAAGACAGCTCAGTCGTCAGCCATTTCCATCTCCTCATTTTCTTTGACGATGATACGGATGAAGCAAATCTTTAATTGCCCGACACATGAAGTAACTTTCTCAGTTTTCTCTCTAGTTCCTCTTCTCTCTCCGGATTTCCTATTCCTCTGTGTATTACACTCATTCAATATTATGTACCCTGTATGCAGCACACATAATCACAGGCGAGATTGGGATACAATAACATTTACCATAGAATACGTCCCTGGGCGGACTGGGGATCTGGCTTCTGGTGCAGAAGAAAGCCACAGCGCAAAGGAGCCCAGAAACACCGTACAGCACGCTAGACACAGACATTGCTCGAGGGATGTGGACTTGTCTGGTGTAATAGCTAATGGACAAGGTCGTGGCGAGGTAACCGAGATCGTTGCATGACATAAGGAAGCCACTGATGGCACTGCTGAAATTGAAGTGTTTCTCCAAAGTTGTGATCTGTAAAACAACAATTAAACCAACACAGCACTCAGAGAAGTTTTGTCTGAACAATTCTTGCTGTTTTAGTTTCAATAAAAATTACTAAGATTAATATTGTTTTTCTTAGGACTTTGTCGTAAGACGCTAATGACATATTCAATGATAATACACTGTAACTTGTTCTTATAGACTACTCACATAATAAGCAGTTGTTCATGTAACAGTGACGACGAATGCACGAATAGTTGTCTTAAGAATGATTCTGTCATGTGCTTGAAATTTTTTTTAAAGAAATAAAGTTTCTGCAGCGTTGACAAAATAAAATAGATTTAAGGCTTTGACAATGTTGCTATTGGAGGAGAAAGTATGTGTGTGCGCGCGCGTGCACACTCGCGTTTTATGTCTGGATACAAAACTGCGGAAGAACATGTTCATTGAACATTGAAGTGGACAATGAGGATTTGCTTGAGAAAGAACTAATGCATTGAAGTATTAACAACTACATTAGGGGGGACTGTAAGGGGTGCTGGCTTTACCTTTAGAAAGTTTGTGGAAACACCTATGGCTCATAAGAAGTAAATGATTTATGTCAGAACTGTAAATTTGTTTTAGGGGTACAGACAATATTAGTCTCACAAAGATCAAATAAATCGTCTCTTTACAGAAACAACAGGACGTGCGCAATCGTTAAAATAAAAGCGTAAAAAAATGGCTACATGAATAAAATTCTTGTTGATCAATAGTTTTTGAGATATTTGTAAAAAGGAAAAGCAAAAGTTTTAGGGCACGACTTTTCGAACACATTATGGTACATGCTCTATTGTCAAAACGTGGCCATACTTATAACTATATTAATAAAGTAACAGAAACTGTATTGATCGGCACTCATAGAAAGAAGTAGAAAGATAGAAGCACACGCTAGACAACATAAAATTAAAAGCTATAGTTACCGTGCAGGGAATCAAACCTGTCACCTCCAGACGGCGTGTGTGCCTCACTATGGAAGCACGTGCACTAAGAACACTGTCAACTAAGCACACCAAAAATAAAAGGTATCTTATTGGCCACGTCTATCGTACAGTTTGAAATCCACAAATTTGGAATACGGGGCACCATGGGTTAAAGCAATTTATATTAACGAAGCATAGTAGGTCGAATAACAATCACAGCAACAATTTACGAACACAGTATACCTTAATGCTTTGTCTAGAATACACAAACATTTAAGAAAGGTATTTGGTTAGTAGGTTCCGGTGTGTATACGTCATTCACATAAAAAAAGCAGAATGGTAACCCTTGAGACTGTTAAATATTTAATATATTATTAAAGTAACAGAAAATGTTACTCATCAGCACTCATAGAAAGGAGTAGAAAGATAGAAGAGCACACTAGACAACATACACATAGTTAGCTATAGTTATTTATGTGTCATACATAGAACTACATTGTTGCCGAGAGCAACACTAAGGTCCATAAAATAACGTAGAAGCGCTTAATGAGACACCACTGGTTGCATTTTGGCTGTTTCCTTATTTCAGTTTCAACTGTTGATTTATGCAAACGCATATGTTTTTAAGCGACTTTTATGTTTTGTTTGGCAATCAGCTGTATATGGGGAGAATCACGCTTTAGGGGGATATGTAGAATTTCGAATCGCTAAAATGAGCGAGGAAACTATATTCCAGTCAGTATGCCTTTTCATGAACTAACTTCGCCATTTAGTAACAGGAAATACATAGGGCATAGTTAAGTAGAAGCCTGGTGTCTCGCTCTCTCATGCTGTCTATCCGTCTTGCCCTCGCTTTATATGAAACAAATAAAATTGTTTGCCGACATAAACATAACGCTTTGTAACGCGGTACCACATACTGTATATCGTATACCAAACAAAGAAGAGTAGTGTAGATCAAGGTTAAGATGGAAGGATAATCAGGAAAACAATAAAACTGTACGACCTGGTTATGGTCCAGACAGATAGATGAGTAAGAACTAGAGTTTACTGTCGTGTATGCACTAAGGATTCCTACCTGTGAGCTGATGTAAGAGTTGAGTGACGACATCACAAGTCCAATCGCACAGTACAAGGCGGAGAAACACGCCATGTTCTTGCAACCCTAGACAACAGAACGGTAGATTAAATTCTAATCGTTAGTTATTCAAATCATCGTCTGTCTAAAATAATGTGCTTAAATGCGAACTATCAACTTACTTGTATCATGTTTCATATTATATAGATGTGTCTGACTCGGTACAGCGGCTGGTCGACCGCTTAGAATGTCGCACAAAGCACACATCGTTAAGTTCTACTGAGGAGCCTACGAATGTTGCAATACATGTACACTAAAAGAATGAAAACAGAAGTCAAACAACGAAACCAGTGCCAACAACATCGGTCTTGCATACTCGAGCAAAATAACGTGGATAGAAATCATGGCCACCCATACAGTGGCAACCAACAGCAAACTTACCTGCATACATTTAGGTCTCCAGGAACCGATTCCACAGTAGCTGTCATCATCATCTTCGTCTTCTTCATAATCGGATATGAAAACTGCTTCAGTAACTTTTCTATCTGCGTGTACTTGATGATTAGATTCTTTCGCTGAGAGGATCCGTCTCTCTCTGTTATCGTTGACATCTGTGTGAACAGTGGATACATAAAATGAACTACTCATGAGCCAGGGCAACAATTAATTAACTTGGGAAAATTCAACGGAGGTCCAAATGCTAGTCCCAGATCTTCCAATTAAATATTAATGACAAACTTTTTAATCATATTATTAGGAAATTTAAGCTCATTCATTCGAATATTGAAGTTTAACAATCCTCTGAGTTGAAATATCGTTTACACGTGAGAAAATAGGGTTTAATATAAAAAATAATAAATTTTAACAATCCTCTGAGATGAAATATCGTTTACACGTGAGAGAATAGGGTTTAATATATAAATATATATATATACTTATAAACAATTGCTGACTTTTGAGAGCAGCTGGTCGCCAACAAAGAGTATCACACAAAGCATTGATATGATTGCACCAGCAAGGTTCATGGATATCCGAAAAAATTGCATACAAATCACAGATGACAACACATACACATATATTAAATGTGTTTTGCCTCTCACTCTCCTTAGAGGACTATGTAACATATCTTGACGGTTTGTCTGTGCCTTGACAGGCATCAGACAGTAATACCAAATATGCATGCAGTTATAGAGATACTAGGGTTCTGCAAGTATTTATAAGCAGTTCATCTCTATGAAGAACTTATCGACATTAGCAGCACAGCTCTACAATATTTATCTCTCTATTTTAATAGGCCTGATTACCAGTTTGAAAGCCACATCTAAGTTTTAGAATATAGACTTGCTCCAGTGATCAAACCAGCCGCTTCCACTTGCAAGATCGATATGTTTACAGTTTTGGCTTTCTTAGTCCTGCAGAACAGCATATCTTTATTTAATTATTTAATTTCTAATTTGTCTTCCTTTATTTATACATTTGACCTCTGTTTTATTGAGATGTCATCTAAAATCGTATGTTCTGTATTATAATTATTCGTGTCCATATTTTCTGCTATTTAGTATTTCTGGTTTCATATTGACCTTGGTTCTGATATCTTGTCCATAAAACTTTATAGTCACATTGTGTGTGGTGTTAAGTGCTCCACTGATTTAAACTTTGGTCGAAGAGCCGGCTGTATTTGTACGCATCATTTCCGTTCCCTGCTTCGAGATTCCTATTCATAGATCATGACCTCTGTATGTAAAACCTACTTTTGGGCACCTTGAACTGGACATTTGAAGGCAGGAGAATCGTACGCTTTGCGCGGGCCTGTATGTCATTGGGGCAAATGTGTAGCACAATGCATGAGCTTCCAAAGCTCCAGTTATTACCTGAAGAAATCAGCGGGAAAAAAAATGATATTTTTTCACTCAACTTCATTTAAGTCAATCGACTGGATTCTATAGCTTGTTTCTCCTCTTTATCCCGTCCCTTTTTCTCCTAGTCGGCCCATAACACAAAACACTGTAGGTGATAGTGCTACTATTATACTGTGGTCAACAAACAAAATGTACGAGAAATAAATATAGCTGATCTTCACTCATTTTGATGTTCTGAAAATGGAGCTGATATATTAAAATGTTAATTAACTTTTTTTTCAAGGTATGTGCTTCTAGTTTTTTTTTACACTGTTGAGGGCAAATAATCTTAGCTCTATAGCAAGTAAATTGATAGTTAAAAGTTCATGATCTTATCTATGATTATCAAGTTAGTGTATACATATCTTATCTCAGATACAGTTTTGTTATTAGTTAGTTCAGCTGTTCTTATCGAAAGTATCGTAGTTAGAAATTACTAGAACATGTATAACAAAAATTTATGTTATACACACGCACACAGACACACACACATACACACACACACACATATATATATATATATATATATATATATATATACACACACACACATACACACTCACACACAACGAAATATAACTAACGTAATTAAGGATTCAAAACTGTCTGTCACCCACAAAAAATAATAAGTAATGAAGAAATTGAAAATGTCACAAATTTTAAGTATCTAGCTCTATAATAAATAGCATCGGAGACTGTTCGATATAAATCAAAAGTATGATGGCCATAGCAATACAAGATTAAACAGCATTTAAAGTCTTTGGTTAAGCACTAGCAGGGAAATACAAATTAAAATTTTGAGAGCATTTATCTTCACATACGTATGGGAGTCGTGGACTGTCTCCCAGTCCTTGAGAAAGAAAATAGGGGTGTTTGAGCTAAAATGCTATAGAAAGATTCTTAGAATATCACGGAAACAGAAAAATAGAAATACTGATATTTTAAAAGTTTTGAACACCAAGGAGGATTGGCCAATCGTGTCTCAGCAAAAGTAAAAAATAAAGTAAAGATCTCTTTTCACGCCTTAGGCGCAGCGAGCATATGGGAAGAGCGTCCCATATTTTTACAGACCAATCGGCACTGGATGGGTAATGTGGTCTTTACTTTCCTAGTACAGCCATCCTGGTACCCATTTTAGGCTGGGTCTACCTGCGACGCCCCATACCATGATAAAAATCCACGCAACCAGCAGTGGGTTTCGATCGCGGTACGTTGGATTACGAGTCGGACTCGCAACGCCTAAGCCACGGTCGTCGCATCGTGTCACAGCAACTGAAATAATTTTGATCATATTAAGCGCCATGGCGGATTGGAAATAATAACAGCAGATGGCATGGTACCAAGAAAGGAGGGACAAAGGCTGATCAACACGAAGATGGGGACTGGTTATAATGGAATGCTTGAATATGAAAGTGCATGAGGCGGGAGAGTTGGCAAGAGACCGAGTTTCTTTTAGGCAGACCGTGATGAGAGCGACGTTTTGCCAAGGGCCTGCTACATGATGATGAATTAGGAATGCATGCAGTTTGTGTTTTGAGTGCAGAACAGAAGATCAAGATACTACTAGCTGGGCACCACACATCTGCTGCAATACAAGTGCCGAACATCTTAAAATAGTTGACTAGCAAAAGAAAAGCTATCGCTTTTGCAATCCTAATGATCTGGAGAGAGCCTACTGATTATCTCAACAACTGTTACTTCTGCATGGTCCCTCCAATTTGGAAAGGCATATCAACGAAACAGAAATGGACTCTGGAAAATACAATCATCAGAAGACAGTGTTAGGTCATACAATCATTTAAGCGTGAAACAAGAAACGTTAAGAACACATCACTTGCTGACACCAGCAACATTTTGCTGCAAAACCTACATTGTATCTAATGCAAAAATTGTTCAAACAAAGGAGAAATCAGATGAGGATCTCGTATACTCCATCAGCGTATTTCCAAGCCTGAGTGAAGCTTAAAAAACCTAGCATTGAAGTAAGTGTAGTACAATTTTTCTTGGAAACAACAGATCTGGTCATTATAATGAAAATCTCCATCTGAAACATGAGTCTTATCTACATCATGTCTTTAAAACCTTATATTCTGTATTCTCAACAGGATTTCTCTACACCAAACTTGCAGCTGTCAGTGATGAGCACAGTGAACGATTTCGCCAGGTATTGGTGCGCTGGAGTCAAGGTCTCAGTTAAGGCAGTTAGAATCCTCCAATGCTTTATGATTGCTGTTGGACTGTGACAAGAATCACCTTGTCGATAGACTACAGAAATCTAGCAAAGGGAGCCCGAACAGTGACTGAATAATGACAGAAATGAGTTAAATATGCCTTTCTAAAACTGTGTGTGTGAAGCTGAAGTACTTGCTTCGTGTTTTTTCTATCATTTTATGTTGATGTGAGTATGTAACAAGAATTGTTACAATACTAAAGTAGAAAGAGAATTAAACAAGCGTATTAATTCTTTTTTTTTTTTCTTATTCAGTGTTTCGCGCCCTTGAAGTTCATTGCTGCAGATATCACCCACCTCCATTCATCTCTCTGGTTGACCTTCTATTTCCAGGTGGTGACACCGACTGTTTGCAGGTCTGTCTGGATATTATCTCTCCATCGTCTTCTTGGTCTGCCTCGTGGTCTACGACAATTCATCTCTCTCGTGTATGCAGATTTTACTTCTCTGTCCTTTAACGTTCCAAGCTCTTTGTCCGTTTAAATCCATCCCAAATCGAGGCTTAGAAATCTGTTTCGTGAAGAGATAAAGTTTTACGAAAGTGGGGGTGTCGGCCCCACGCTTCAACTCCCAACCCGGAGAACCAGACGTAAATAAATTTACATTATTTGTATTACTGGTATGTATATTTTTTAACACACACACACACACACACACACACACACACACACACACACACACACACACACACACACAGCCACTTGATAAATTTAATAATAATTTTTAAAATCAGCAGGTCAAAGTCAACAGGAAATTGTGTATTTAAAATCAAATAGACACAAACCTGTAAATAGTTTGGTTGCTAACTCTCAACTCAGTGGCCCTGAAAACAGCGGGGTCGCCATGTCAGCTTTTACAGTAATATTGAGTGAATAAACATTTCGGCACTCCATGCAGGGAAACAGTTTGAACATTACCTGTGGTTACACTTCAGAATTAATCAACACATTTCAGCAGCTACTTTCAAGGTTACAGCGGTTAGATTGTTTACAGTTACACCCCCAGAAATAAAATTAAAAACAAAGCACGTTGCAGTACATTACACAGTCGCAGTGGCTATATCTGTTATACAGTAACAATTCACAGCGAGGAAACATGTTCTATTGCTTACCTTGGGAAACATCGGCTTGAAACCCCTGATTGACAGCACCATGGTGGGGTTCCCTGGACACTGAGACGACTGGCAGATCGAAGGAGGAATGTTTCATGGCACAAAGGTTCCCAACTTTGTGCTGGATTGAATCTACTGTGCTTCTATGTCCGGTTTTAATCTGTAACGTAGAAGATTATACCAATGTCTAGCATTGAGGTGGCATGAGTCTGCTAACTAAACTGAAGGTATACAGGGCTGCACGTTTTTCCAGTGCGGCTGTGTACTTATGAAACTTGGACTACATACTGATATTATGCAAAGAAGCCAAACCACTTCCACATAGCTTGTCTGAGAAAGATACTGAAAATCAAGTGGCAAGACAGAGCTTCGGATACTGGCATAGTGGATAGAGCTGGCATTCTCCCCCCCCCCCCCCTCCCCCCTACCCTCCTCTACCCCCACCCCCAATTGATGCTATCCTGCTGCAGTCACAGATTCGTTGGGCATTTCACCTCGTCCGCCTTCTAGACGATCGGCTCCCCCAAAAAAATGTTTACTGTGAGACAGAAGAATGTAGACGGTCTCATGGTGGCCACAAAGGAAACAAACAAAAACGCTCCAAGAACACGCTCAAGGTATCACCTAAAGCTTTCAGTATAAACCCGAACACTTAGAAGGCTACCGTACAAGAAAGAACTGACTAGACGGCGAACGTCCATACGAAGAGAAAGCGATTTGCGAGGCATCTAGAAGAAAGCGGCTGCAGATGTACACCGCTAGAAAGACGTGTATAAAATGTCTTTCCTCTACAGATACTGTTCCCTGTATAGGTTGTCCTAGATCCTTCCGGTCCCGTTTTTGGCTTTTAAATCACCTCCTGGCTTACTATGAAATTGTAATACAGATACCATATTATATCGAAGCATAGGAACGTGAAATGTAGAAGTGAGGCGTGGGAACCGTATAATATAAAATCTTAGCATAGTGTAATTTGGAAGTTTAGGAAGATTTAATTTAAAGTTCTGAAAGTGTGCAATAGAGAAATCAAGAACCATGTAACAGAGAGATATTGGGGCACTGAACACAAAAACGTGCTTCAGGGATTAGTTTGACTATGACCCATATAATTGTATACCTACAAGCCTGCACACACACACACACACACACACACACACACACACACACACATTAATACATACTAATAACGTAAACAACTGTGTGTGTGCAAGTCTGTGTGCAAAATTTATTCTGAATAATTGTATGGTTCCTCCGTCCCCCCCCCCCCCCGTGCCCCACACCCCCACACCCCCACCCCCTTAATTTCACAAACCAGATTTTCCTGTGTGGATTCTGAGGCCTCGTTTTTTTAAGGGGGGGGGGGGGGAAGCGGGAGGGGTTGGAAATAGACACACTGCAACTTAACTAGTATATCGTAACTGGATCTAATCAACACTTGCCTAAATCAGATGTGCATGCCCAAATGCTACAAACCCCAATATCAACGGCCTTTTTAGAGGTGAAGGAAGGTGGACACCATAACTTTCAGAAATGTCAGGATCTGAAGAAAACAAAAACCAGAGCACTATAAACGTAAAGCACACGTTCGTTTAATGATTCTCGATGATTCTGTCTTACACAGACATAGATAATAGAAACAAACCAGCTGCAAAGTATTATAGCAGCGAAAGAGAAAATCTGGTCCACTGGAGGATTCCAAGAGAAAATACACTGAGGGACAGTTGGTAATGTCGAAACTGTTGTCATGTTGTCACATGCAGGGGCAGATAAACTGCAGTTGTCTTGACAACAAGATGCAATGTATTTCAGTAGAGCCATGCACACAGTTTGCATTTATTTTCCTAACATTCATTAGTTTCTCAGATTTATTATCACTTAGAAATGTAGGCATAATTCGAGCACAATCCAATGTCTGTAATTAACAATATTTAGTTTATTACTCCCTGTAGGAGGATTTACACATAAGGTGACGTAGTTGCCGTTTTCTCATCATTAAAAACAAAGAGCTTTATGTCTGTCTGTTTGTCTATCTGTATTTCTTATTTCTGTCTGTCTGTCTGTCTGTCTGTCTGTCTGTCTGTCTGTCTGTCTGTCTGTCTGTCTGTCTGTCTGTCTGTATGTCTGTCTGTCTGTCTGTCTGTCTGTCTGTCTGTCTGTCTGTCTGTCTGTCTGTCTGTCTGTCTGTCTGTCTGTCTGTCTGTCTGTCTGTCTGTCTGTCTGTCTGTCTGTCCATCTATCTGTCTAACTATATAATTGCCCCTAAAAAAGTGATTGTCCTGAAATTTATTTTGTACAATAATGTCCTCCTGAGCACACTTTGTTATGTTTAGCATTGCTGTCGCGCTGTATTCAGCTTGGCTGCGATGTTGGCTGTTGTACATAATTATAACGTACAATAAATTAAGACGATTTAACCCAGAAAGAAACATTCTATGACTAATGAGCAATAACCCTTTGAGCAAAATCTTGCCGTAGCATAGACCACATATCAGTATCTCACACAGCTGTATAAGGTAAAACAGTATCTTACCTGTTATGTTAACCTGCGTTATTCCAGCTAAGGTACCATCTGTTGTATCCTATAGCGTATTTATGTCTAGACAAGATCGTGACGTGAATGACTGAACCACAAGGTGAAAGTCTAGTTATATATCTGCAGCCAACAAGGCAATGGCCCACGATGTGTCTAGCAAACTTAGTCCATGGACTGATGTATGATCACATATGTAGATATCACTGGAGGTAAACAACATAAACCTGCCCTTAGATGTGCCCGTCATGCCGGGGAATAGTTTCTTGCTTATCATAATTACCTTAACTTCTGCATTTCACCTTTAGGCACTGTTTGGTACTAAGACTGGAGGAAGGAGGGGGAGGCGAGAGGGGGTAGCGGATAGTAATGGTGGTGGCTAATAACAAGTAAAACCAGTCCCGGCACCCTGTTAATAAGGCTTTGGAATGGACCCATCAGGCAAATTTGTCATCTTTTAATGCTGATAATGTTAACGATCATATCTTGGAACACATTCTGATGAAAAGAGGTGCATGTTACTGTACTCCATACTAAAACCTGTTTGCGCTTTTCACTGCACAGTCCATGGTAATATCTACAAAGTGATTAGAGCCTATTATTTTTTTTTCGTTAGTAGAAAATAAAATAGTGATGTTAGAAAGCTAATTCATACATGTAAATAAAAGTAACAATGACATTGTCTGTCCGCATTCACACTGTCCTTTCTGCTTCATTAGTATGTCCTCTTGTTTTTACGTATTCTACATCCATAAGTGTAAATCAGTACATTACAATATTCCTTAATAGACGCGATGGTTCCTACGTATCTTTAGTCTTTGGTGTCTAGTAGGCGAAATCCCACTGTGACTGACTTTACTCTCTAAATTTAAATCTATGTTTGATTCCGCAACTAAAATATGTACCAGGAAATGTTCAGAGAAAAAAGACAATCGGCCTAAGGTCGCCTGGTTTATTTTTTTCTTTTCTTACTCAGCATTTTCAGCCCTGAGGTATCGCTGCAGATATCACCCGTTTGCATTCACCTCTGTGATTGACCCTCTCTTTCGTATGTGACTCCAAGTGATTGTTGATATATTTGTATAATGTCTTTCCACTGTCTTATTGTTCTGCTTCTTGGTCTAGGGCCATTAAACTCCCTTGTGAACATAGGTGTTGGCCTCTCTATCACCTGTCATTCTCTGTATATTTCACAGTGTTCAAGTCTACTAACCTTCATGGTGCCAGCGAACAATGATGATTAAAACTGATTTTGAATGTCGTTACTGCTTCTTACTCTTCCGGTCGGCGTGAGGTTGACCATATCACATCGATTAGGTAACACGGTAACCGTGCAACTCCCTGGTGTCATAGTAAGCCATGAACAGACTGGCGACGAGACTGTTGGCAAGTATAACAAGTTGGCTTTTCCCTGGTCAATTCGACCATAGAGCAAAGTGGCTTGTGAGCGCGCATTACTAGCTGCGATCATCGTAACAGAAGTGTCAGTAGGCGATAACCATGTATTGTTTTGTCGGCAAGGAAACGAAAGCACAACATTAGAGCTCCCAGACCCTGACTCATAATTGGTCATTAGATAGAGTGTAAGGTAGATAAAGGGGTAAAGACATTTTTTGTCGAAATGGGATTTTGATGATCGAAACGTCTTTGTGTGTGTGCGTGTGTGCTTGTGCGTGTTCGCCCCCTCCCCCTTCCGCTCCCTCGTGTATTAGTTCCTACAGATTAACTGCATTCAAGCTGCCGACATCTTTTTTCAGAACACAATAAATAGCTGCTGTTATAATCAAGTATCATCATCGAATGCCTTGCTGACTGGAGTTGCCTTTGCGCAAATTTCAAAAACTGGATAGTACGTATTAGTTTGTGTGTTGGCACTCTTCTAGGTAATGACAAAATGTGTCGAGAACCTGACAGCAAGATTTTATTTTATGGCTCATTCCATAAAACATTCCGGTTACACAACATAGACATAGAGAGGCAACCTAGACACACAAACGTAACCCAGACAGTCAGAGATGACCTAAACAAAGAGAGGTAACAGAAAGATGCATTTCTGGTGAGAGACTATCAGTGCTGGTAAGTCTGACGCTACCTTATACATTTAATTTCCAGGTGCTAGCTTCAAGATTTTGCTGGGACTGATCTTTCTTGAGATAGGTCAGTGAGTGACATTTTGTGTGTGTTTTCCAGGGGCACAGGTAGTAAGTAGTTATGGTGTGACCCGTCTGCAGTGATGCAGGAACGTCGTCAAACAAATTCACCCTATTACCACGGCATACTTTAGTTTCCTTATTCTCAGAATCTTGCCGGAAACCGATGATTGGCTATTTCTTATATTTATAATAAATTGCTTTCCGCCTTCTTCAAAAACTTTGGATTTCTCCTATTCACCCGGTCAAGAAATTAAAAGCATTCCTTCGTAAAGCCAGATTTTTTAGGCCTTGAGACATTGTATAGTCAAGAAAGGTGTAACTAAGGTTGGTACTTGTTGTCTCGTATTAGATAGATCGTTGCATTTCCTGGCTTTTTTTTTTTACTCCTCTCCCTCTCTCTCTCTCTCCCTTTCTCTCTCTTTCTCTCTCTCTCTCCCTTTCTCTCTCTTCCTCTCTCTCTCCCTTTCTCTCTCTTCCTCTCTCTCTATCCCTTTCTCTCTCTTCCTCTCTCTCTCTCTCTCTCTCTCTCTCTATATATATATATATATATATATATATATATATATATATATATATATATATATATATATATATATATATATATATATATATATATAAATTTCAATTTCCCTATCCTATATTCATATCCATTCTGAACATTCTGAATAAGATTTTCTTCACCCTAAAAATGTGTGTGTGTGTGTGTGTGTTTTTTTTTTTTTTTTTTTTCAAATCATATTATTTGAATTTGTACAAGCTGTCGTATTTTTAATGTTAGGTCTATTATAATATAGCTCAAAAGATTCATCTGTTGAAGAATTTTTAACCGTATCTAAATCGACCGCTTTGCAATTATTTTGACACCCGGAACACTATTAAGAACTAATGACTTTTGCATAACCCTTGACCCCTACTGTACCAGTGTTTAGAAGTAATATTGTAGAGAGGAGACAGAGAATCTATACAAGGAAAGTTAAAATGTTCTCTGTGGGGTTACAAAGCTTTTAGGGTTAGGGGTAGGGAAAAGGGGTAGGGTACTGAATAGACCTTATGCCTCCCTAAAAGCATGTCGTAAAAGATTACTAATGATGGTGTTTACTTTGACGTCGGATTACATCTGCCTGGGAAGCGGGGAACCAACAGTCAGCATACAAACGAGCCAGATCTGTAAATCGACAACTGAGGTCTGGAAAAAAAGCCAAAGTCGGGAGAGGCTGAACAATAAGAACTTTTCGACGGAGTGTACAGCCGGTAAACGCTGAGGAGAAGTAGTAGTAAAGAGATGATACAACTTAGAAACGACCGTGCAGCAGAAAATATTGATATTGACTTCCCATATCTTCACATATCAGTTTGAAGAGCTTGTCTTTAAAAGGTCATGATATATATAGATTATTATTTTTATGGTATTTTTCAACCATAAGATCGTAAAGATTTTTTTCGATTCATGAGCTTGCCCCATTCTTGCTGCTGCCTACAGGTTTCCATTCTAATCTGAAATTAGAAAGAACCCAGTGTAGACGTCAGACCTACAAGCTAGATTCCAGATATCTCGCTCAACCTGGACAGAATTATGATGAGGGGAAAGAAGTTGTAATTAGGGCACATGTAACAGCTACATCAGCCAGGTGTAACCTGCAGGCCTACCTGTGTAGGGATAATGTTGGCCTTTTCTTGCCTCTAGGGCTTTCTACGAAAAACACAGTCGATGTTGCTACAGTTCTTTTGTCAGGTGACCTGCTTTGCCATTATAAGTCACAAAGAGCTTTCAGCCTACCCCTCTATTCCATTCTATCATGCGCAATTTTCCCAGTATCATGGATGGAAATTCAGCCCATCACATGTGGCTGCTCTCATCAAGCTTGTTTTCTTTAGGACTCTTTTTTGTTGTTGTTGTTGTTAACAGTGGTTGCCCATTTATTTTTCTCTTCGACCCCCGTATGCATTCCATTTTACGTTTATATGTTCTCAGGTCTCTGCTGTTGAACGCATTGTGCTTTCGTTCCATGTCTTTACAGGCTTTACCATAATCAGTGACAACTATCTGTGAGTATTTCACTTGTTTAATAAGTGATGTTAGAATGCCAGTCAGCCTTTGAGAAGATTATAGTGAGATGGTTTTATATAATAGAAATAGAGTGCGAATTGGCAGGACTCATTCCGCTATAAAAAATATGGTTGCTGCATCCTTACTTTTTATGCTAGATAAACCCCCTCGCCCCTCCCCTTTCCCCCCCCCCCTGTTTTCAGGGTGCTACTTGTTGATTTGACCATCCCTTTGAATCAAGAGGCATCCTGGATTAAAAATAAATCTGGGAAAAATTCCAGCCACCCCGTCAGAAAAGTATAATTATGGTACAGTTGACAGCAACACCACGCAGCCTGCAAGTTAGAAGTTAGATAACTGTGCACTGGGTGAATAAACTAGGAACGCCACTCTAATAACAAGGCAATGGTTGTAAAGCTGAGCTGATCCGGCAGTGTTTTGGCCATGTGCGAATAGAATTTACACTTTAGAATTGTTAGGTCATTTAAGCTTGGGTGGTCATGTTACCCTAAAAATGTCGTTGTCGAACACTAACAACCTGCTCTTATTGTATATGCCTCTTTCTTAGCCAGTTATGCAAATGGCCATACTCTCATACTCTCTCTCTCTTCCCCCCCCTCTCTCTCTCTCTCTCTCTTGTTGCGTCTGCATATATATTTATATCCACTACGCATTTCCCCCCTTTTAATACTATATTGAATGTTTGTTTATATATATAAAATATATATATATATAAATGCACGAGGGAGAGAAAGTACGAAAGGACAACTGTCTCTAAGATTAAAGTCTTGCCCAGCTATTTTATGAAAACTTATCTATATATATTATATGTTTTTTATATATATATATAAATAAGACTTCCTATGATTTCTTTATATTTGCACGAGGGAGAGAAAGTACGAAAGTTTTTTTTGTCTCTAAGACTTCCTCTATGATCTTACCGAATGCCCAAATAAAGACTTCCTCTATGATCTTAGCTAATGGTTTTTTTATAAATAAAGACTTCCTCTATGATCATACCTAATGTTTTTTTTTTCCTTCAAAGAAAGACTTCCTCTATGATCTTACCTCATGTTTTTTCTTTAAATAAAGACTTTCTCTGTGATCTTACCTAAAGTTTTTTTTTTAAATAAAGACTTCCTTTATGATCTTACCTAATGTTTTTTCTTTAAATAAAGACTTCCTCTATGATCTTACATAATGTTTTTTCTTTAAATAAAGACTTCCTCTGTGATCTTACCTAATGTTTTTTTCTTTAAATAAAGACTTCCTCTATGATCTTACCTAATGTTTTTTCTTTAAATAAAGACTTCCTCTATGATCTTACCTAATGTTTTTTCTTTAAATAAAGACTTCCTCTATGATCTTACCTAACGTTTTTTTCTTTAAATAAAGACTTCCTCTATGATCTTACCTAATGTTTTTTTTTTTAAATAAACTTCCTCTATGATCTTACCTAATGTTTTTTCTTTAAAATAAAGACTTCCTCTATGATCTTACCTAATGTTTTTTCTTTAAATAAAGACTTCCTCTATGATCTTACCTAATTTTTTTTTTAAATAAACTTCCTCTATGATCTTACCTAATGTTTTTTCTTTAAATAAAGACTTCCTCTATGATCTAACCTAACGTTTTTATTTTAAATAAATACTTCCTCTACCTATGTGATCTTATTTAAATAATTTTTTTTTTTTTTTTTTAATTAAAGACTTCCTCTATGATCTTAAAAAAAATCTTTTTAAATAAAGACTTACTCTATGATCTTACCTAATGTTTTTTTTTTTTAATTAAGACTTCCTTTATGATCTTACCTATTGTTTTTTTTTTTTTTTAATAATTTCTCTATGATCTTACCTGTTTTTGTTTTTTTTTTTTTTTAAATAAAGACTTACTCTATGATCTTACCTAATTTTTTTTAATTAAAGACTTTCTCTATGATCTTATCTAATGTGTGTTTTTTTTTTTTCAAAAGACTTACTCTATGATCTCACCTAAAGTCTGTTTAAATAAAGACTTCCTCTCTGCATGCATCAGGTAAAGGACAGTCTTCCTCTGTAGGCTCGCTTAAAGTTGACTTTCAGAAACACTAATCTCTGTGTTAAATGCAATATTTTAATGTGTTATCCTACTTCAGTGTATGGCTCTGTGGCTAAGTTTTTTTTTTTTTTTTTTTTTCGTAATAAAATAATGCCTGGTTCGATCCCAGCTGCGGGCAATGCGCCTTGCGTTTTTTTTTCGACAGTGGTATCTATGATCTCGACCTCCAGAAGCAATGGCAAACTACTGGACGTAATTTGCCTAGAGAAACCACAGTCAAACAGCCAGTAGGCTGTTAGGGTTGGTTTCTGAAAACGTCCTGTAAAGGATACGCAACAACCTTTTTTTTTTATCCTACTTCAACTTTTTTCACAGTCACATACCCCAGATGTGATGTTGGACGATTCGAATAATATTTAACAATACTGTTACTCGGCTACCTCTATATACTGGGTTGAGTTGAATTAACTTATTCATTCTAAAGCAACTCTTCGCGCGTTTGTTGAGTACACTTTATATATAAGGACATTGAATGCTTAAATGAGGAGAGTTTTTAGTAACAGTACAGTATCTTCTTATGACAGTCCTCCGTGCACGTTAGCACGAAAACTACTCATCGACAACCGTTGTGTCTTGTGCAGTTTGGTTTGGTGACCTTCAATTCACATTTTATATGTTTTGTTTTTCAACTTCCGTACAACCAGACATGTTAAAAAATCGCGCTGATTAACATTCTGCGTGCAGTGGCGCCTGTCGAGACCAGACTTCAATCTCAGTTCTTTTAACGATCTGCAGACTGTTCTATCACTTGCAAAAACCATGCCATTGAGAAAAATCTGGACACCCAATAAATAAGGAGGGCTATACCTTGGGTTAAAATGATTTATCTATCCGTGAAGACCGCTTGCAGTGTCACACGCTACTAACCAAAGAATTGTGGAGAGATTTCAGGCCACAGGAAGTGTTGAGGATCGTCAGGTCGCCCTAGATGCACAAATAAACCTTATAAATAGTGGTACCTTTTGTTGTCCACCCTGCGCCATCTTACACCGACTTGTTTCCCACTGTGATGTCAGCACCGAGACAAACTGTAAACGTTAGTGTCAGTCAAAGCAGCTTTCACACACGTGTACATGACATAAGGACTGGCTGCTCAACGTCCTGCGGTCAGAATCGCTCTTGCTCCTGCTTGTCGCAGCCTGTTGCTTAGTGTCGCCAGTACATTCGATGGACAAGGCAACACATGAGTCTTTTTTCAAACTAGGTTTGCGGTCTATTGAACTTGGTGCATGGCTCTACCCTGTTAGCTGTGCATTTCATTTGGAAAGTTTTTGGATTGTGACAAGCAAGATGTTGCGAACTTAGATTCAGAAAATCGGGAGTGGTCTGTTACAAACCCATCCACCCACACACCCTCCACCCACGCATACACGCAAGCACATATGTGTGTGTGTGTGTGTGTGTGTGTGTGTGTTCCCGTAAGTTGGTTGGAGTAGTCTACCGTTGTCGAGGTTACGGGTGTCGAAGTTTGTTGTTGTCTTTTATTTACGTTTTTATTTCCGAAAAGGAGACGGCCTGTGACATAGGTTTTGACACTCTCTAGGGGAGATTGTGTGTTAGACCCAGTATCTAAATGTTTTAGAAGTGTTAAAAGCTCTGGCATGGTGAAATATACAACACGCGGTATCAAAACGAGTGCGGAATATCCCTGTGACCTTGTGTTAAAGTCGGATCTCTCGAGACCGACCTATCATATATAAAGTGGTCAGTAGGTCGTCCAATCAGAAGCGAGCTAGTGTGTAGCGGTGTGTAAATGGGGAGACTATCGTAAAATTTACCGTTTTGAATTTTTTTTTCTTCAGAGGAGTGCCCGTGTAGCAGTGGACATGTTGTTTCCGTAGCCCCGAAACTGCGTCAATTGGTTCAGACATGCATTTTTTTCTTAGTCCGGGAGCAACGCTTTTTTTTGGGGGGGGGGGGGGGGTGGGGGGGGGGGTTGTGTTCACAAAATAAAGGCGGGGGGGGGGTGATTATTAAAACAACGGAATTCTTGTTTTGTTCGTTGAAAACCGCAGAGGGAATAAATCAGGTTGGAGTAACGTGGTCCTTACAAGACATTTTACATAAAATCACTTCAGACACTAGGTCTGTCTAAAAAAAAGTCAGCCTTAAAACTAAGACTTAGTCGCAAATGCAGTTATGCTTTTCTCCCTGCACATAAAAATTCGAACTAATGTTTAATTCATCGGTTACCAATTTCAGGCCACAATGAATACCCACTTCAGCAAACACAACTGTATCAAAATTTGAAGAGATTTAATCAAAGATCAGACAGGTCTCATTTTGGAACACATGTGATATTTGACTTCTAGTCTGTGATCATTCCTTGATCGTTACATAATTTTTCTACGAGGGCTTTTTTTTTGTGTGAAAATGATTTCTTTTTTGTTTTTTGAGACGAACTCTGTATTGATCGAAGTTTACCCCCCAAACGCTGGAAAGCTATACAGTCTGGATTATAATCTAAGTATGGCTTAAGCAATCTTGTTTCCTTCCGAAACGGCGTTTAATAACTGTTACAGTACATAGTAAACCAGCTCCACAATTTAAGGGATATTTGTGATTTTGGTAGGCACTTTTACATTTATTAGTTTGCTATTGATTTCAGTTGAATCAAACTTCAGTCACATTTTGGGTCTTCTTCTTTCCATTAACTTGACTAAAATAGTTCTGGTGACTATCTTTACTCTTATTTATGATATTACTACTTAATTGTCTTTAAGAAAACTGGGGATGTTTGGGGGGGGGGGGGGGGGGGGGGGTATTTACAATTACTGGCTGTATTTAGCACTTTTTCTATATAGCCCCAGGCATGGTGGTCTTTGAGCTTGAGGATTTAGGGTGGCCTGGCTAGTGACGTCACCGCTTATTGTGCAGGTTAGGATTTTCTTTTACCATAGACAGACAAAGATATTGTCTTCAAATAACAGTTCTGACATATCATCGTCGAATTCGCCCTCTGCTAGCAGTTGTTAATAGCTTAAAGGTGCAAACCAATGATTAGGTCACAGCGTTTCTTGTGATCTCCACCACCCGACAATAAAACAGCTGAATGAACGTATGTTACCTTCACACACAAGACTTTCTGGTTAGTTTGACGGGTTAGTTCAACGTTAGTCTCCCCAGACCCGAGCCCTATACACATTAACTCACTTCTGAATGGTAGTTCCTGAGCACTGTATCGTGTGTTGTATTTTTCAGAACGCCAGCGCTTTCAGCACACTAAAAACATAGAGAAACTGGGTCTAACTCCCCCCCCCCCCCCACCCCGACAGTGCTGCAACCTATTTCACAGGCATTATCTCTTTTTGGAATTTAAATGTAAATGCAAGACATCGCAGAAACCAAACAAGAAAGCGGAACACATCCGTAACTTTCAAGAGAGTCGACCAGCCCAACAAACTTGTTAATGACCTACTCTATTTGGAGAGACTAACGTCGAATTAACCGACGCTGCTAACAGTTTTTTTTTTTTAAAATTTAGTTTGCCTAGTGACATGTCGGCTGTTGCAGTTTGGCCAGATCACAGTAACTTGCTTGTATGCAAGATGTGCTTTATTTTGGTCTTGGCTGTATTGAAATGAGTCCCAGTGTGTGAACGTCTGGTAGAGTGCGAACACGGTTCGTTTATTCCTGGTGGGTTTTCCCTGTTTACCATGTCTATCAATCGACATGTGCCTGAGAATACTTCAGAAACCGCAGTTGTGTAGTAATGGATCATTGCTCGCCAATGGCACACATCACTAATACGCCATCAACTATGTTTCCCAGGATACGTTTCCGTGTATCCAATTTACACTTGTCAGCCTGAAAGCTATTGATAACTATCACAAATTCACCCGTTGTTAGCTAAACAGCAAATACAAAACTATAAACAAAAATGTATGTGAAATTATACGAAATGTACAAATAAGTACTTCTAACTGGTTATAGGCTATAGTAGAAAGTCTTAGTTGTTCGTCTATTTCGACTTTGGTTTTGTTTAAATGCCTGAGTTTTGCGTGAACATCCATTTTATTGGTTTATTTGTGTACATTTGGTTTTTCTTTGTGCACTCTGAGTTCGAAGGAAGCTCCAAGTAGTCGACACCTATGACATACTCATGGACGAGGCAGGGGTTCTATTCTTATTTCCCCCACAATTGGGCCCCGGAGCCAACACAGGGGAAAACATATTTTAAAAAAACCCCGACACCCCCCCCCCCCCACTTCCCTGCCACCACAAGACCATTTTGAAACAAGCTAAGGGGGAGGGGGAACTAAGTGGGTTCTCAAACGATACAAAGAGTTTCTTTTAAAGTTTATTGTCCCCGTGCTTCCGGGGCCCTATTGTGGGGGAAAACAAGAACAGACTAACTGCGGCTCAAGGTGCCAGAGCTCTCTAGTGCCGGCGTCACTGCATTGTATCCAGTAATGGGACTGCCAGGGAATCCACAGTTTTAATTATCCTCAACTCGCATTCCAACTCACAAGTCCGGTAGGGAGGCTTGCTGGCGAGAGCTCAAGCACCACCTACCTCTACAGTAGATAATAATCACATACACGCAGTCATAGGCGAGAGACAAAACGTCAAAATGTGCATATCCTGATCTATATTTTCACTGAATCATCATAACACGTTCACTATTATTTACATATTTACGATCCTTTACTTTAATGTTATATGCTGGTGAGATTAATGTTCTCTTTGTCACTTTTTACTTTAGAGGAAGATTCAATATTCTTGGAATCCATCTCATTATCCTGCTGGTCAACAGGCACGGCCAGACAGACTTCGTCTCTATGTGGCTGAAAAGTGAAGTTTTTAGAACAGAACGTGTAGACCAAGGCTATGATATATAAAGAGATTGTTATCGCTCTCAGGCCGATCGACAGGGCGTGGTAACGGAAACGGAACAGCTCTATGTCGTACAGAGAGCACGCTCCAACAGATGAACAAGTCGTCTTCCACAATAAACAGGTGGAGTCCACCAGGAAACCATAAATCACAGGTCCCGGAAACCAACCTAAAAATAATAAAATATGCATGTTTGAAGGTGTAAGGGGAAACAAGATTGTAATGTATTTAGGCACATTCTGAGACCGAGCATATAAGAGATCACAAAACGGGACTCAAAACGGAAATACGTGTCTGGAGCGGGAGGGGGGGGGGGGGGGGGGGGTGGAGGGGGTGTCGCAGAAACAACCTAATGAGAAGTCTTAATTGGCGAACCCAGAAGTGCCGTCTGGGTTCCAAAGATAATATTGAACAAGAATATTTTCATAGCATGTGAGACTGTCAGCAGGCAGACTGAAACATGCTGCTGGATATCGCGATTTGGGAAGAGGCATGATCACCAATGCTAGTTGGCACGACACATGATCATGCTGATAGTACAGTGTGCTCTACCAGCAAAAGTGGCAGACAGAACATTTTTACACAAGTGGCTGAAGAAAACAAACCTTAACATGGTTCTACGTTTAACGACAATAGTTAATTAGTGGACAGATCATCCTCATAGTACAGACAATCATTCATCCCATGTGTGCCTGCATCCTTTTACCAGAACAGTTCTCAGCCTGTAGTAGACCCATGTCCACCAAAGCTTATCTAATTAGATCCATGTTTTGGCCTTTTTCAAGCCACCAGTGTCAAACTTTGACAACTTGCTGAAATTAATAAACGCATAGCATCAGAAATGAGATGTCACGAAGAGCTGCTATGGTAACAAGGAAGGTACAGTTTAAAATAAAGAAATTAAAAGACTGCTAGGCCTGAAACCAGTCATACAGTGTATTAAAGATCAACAGATGAGAAGATTTGGCCATATAGCGAGAATGTCCTGGTACCAACTGCAGCAGAGAGCCAGCGTCAAAAAATACAATGGACACAGATTAAAGGAAAGACCACGTAGAATATGGAAAGAAGGAAATTAAAACCAACTTACACACCACATTGCAGAGAGCATAGTAAACTGTAGAACCATACATTCAGTTCCCTCCCCACTTCCCATCAAGACATCAAAGAAGTAGCTGGGGGGAAAAAGAGAGGAAAAAGAAGAGAAAGAGGTTTCCTCAGCCTGTAGCAACTAGACAAGCACTGTGGATAAAGCAAAAACCCGAACAAGCATGCACAGCAGGGTTCAGTTTTCAGTGAGGGTACTCTGTAGACTGGCCGGCTAACTAACTGATGTGATGTATTAGTTTACTGTCTGAATTTCGCCCGTCTTACTGTCCGCTCTTGCAGTCTGCTCGAGCTTTTTATTTCCAATCACTATCTGATTTCCATAGCTGCACTCTTTGAGAAAGGTCCTTATGTAAGCCAAGTATAGCTAATCGCTTTTACCCCACACCATAGTCAAAAACATCGCTTTTATTCAACATTATAGTCAAAAAGAATATCTTCATTTCTACCTTCCCCCTCATGTGTGGGTGCAAACTGATATATCTTGTCAACGAATGGCATGCTCGGAGACTTCAGCTCCAGACTGTTCTCGAAGCCAGTCATTCTGACAGTTCTTCGTGTTCGTACTGAGTCATTGAGAAAGCATGTCTCAGGGAAAGTCTCCGATTAAAGCCAGGCTGTTGCTTTAATTGATGCCATAATTTCTATAGTCTGTCTACTTGTAGCCATCACACAATCATCAGTCTTCCTTCACAGTCCTCCCTCGAATATCAGAACGTGTCAACAATGTAGACCAATAGTCACACTGAGACAGCAATAGATTACCCAAACCAGCAAGTGCATGTTCTTTCTCTTTTTAGGGCGGGGGGAGGAGTGGGGGGGGGGGGGTCAAGTGTACCTACCTGGTCTGGGGAAAACGCAACTCTCTAAAACCCCAACGAGAACTAAAGTCGGATATCCCACCTGACTTAACATTGCTTGCCGTCCATGCCACAAAGATGAGAGAATAAGGGAGTTAGTTCACATGTTTCATAATAGTATGATGTAACCCCCCCCCCCCCCCCCCCCCCAAGTATAGATTTTAAAAAGAAAAAGAAAATATACCCTAGATTTAAAAGCAAACTTACCAATTAAAGTTGATGCAAATGCATTCAAGCCAATAGCCAGTGGTTTGTTGACCTCCGTCACAGACCTGTGATTGTAGAAAGACACAAGGTAGTTAAAAAATTGACGCTGTCAATCAGTGCTCTATTACCTGGATTCCGCCTACTTCAAATGTGGGCAGTCACCTGAAAGAAGATGTCCATCCACTATCTAATTCCTTGGCAAGTCACCTGCAGCATGTTGAAATAATTTACGTAACACAAACAGTGAGACTCGCCATACATCCGCTAACTGCTGTTCCCTCTACTGGACTTAAACTACCAAGACGACATGAATGACCTGTCCGGCTTGTGTCGCTTGGACACAGCCAGGTCTTTCAGAGATCTTCAGTTACCGTTATTTTCAAAATTATTCTGACTCTCCGTGCAGGAAAACATAATCATTTCCCAGAAACTATGCTGTTTATGAGACATGCATCTGAGACAGAGGAGGGGCTAGGAGGAGCAGCTGAGACAAGAGGGTACAATCACGGGCTCTCATGCCGGAAACCACCGGAGTTGGACCCCGGTAAGGGGATCGAGTTTTTCTGTCAAGGGCATAAACATCTTAACCTGCACAGTCCATGGCAACAGCACTAGACACGAGCACCTTAATTCTCAGAATTAGCCTCCGCCCCCCTCCCTTCCTACAACCAAACAACGTTCACACAATCATAAAAATCAGTAAATACAGACAGTAACCAGAGATTTGTCTTTGATTTTTAGAAAAGAACACCGTATTTTGTTTTGCCAGATTCAAATTCTAGATTTGTCTTTTCGTGCCGGTGTAGTAAGTCTTCTACTGGATCTTCTGCAAGGTGCCTTTCTGCTCATTACACACCTTTTTTTTTTTTTTCAAACATCAACAATTTAAAATATATATATATATATATATATATATATACATACATACATACATATAATATTTTTTTTTTTTTTTTTTTTTTTTTTTTGTCTGCGATGGTTTGGTTACATCCGACTGAATGTCTGTGAGATAATGTGAATACTGAGCATATGTTGCTTGCTTTAAATGTTTGATCAATCTGCACTCGTGGAATCAATACAAATAAACCAATAAATAATTCAATATTTCAATCAATCAGTCAGTCACAAACTGATGTCACTGCATTGTCTAATAACACATTGTCTTTATTGCCCAAGAAATATGATCATACCGGTTTAGGGCAGCGACTTTCTGGTACAAAAGACAAATTAAATTAAATTTTACAATTATTAGTATATCCACTGTAATTGTATATTGTATGTACATGTATTGCAGTTGCATATACAGTATATATATATATATATATATATATATATATATATATATATATATATATATATATATATATATATATATATATATATACATATACATATAAACGAGGGACGTCAATAAGTAAGTCACAAATGATTGTTTAAACAAAAATAAAAACGGTAACATAAAAAAGTGTATTTATTCACATACCCTGTCCCTTTATTTTCACCATACTTTCCACCATGATACACCCATGATTCGTCCCCAGTAGTAAACCTGTTCGTCGTGTCTTCTACCTCATCCCATAGAATGTCCTTTGCAGGCAGCCCTTTTGCCACCTCTCCCCTCCCCCAAAAAACAAATAAAAAATGTTTTTCGAGTTTACACTACGTAAGTAAAGTAACCAATTTGTTTCTTTGTTGCGAATGCGCATGCAACACCTAGCGCCACCTAACAAACAGAGACATAAAGTTTGATGTTGCTGTCACCTAATGACACCTTTAGAAACCACCAACTACATTTTCTTGCCATCCCATAACCATTTCTGACTTACTTTGTGATTTGCCCTTGTATGTATGAACACATTTGTTGTGCCTGCATATATGTTATATCAAGTGATGTCTGCAAGTACCTGACAATGACAATGAAGCTGGGCATGATGATAACGGTAGAGAAAAAAGCGCCAAGGAAGTTGACGCACAAGTACGGGTACATGTTGTTGCAGTCTTGTGTGCAGAGACCGCCAGTTGCTGTCTGGGTCTCGTTGATGGTCAGACAGCTGCAGTTAGTAAATAGCTGAAAGTATAGGGCATTGACTGAGTTGTTAGAGATAGTTCTTTTTTACTTAGATTAAATCTAGATATCCATCAATACTACCATCTTCATCTTTATCTTCATCTTCATCTTCTTCTTCTTTCTCTTCGTCTTCTTCTTCTTGTTCTTCTTCTTGTTCTTCTTCTTGTTCTTCTTCTTGTTCTTCTTCTTCTTCTTCTTCTTCTTCTTCTTCTTCTTCTTCTTCTTCTTCTTCTTCTTCTTCTTCTTCTTCTTCTTCTTCTTCTTCTTCTTCTTCTTCTTCTTCTTCTTCTTCTTCTTCTTCTTCTTCTTCTTCTTCTTCTTCTTCTTCTTCTTCTTCTTCTTCTTCTTCTTCTTCTTCTTCTTCTTCTTCTTCTTATTCTTCTTCTTCTTCTTCTTTCTCTTCTCTTCTTCTTCTTCCTCTTCTTTTCTTCCAGAATCAGGATACGTATAATGTCTTTGAGGAGCTATAATCCCTGCCTGATGGTGAATGTTGTCTTCTATTATGAAGACCCCACCCCCCCCCCCCCCTCTTGAGCTATCACCCCCCCCCCTCCCCCCATTTTTTGCAGTCACGTAATAAACATTTCTACTTGTTTTCTTGTCTATCTAAATCATGTTGCTCTTTGTGTCAAACTGTATGATGGTAGTCGTCGTGATATGTGGAGAAACCAACGGGCTTGTCATTTCTTATGCTGGGCAAGGATCTTTTGTAATGCGTATTTCAAACTCCTATGTATTTTTAATGATTATTAAAAACATACACACCTATCCGTCTAATTTTACTCCTTGGTGTGAAAAGGTCATATGTCCTATCTACTACTCAGCAATAGTTAGGAAGCATTTTATAGTTTGTGCTTTAGTTTATATGAGAATATACATAATTGAGACATTTGACCCAACCAGTCAGGTCTTGACAAGTCAGAACATCTTAACCTCTCAACAATGCGGCCTCTCAAATATGTTCTGGATTATAATCAGATTTTCTGGTAGCAGCTACGGGTCTGACCGCAAAAGGTATTTAGTTCAAAATTTTCACGGTGCTCTCATAACACCACCGCACTTGAGACGAGGTACGTAAAGACATCGTAGGAGCAGGAAAATAGAGAGGACGTGACAATGCATAGTAATGACAAATTAAAACCCAACTGTAAATCTTAGATGCATTAGAATGATGTTTGATAAGTATTTATATTGTGTGTTGTATCTATGGAAAGCAAGGAGGGAGAGAGAGAGAGAGAGAGAGAGAGAAATGTGTGGTCACCCAAGACGAATGAAAGCTTGAATCAAAATATGTCTGTTGTAGAGAAGCTAGAACAGTGTTTAAATAAATATGGAGGAACATTAAAGTATATGCCAGTGTCGCGTGACAACAGAGCACCCCTCTAGTCTTCAACCTACACACAACTTGTACAATCAACACTAAATGGAATGTGTCACTTCAGGGTTGACAAACATAAAATGAACAGTAAATGGATTGCATCACATCATGGATGACGAGCACACAGCCTTACAAGAGATTTAATCTCATGGTTGAGAAACCAATACTAAATGCTATACATCCCCCCATAGCTGACAAACATACAACACTAAATGTGATGTGTTACCCCATTGTTGACGAACATACAACACTTAATGTGATGTGTTACCCCATTGTTGACGAACATACAACACTAAATGTGATGTGTTACCCCATTGTTGACGAACATACAACACTTAATGTGATGTGTTACCCCATTGTTGACGAACATACAACACTAAATGTGATGTGTTACCCCATTGTTGACGAACATACAACACTAAATGTGATGTGTTACCCCATTGTTGACGAATATACAACACTAAATGTGATGTGTTACCCCATTGTTGACGAACATACAACACTTAATGTGATGTGTTACCCCATTGTTGACGAACATACAACACTAAATGTGATGTGTTACCCCATTGTTGACGAACATACAACACTAA
>CAJHNH020002827.1:55000-92611 GCA_905116865.2 Candidula unifasciata
CATAATGTTGATACCGCTGGCGAATACCATACACATGTAGACTGGGTTGAGGATCAGCTGGAACACGGATCTCAGCAGATCTGGGTCGGATGGAGCACACATTAACGTCAATGTCAGTGTGTGTGTGTGTGTGTGTGTGTGTGTGTTAACACAATATAAATGTCGTATCCTTTAGAGTACATTCTGGTCTATCTACATATATCGGCTGCATGTCCATGTTGACACGTAAGGCATTAACAAGTAATCTCCCTTACTGCCAGACTGCACCTCCCCCAACCCCCTCCTTCCTATAGTATCTCTTGTCAGTCTACACTCATTCATTTCTCTTGCAACTGTCCTCTTTGTTTCCCTCAGGTCGTCCATGTATCAACGTTTGCAGCAATGGCGCGTCTCTTTCTTATTTACGCAAAGCGTACTTATGTAACTACTTAAATATGTATACTGTGGTAATGGATCTAATGAAAAAACTTTTTCCAAATGTCCAGCTTGTTCTAATATGCCAGTATCTAACGCTGAAGAGTGGCTGTTGATGTCCTTTCACCTTTGATCCCAAGTCGTTCCCTGGCGAGATGTCTGGCTGGTTTCACTTCTGGAAACCTTTTTCTTCTTGTTCTTCTTGTTGTTCTTGTTCTTCTTCTTCTTCTTCTTCTTTTGTTCTTCTTCTTCTTCTTCTTCTTCTTCTTCTTCTTCTTCTTCTTCTTCTTCTTCTTCTTCTTCTTCTTCTTCTTCTTCTTCTGCTCAAATGTCATGCTTTGTGGCAATGATAGACAATATGCATGGTTCTTGCTGGTAGAGAAATGGAGCAACTGGGGACTTGTTGGAACTGCGTAAATTATATAACATCACTCTATCACACAACGCAATTTTAAGCGGGTAAAATATACAATTTTATATAAAGTAGAAAAACTTCAGTTTCACTATCTGAGTAAACAAGCTGCCTTTTAAATTATTTTATGTAAGATAATGTGTGAATTTGTCGAGTACAGAATTAGAACAACAGCTAACAGTATTGAGTCATGGGTGCAAATTGTTTTGCACCATTATAGTAGAACATTTACCTTTAATATCATGCCAAAACCTGTTCAGTCCCTTCTTGTCGACCCTGCTCTTTTCTTTGACAGTCTGCTGCACTTTCTTTTTCACAAGACGCTTTGGAAAGAACATGAGGGGAAGACCCACAACGAGCCCAGCCCCACCAAAGACAAGAAACCCGAGCCACCAAGCGCCGATCCATCTGGGATCGCGGGGCGATATGCTAGTTTCTGAAATAATCAATTAGTAATCAATTACTGCAACAACATTTGCAAGACTATTCTGTTTTCGCTCTCAATTTCCAACTGGAGTTTACGCCCTTAGCCAGCTTTCGTAACCAGCTACCTTCTATAGCTATTTCTATGCCTTTCACATACTTTTCATGATTACATCTCCTCTTATTCGTCAGATTTAGGTGTCTTTTCTTTTTGGACTGTACTAAGTAAAAGTAAAGGCTTCTTTTCATGCCACTGACTCATCTAGCATATGGTACCAGATTAGTATCTGAATAGACAAATCGACACACGACAAGTGACGTATTTGTTGTGTGTTCACACACGTCACAAACAAGTATGCCATAGGTTATAGGAAGCGAGAGTGCAGATAAGTATTTATGAATTTTGCTGACAAAAGTTTCGTGCAGAATACTCCGGCGACACAAAGTTTGTGAAACAGGTGTTGCTTGGAACTCTCTGGTGAGAGAGGTTATCAGGGCGTTCCCCAGAAGTGTTTTCCCAGGCAATATATAGATGACAGTGGGTAGCAATGGCTTTTGCTACTCAAGTGCACCCAGTCAGCTGAACAGAATGGGCGTGCGCGATTTGTTATGATCTGGTGGATCGTATGGATGTATGTGGTTGTTTTAATATGCTGAAGCCATCGGGCTATTTATTGGAATTTGGTGTATTTGAGTGTGGAAATATGTCGAGGCGTGATATTTGAAAAAGAAGGGTGAGATCCAAACATTTTCTCTGATCACGATTGGACCTCGCTCCTTTTATTTCCGTCAAAAGGGTGCTAACTGTGACAATATGAGACAAACTAAAGAGCCGGACTACACAAAGGTATCTAAGACTATAGACTACAGGTGACTCCAGAAGTGGGCACAGTTAAAGGAGTCTTTACTTTGCACTCACATCAAGCTAAGGTTAGGTACCGCCTATTGAAATGATACCGCCATTTGAGATAGCAAATATGCATACTTGTCAGATATTAGTAGACAGCCATTATTTATTTAATAATCTCTAAACCATCGTCGTAATTCTTGAGTCCATTATTAAACAAGGTTACTGTATTAGCATAGATCCCTTTTAATGATATATTTCAATGTTTTCATGCAGTGTTATTGGTACGATACAGCTTTTGTTAAATTACATTCTTTGCTTGTTTTATCTGTTACTTGGCCTGGCTTAGTGTTGGTGTTTTTGCAGTCGCCACTAGTCTTTGCTCTCCTGTGGGAGTTCAGTAGTTAATATATGGACTCTTTTTCTAGTGACTCAGTTGTAATCATACTAAGATACTTTGCAATATATTCAATTACAGTAGTGCATGTACTAGTAATGGTCAACGCAATGCTGGTTGCTTCTATTCTGTGTTCTAATTTATAGAAGTAGTTGCTGGTTTAGGGTGATTCCATTACTAACCAAAATTAGAGCTTATCGCAATTACTGTTGGTGACATTATAAGAAAGTGTATTTTATACACATAAGTGATGTGCGTATGAAAAGACAGGTGTGATATATACCTTGAGAGGTGTACTGTATGTAATGAAATATGTAAGGAAATGTGTGTTGCATATTGCGAGAAGGACTGATAAGTACAAAAAAGGTGCACTTTATGCACGAGCGGGTGTGTCTGTGCAAAGTAAAAACTGATGTCGTGTAGATGTGCAGTGTATGCACAAAAGTACGATACAAGAGACAAAAAGTGTTAAATACACAGTGAAAAGTGTGATATATACAATACGAGGTGCAATGTATGATAACAGGCAGCAAACAGAAGATCCTCTTCAGTAGAGAAGGTACATCTAGCTCACCTTCTAGTGTCACGTACATGTTACTAAACACTCCTCCAAGCGCAAACGCTAGAGCTGGTCCAAAGATTGATAATCCAGTCATGACCCCTGAATTCACGAAGAAAAGAGGATTAATTTGTTGACTTGTGAAACTGTGCATTATATCATATACAGCAAACGGAAATAAGAATCTAAACTCCTGCCTTTCCAAGATAACATGATCATCTTATACTTCTTTTCGTTTTCTCTTCCACTAGTTCTCATTTGGGAATGTTACAGGCTTTTCTGAAGGTCATGCTTTTATCAAAATATTCCACATGGCTTCCACTGGAATACCAACACGCCAGATTCGCATCTTTCTAATGAATGTATACAGCACGCTTTTAATAATCGGTGCTGCCTGCACGCGAGGCCACAGTTCTGAGTCCCGAATCTTAAATTTCTTGTACAAATGGCAGGCGAAGTCAGTAGAGTCCAGTTCGTAAAGATAATCAGGAATAACGGGCAAGCGAACTACAGTGGAAACAACTGATAAGTGCAGTAAAGATCCATGTTTACGTCATTGGGCTTATGAAACCAGACTCATGTTTGTAAAGACCAGTCAGCGCAATGTGTGACGCGATCAACCTGCCACCCTTGCTTCCAGTTACATTTCCTTTTAACTAGTCTGGAATGGATGGCTCTGGGACGCCAAAGTCCCTTATACAAATTTTGCCTCAATGCTGATTTGAAACACAGACCTCTGACCGGTAGGCAAGCCTCTAGGAACTGTGCCACCGCGCGGCTCCTGGATTCAACTGTGAGGACTTAAAAGATATCTTTACGCAGGCAGCAGCCTTTTCGAATGACTTACATCAGTTATATGTAAGGTATTATCATTTAGTATCTGTTCTCGTTATGCCTAGTGGCACATGAGGCTTCAGAGAGGACTTTCCATGCTTTCCTGTCCTGCGCAATCTTCAGTGCAGTTTTCCATGTCAAAGATGCCGGACTCAGGTCATTTTCCATCGTTCGTCTCCATGTTGTTTTTGGACGCCCCTGTTTTCTCTTTCCCTCTGGTGTCCATGTGAGAGATGTTTTGGCAGGTATATCAGGATTCATTCTCATAATGTGGCCAATTTCCAACAGCCATTTCTATCTTCTCTTAGTTATCATACTGTCTAAAGTTTCTTGCTTTGTGACTTGAAGTAGTTTAACGTTTGAGTTTGTATCTGGCCAGAAAATGTTGATAATTCTACGTAGACATGTTTGGTGGAAGGTGGACAGCTTGTGTGCATCATTTTTCGTCATTCTCCATATGTAAGGTGGTGTAGTGAAATTGCACTATATGGCTGCAAAACGTAGTCTTTAAGTACAAGAGAAACATTTGATAGCAGTGGAAATGTAGCTTTGGTGAAAATAAAAAGAGTTCTTGAAGGAAACAACAGAAATACAATACGTAGAAGCATACCTACCCAAATACATAGTTGTCTTTGTTTTTGGAACGTTATCATCGACGAAAGTACCAAGGAAGGCATGGCGTGGAGATTTAGCAATACCTTGAAGGATCATGCCTCCAGCAATGACACAGACGGCTACCATTCGCCAGTCCTCGGATATTTCAAAACTGGCTCTGTTTTTCTTCGAGTCGCCCTCACAACTGGCATTTGCTGGTTTAGTCAGGTTCTCACACATTTGAGTGAAACCTGCGCTAGCACTTCGTTGAACTGATGCTTTACCTCCTGTAAAAACTAGGAACACATAGAAATAGAATACACGCATTAATTTAGACATTTCAGTGTCTGGATATGGTAATAACAAACTTAGTATTACTATATATTATAACAACATGAAGGAAGAACTATGAGCAAGGCACATAACAGTGCTAAAGTAATTATAAAACATTATAAGGTAATAAATGACGTCCTACCATAATCATCGTCCGAGGGTGGGCTGGGGATCTGATCTCTGGTACCAAAAAACGCCATGGTGCAGATGAGGCCCGAGATACCATAAAGTATGCTGCAGATAGCCAGCGCTCGCGGGATGTGGACTCGCCTCGTGTAATAGCTCATGAAGAGGGTGGTGGAGAGGTACCCGAGATCGTTGCATGACATGAGGAAGCCGCTGATTGCACTGCTCAAGTTAAAGTGTTTCTCCAAAGTTGTGATCTGTTACAGAAAGCTGTGATTTCAGTGTCTGTATCATATAAACATAAAGCACAGTAGAAATGGTGGGACGGGTAGATTCCTACACTAAAAAGATTTACTCGTGTCGATATCAAAAGCAGTCACTGCAAGCTATACGTGCTTTTGGAACAATTGCTCACATGATAATCTACAAGCATAACTTGGTCCTAACTTGTGCTGCCACGTGTTTATATTGAAGGGACAGTTGGTGCTGGCACTCAGGCGACTGCCTTATGCCTTTAAAATATGTTTTTGTGTTAACTGGAATTCAGGGCTGGTCCATTTTACATTGGTAGTGATAAGCACTTTGTGTATTCCTCGCTGGTACAGGGCCGAAGTAATTGCTAGATGATTCATAGATATTAATTGGGAACCACTGGTAGCGACTAACGTTTTTGAGACAAACTGCACTATTACAGGAGCCGTGGCACTCTTCCATGTCGAACCAGTGTTCATGTGTTCAAAGGCTACAGTCCTTAGGTCGACGTGGTCGCAAATATTATTAAGACATGCGACATATCACTCATATAGTGCACATAGTGTTAAAACTATAGAAAATAGTAGCATATCCCCAAATCGCAGAAGTTTGAGTGTGTGTACTGATACGAGTCAGTGGTGATGATTGATCCGTTTGCAAGTGTAAGCGTTAGAAGGAACGGGTTACACTGGAAAAGGTGCCACGTGATGTTTTCCACTTCGTCGCTTCGCTGTTCAGAATATGCGTTATCGTACTTCTAACTGGTAGGTTTCACACACGTTACAGTTTCTGTATTAGTGACTAAAGTATGCAGCGAGCAATCTTTTCACTATGTTAGAATCTTCAACCAAGTGTTGTTTTTGTAATGAAGTAAACTAATTGTTCATATGCACTGAAAAGTGTCAGCGTTGATTACAGTCATTTCCTGCACGACTTGTCACTGCGGGGAGGGACAATGAGTGTTTGTGGCCTACTGCAGCAAGCCTCACTGTGGGCAGGTCACCTTATTAACTGACTGATTTCGTCTGCGAAACTTTGGATATTTCTAAACGTGCTTCCATTTACATCTCCATTTTCACGCATTAGTGTAACATGAAAGAAATTTTTATGAAAATCTACAATATTTATAAACACGACTATTTGTGTGAAGTGGGTAATCTTCGTCGTTTGGAGTCATATTATTTAAATATCATATGATAACTACACACGATGTATGTTTAAAAGTGAAGAGCGGGTGTTGGTAATTTACAATCTTCACCTACCTGCGAATTAATATAGCTACTCAAAGCTGAAGTGGTTAGCCCAATGATACAGTAAAGAGCTGAGAAACACGCCATGTTTTGACATCTCTGTGAGAAAAGAAAACATGTAAACTGTATATATTATACCAATAACGCTTTATAAACCCATTATTCTTACTATTTAACATACGTAACATACCCTTGACCAGTCAGGGTCGTGGGGTATATCAACGGAAGCACTAACACACACAACCCGTCATCGTTCTCTGTTCTCAGCTTGTTGAAAAAGTGTATGATAACTTACTCTTGTAGATTTCGTGATGTTGTCATTCCAGTTTCTTCATTGCCCTCTATTTCTGTTGCTATTGATCAGAATCTTGCTTTACTCGGCATTAATTTCGATGCTATAATTATTACAGATTGTTCCTAATTTTGTAGTAAGTTCATAAAATTCTGCTTGGAACCAGTCACTCTTTGTATGCTACCAGAACAAGACTTGAACTATGAGAGAAACATTACAACTGGCACAGATTTCGGAAAAGAGCACTTGAGCTATCGAGAAAACAGTTCAAAGATGATAAAATCGGAAGGAAAATTGTCGTTGTAGCCAGGCTAGATTTCGTTAATTAATTCATTTAGTTCAAACATCAGGTTACAGCATACAACAAGTATTGAAGTACACATGGAGTTGTAATAGGAACTTATGCTGTTCTTGCAGACGATGAATAACCGACTGAACGGACTCCCTAAGAATCCCCTCCTACAAAGCAAACAGACAGGCAGTTTCTTGTGAATTATACTTCATCTGGCCACGGCAAAGTACCAGTAGCCCAAGATTATATGCACTGATATGAGGTAAGAGAAGGTCAGATGAGATTTACACACTACAACTGCCTTAGTCTAATCATTCATCTCATAAAAACGTAAAGGTCCTTTATCCATGTCTTTAGGTGTATTAGAAATGTAGGCCTAGACCTATATTTTAAAATCCGAATTGGCTCTTAGTGGGTGATGTGGTCAGCATCACGCCGACCGTCTTTACATCCCAGGACTGCACCTGGTGCCCACTTAGGGCTGGGTTTAAAGGTCATTTAAAAAAAATGATAAGATCCGGCTACGTCAGGAGCCGAACCCACCATCTTCCAATTCGCAGATGGGCGTCTAGCCGCCAAGGCCGCGACGACTCACTTCTCATCTCATGATTTTCACAAAATGTTACAATTTAATCAAATGACTGAAATTGGAGACCCGCATCAACACATCGGTTTTCTTTCAAAGATGCTCAAAACTGAACACATCAGACATGAACTTGCCTGCATAGCCTTCGGCTTACAAGAACCAATACCACAATGGGGGTCATCGTTATCACACCCAGTGTCGTCATTTCCCTTCAGGTGAGCGTCTTTCTCTTTGTGTTTTTTGCTGTCTTCTGTGTGTGATTCTTCCTTAGAGTTGTCTGTTTAACAAATGAATGCATTTGTAAAGGCAAAATCATAATACATTTTCACTGCTAGATTTTATCGTAAAAATAAAAGCGTTATATTAAACAGAAATGCATTGGAGCCTACAGCACCGTGAGATATGTATTTAAGAATAAATTCCTGTTGTATGCTGTTTTGTTTCTCGTCGTTATTTGTTGATGAAGGCTTGTCATCGCAAGCTGACGGATACTTTCTGGGTTTTTATTAAGGAGAATATACGTACCTGGATGTGTGTGTGTGTGTGCGTGTGTGTGTGTGTGTGTGTGTGTGTGTGTGTGTGTGCACGTGCTGGAGTGCAAGGTTAACTTAGTTCTAAAAAAAAAATTATATACTCTTACTGGTGACATTGTCAACGTGGAAGGCCTTGTTGTAAACTCCGCCATTTTCTTGCCTGCTTGCAGGTGTGACGGGCAGGTCATAGGAAGAACTTTTCATTGTAGAACCTGCTTGCAGCTATGAGATTTTGGGACCAACTTTCCGCTAAGTGTGATTCACTGTTCTCTCGTTTCTGTTTCACTGTTATCTGTGGATGAATATTTGTTTGCCTGGTCAGAATATTCGATTGTGTGTCTGAGAGAGGTGTATTTTAGAGAACGAGGCTATAACACATATCCCCGTGTGGGCTCCAGGGCTCTTTAGGGGGTGGGGAAAGAGACGACAACTGCCTCACTCTAAACTAACAATTTTGTCCTAAAAGTAGACTAATTAGAAGTTTGATATATTAAATGTCCAGTGACGGAAGACACAGATATCACAGCCTACCTGTAAAGCTCAACACGTGCACATTACCATTTAGGGTTTGACATAAAACAAGAAGTAGTAGAAGAAGAAGAAGAAGAAGAAGAAGAAGAAGAAGAAGAAGAAGAAGAAGAAGAAGAAGAAGAAGAAGAAGAAGGAGAAGAAGAAGAAGAAGAAGAAGAAGAAGAAGAAGAAGAAGAAGAAGAAGAAGAAGAAGAAGAAGAAGAAGAAGAAGAAGAAGAAGAAGAAGAAGAAGAAGAAGAAGAAGAAGAAGAAGAAGAAGAAGAAGAAGAAGAAGAAGAAGAAGAAGAAGAAGAAGAAGAAGAAGAAGAAGAAGAAGAAGAAGAAGAAGAAGAAGAAGAAGAAGAAGAAGAAGAAGAAGAAGAAGAAGAAGAAGAAGAAGAAGAAAAAAGAAGAAGAAGAAGAAGAAAGAAGAAGAGAAGAGAAGAAGAAGAAGAGAAGAAGAAGAAGAAGAAGAAGAAGAAGAAGAAGAATAAGAAGAAGAAGAAGAAGAAGAAGAAGAAGAAGAAGAAGAAGAAGAAGAAAAGAAGAAGAAGAAGAAGAGAAGAAGAAGAAGAAGAAGAAGAAGAAGAAGAAGAAGAAAGAAGAAGAAGAAGAAGAAGAACAGAAGAAGAAGAAGAAGAAAAGAAGAAGAAGAAGAAGAAGAAGAAGAAGAAGAAGAAGAAGAAGAAGAAGAAGAAGAAGAAGAAGAAGAAGAAGAAGAAGAAGAAGAAGAAGAAGAAGAAGAAGAAGAAGAAGAAGAAGAAGAAGAAGAAGAAGAAGAAAAGGAAGAAGAAGAAGAAGAAAAGAAGAAGAAGAGAAGAAGAAGAAGAAGGATTACTGACTGTAAGTTTAGAGGCAGTAGGTCTTTATTCCCGTACAATTTGGCTGGGAACCCACAGGAGGAGCCTATATTGTATTGTGAACAGTTTGCCTCCTCCCTTCCTAAAAATCCTACCCCTTTCCCTCCCCCTGGCGATCTCTGACTGTCTCATAATATTTATGTATTGTGTAAAAAAAACAAGGTCTGGATTCATGATACACAAGGGTCCCGCCAACTGTATTAAGCCTTTCATGTCTTACCTTATCGAAAGCCTACCAATTTTCAGTACACACACACACACACACACACACACACACACACACACACACACACACACATACATATACATATCCATGTTTATTTATGTTAATCAAATACTCCATTTTCGGACTCATTAAATACGCCATATTTATTAGTATGCCTTTCCGTTCCGCCATAAAGGTACATTGTCCTTGCTCTGTTTATGGTTGTATTTATATAAGCGTGTATTCCTACTGACACAGGTAGGTTACATCAATTTTTGGTCTGTGACTCATACAGTCAAGTATTCATTTCTCGCACTGGTGCATATAGCATATGGTGCTAGAACAATATTTTATAGAACAAAACGTACAGGTGATGTAATCAATATTATAACAAAAACATTTATTTCCCAGGTCATTTTGCTGGTACTTAAATTTGACTAGCCTGAGTGGTGCTCAGGTTAATTACAAGAATGGAGAAGCGAGAGGGAGCAGCAGCAGGAGAAGCAATAAAAGACGAAGAAGAAGAAGAAAAGCAGAAGAAGAAGAAGAAGAAGAAGAAGAAGAAGAAGAAGAAGAAGAAGAAGAAGAAGAAGAAGAAGAAGAAGAAGAAGAAGAAGAAGAAGAAGAAGAAGAAGAAGAAGAAGAAGAAGAAGAAGAAGAAGATGATGATGATGATGATGACAAGAAGAACAAGAACAAGAACAAGAAGAAGAAGAAGAAGAAGAAGAAGAAGAAGAAGAAGAAGAAGAAGAAGAAGAAGAAGAAGAAGAAGAAGAAGAAGAAGAAGAAGAAGAAGAAGAAGAAGAAGAAGAAGAAGAAGAAATTCTGTGATTGCAGTAAGGATGGTGACGTCTGTAAAGCTAATATATGTGAGAAGTTAACATTTTTTTTACTTGCTTTAGGCCATTTTACAACAATTGTTGGAGTGTGAGTTTTCCATGTACATTTAATGCCAAACTGACGCATTTAATCACAGTTTTAAAATATTATCATCTTTGTACAGTGTGTAACATTAACTTACCTCAGTTTCAGAGATGAGTCTTGTCGGTTAATGAGTGGATTATCAGCACAAATCTCCTTTGAAAACACGATTTCTATGCTACATTCTCATTTTGTGTCTATCTGGTCATCATGACAGTTGTAACAATAAAGTGTTCCCGCACACTAGCAAAGTGAACCTCCTTGCCTGCGACACTTACACAAGAGTCAAGATGGTGGGCACAGGGAAGTTTTATGTCTCAGCAGTACGGAGATGACGTGAAGGAACCGACAGCTGACATTAATCTACATGTGCAGGCAACATGGAGCAGACGCAGTGTCACCTCACCTGGAAGCGGTTTATGTGACATAATCTCAACTGTTTTTCTCTGTGCTTTTGGACAACACAATAAGGGCGAATAACCCAAAAGTGCACGACATCCAAGCGTAATAAATTTATAGTAGATCAAGCAAACGAATATTTTCTCAGCGTAAATATAATAACAGAATGATATTGTATATAAGCTCATTATCACGTATGTGGGCTTTTCTTCCCAGGACTTTCCCTAGTTCCCATGTTTATGCACGCTGTCAGTTTTGAAAGCTGACATTATATACACAATACTGAAAAAATACACGCTATCTCCGATTTTTTTCAGCTTTCTCCCCCCCCCCCCCTTTTCCTCCCTGCCCTTTTGTTGTGTGTGCAGCTCCCATCGCAAAGACATCGTGGGCACACCAATGAACGCAATTTCCTATAAAATCTGCAGCTCATAGTGTCGCACCAAGCACTAAACAAAAGAGCTGGGCGACGGACCCTTTGGATCCCTGGTCCAGAAAATAAGAACTTGCATCCGAAACCCCTGGCTAGAAACAAGCAACTTTTCGGAACGTCAGACGCTTGTCCGCCATTTTCGTCCGGAAGTAGAAGTGGACATGGGGATAAAACCTGCAGTTGCAAGAAATGAACATTTAACCAACGTTTAATTAGTCAACACAGAATAGGCGCCATCAGTCGTTTTACACTTTCATAGCTTTGGAGGAGGAGATCGGAACTCCTACATATCCGCCCAATGAGCTGTGACGATAATTCTCACTGATCACTTGGTCCGGAAGTCCCTTGTACGATAATTAAACGTGACAAGTCAGGAATCGATTTAGTGAAAATTCATAAATCAAGTGCAGATAATACATACAAATGTTGAATAAATAATTAAGCATTGATATCACAGTACTCGAGGCACCCTCATAAGCGCTACGTCACCATCTTAAGCAGCAGGCGAAGAGTTAAAATTCCGATTGTACTAGCAAATGTCTGTTGGTATATCCGTATCGCCTTTTCCCTGAGAGTCGAGCGTCGGCCAGACCCCCTTGTACTCTTCGCAGTGCCATTCTCTTCAGACCGTAATGATCTATCTGTGACTCCGCATTGTTCACTCGTTCCCAAAGGGCTTGTCATAAATCAGTTCACTACTAAGTGGTGTAGAACCGGCCGTTCTATCTGCCTGCTCATTTTCCAACACACCGGCATAACCCTGCGGCGTCCGTGGCTAAGGCGTTGCGAGTCCGACTCGTAAGCCAGCATACCGCGATCGAAACCCACTGCAGGCTGCGTGGATTTTTGTCGTGGTATGGGACGTTGCAGGTCGACTCAGCCTAAAATGGGTACCAGGATAGGCTGTCCTGGGAAAGTAAAGACAGCCGGCGTAATGCTGACCACATTGCCCACCGAGTGCTGATGGTCTGTAAAATATGGGCGCTCTTCCCATATGCCCGATACGCCTCAAGGCGTGAAAGGGATCTTTACTTACTTTACTTTTTTACTTTACTTCTACGGCATACCCTGGAGAATATATCCAAAGGATGGTAACTACCTGGGACCTCTAAAGTGATGCTTGCCACCCTGTACGGAGCATGCCTGACTCCTCTTTTCTCAACAGGCTCTGTGAGTCAGTTACAATGATGGCATGTGTGTGCAGCTGATTCTCAAGTCAGCGGAATGCAGCAGTGACTGCCTCCACCTCCATTCTCAAACTAGACGTTGTGATATCATATGTCAGGAATTGTTGCACAATGCAGCGTCCATTCGCTTTCGCTATGAACCCCTATGCACTTCGTATGCTCCTAAACACAGAGCCATCTTTATAGATAATTACATTACTTAGCGGGAATTTTCATGAATTATTTGTTGAAATTCTGATTTTGCAGCAACAGCTGCCCAGTCCCTGCACCGAAAATAATTAGAACCCTACACAAGTCTGAAACCTGATCAGACACTTTAACCCACTTCTCTCCTCGCCTAAATGTATCAAGCCAGCACGTATGTCTAATTGTCTTCAGCGTGCGCCATCTAAGACTTTATTCTTTTCAGTCTGTGGCCCTTAGCTCTTCCGCAGCTACTCTGAGATATGACTTTGCTTGCAGAACTTTGAGCGCATCTGCAAGAGTAGGCAGTCCAAGTATATATCGCATACGTACTACCTGTGTATCTCTAGTACATCCCAGAATTGCCGGCATGGCTTCATTCTCTATGCGTTCAAGTTTCATCACCTGACTCTCTGATATGGTAAGCATGCAAAGTCTATAATCTATCACCAACAGGATCACATGCTGGAACATTGAGAACAACGTTCTTTGTTTCATGTCCACTGCTGCCATAATCTTGAGAGCATTGAGTCCTTTTTTGACAGTTCACACATTAAAGGTATCGCCATTGTGCTTTAGTTAAGCCATAATAACACACCACAAGAACGCTTCCTCCTAATGATCCCAGCAAGATTTGAGGTGGCTCCATGCTTGTGACGTTGCTTCACCAAATATTGCTATTACACCAAGCCCGTGCCCTGTGAGATATAGCTAGCAAAACACTAAAATGTTTCGCCAGCCAGGAGCGACGAACATAAGGAAATATAAGGTGGGTATCAGTTCCCCCTTCAAATTTGTGTTGGGGATGAGAGTCTTTAGGAACCTAAATCACCTTTAAACGTTCGACGGGCCCCGTCCCCAGTTTCCCTGCCTTTGACGCCAGCAGAAGTTAATTAATGTTTACTTGTCGCTGCATTTTTATTACCACATAAACATTGCGTAATGCATCGTATTATAGACTGAAGTGTTGTTGAACATTTCTGCCTCAGAATCTCAATACAAAATCTATCTTGCTGGCTTGATTGCTACATACATAGAATGGGTAAACAGTAGGAGGGCTGGACTGTTAGTGGATTTGTAATACGGTGAATGGATATACAGGTGAACAATTGAGTATAGGATAGAGTAACAAGTAGCAATCAATTATCAGTCAAAATGGCGACGTAAACAGTGTGTGTTATCCAACGGGTGTGAAATTTGTCAGTGTTCTCGATGTGATTTACGTGTTTTCCAGTGTTCTCTTAAGGATGAATCTGTGTCAGGTCCAGCAAATCGGCAGTGGATTTAAGAGTTCACAAAAATCTGCTCTAGAAACAATATACGAGATTAGAAAATCCATCAAACGTAACAACTACAACAATCAGGGCTCGAGAACAGGTCAGCCATCTCTCACTCATTGTAAACAAACTAGCCAAGCGACAAAAATCGGAACATGGAATGTTTGTGGTCTTACAAATAAAGAACCAGAAATAGTAGAGTTCATAGACAAAGTGAAAGCGCCATTAGAACAAGAGCTGGCATCACAGACTGGTTCCCAGTAACATCAGGAGTAAGACAAGGTTGTGTATTATCACCTTTACTTTTCATAATATTTATGGACAATATTAATAAAATAGACATAACACCAACAGATGTCGATAAACAGGAGGACTTCAATGAGCTGCTCTTTGCCGACGATCAATGCATATTTCACAGTGATAGTAAACAGCTGCAAGACCACATGAACCTACTACACGACAGTTTGCCTCAAGCATCATATGAAGATCAATACTGAAAAGACAGAAGTCATGAGCATAAGTAGAGAGCAACAGACCATCGACATAAAAGATTCTAGATCACAGCCTAAAACAAGTGCAAGAATTTAAATACCTGGGAAGTATCTTTACATCCAATGGTAAAATAGACAGAGAGATTGAAGCAAGAATCCAACAAGCCAACAATGTCGCATACCAGCTTGCCCCAATTTTAAAAAACACCCTGCTGTCCCAGCTGAGATAAAAAGACAAATTATAAATACAATCTTTATACCGACATTAGGTTATCAATGTCAGACTTGGACATTAACAACAAAAGAACATGAGAGAAGACTAACCACCTGTGAAATGAGATGTTTGAGAATGGCTGCGAATAAAACCAGAAGAGATCGAGTAGAAAACGATGTGATTACATGAACTATTGGAACCATGACCCATCGTTGAAATATTGAGAAGCAAAGAATGAAATGGTTTGGTCACCTAATGAGAATGGAACCAACGATGCCAGCATCAAGAGCATACAACATGAAAATCGAAACAACAAGAGGCAGGGGAAGACCAAGAAGAAGATGGATTGAAGGAGTCACGGACAATTTGAGACTTCATAACATCACGGCATATGAAGCGACTGAGCGCGCCCTGGCTCGGTCGCCGATCATCTGATAGACTGCGACGCCTAGCGGCACAAGCAGATTTTGACAAAAGAAGAAGAACAAGTGATAATATAGATGGATGGATGAATGGATGGATGGATGGATGGATGGATGGATGGATGGATGGATGGATGGATGGATGGATGGATGGATGGATGGATGGATGGATCGATGGATGGATGGATGGATGGATAGATGGATGGATGGATGGATGGATGGATGGATGGATGGATGGATGGATGGATGGATGGATGATTGTACTAAAGACACGAAATGGGCCGAAATATACTGTTAAACCGCTTTAATTTAAAACAAGGTGACACAGTTTGGGGCAGAGAGAAAAATGCAAATGCCCTGGTTCAGGTATAAAATCAGATGAAATAAGCAGCGGTGATACAACGAAAACATCAGACACAGAAAGGATGGGCGTGTGAGGCTAAGCCCCTTTATAGATATTCTGGGCTGGGGTATTAATGGGCCCCAGCTTTGCTTAACTGCCTAATAAGTATAGTGGTGATGACAGTAATAATACTTATTAATACTCTTATAACCAAAATGTGGTGCGGTATTATATTTGAAATAATATGAAATGTACACATGATTAAGTTGGGATGTCTTAGCCCGTTACAGTGCCAGCTTAGTTACGATTTTTCTAGGGGTTTGAGGAGTCAAGGGGACTATACACAGTCAACAATATTGTGGACACTAGGTGTTACTAACACAAAGAGTAATATAAGTGTGGACATTAGATGTCACAAGCACAAACAAAACAACAATACCGTGGACATTAGACGGTACTAACACAAACAAGCAACAATGTTATGAACATAAGGTGTTACTATTTCAAACAATCAACAACATTGTGGATATAAGGTGTTACTAATACAAACAGTCAACAAAAATGCAGAATAAGGTCAAATACTAAAACAAATATTCAATAATATTGAAACAAAAAACAGTATTGTGGACATTTGGTGTTGTTAACTCAAGCTGCCAACAATACCGTGGACACTGGATGTTACCAACAAACATTTAACAATATTGTGGACAATAGGTGATACTAACACAAACAACCAACAATGTTGTGGACACTGGATGCTACTAACACAAACAACCAACAATGTTGTGGACAATAGGTGTTACTAACACAAACAACCAACAATGTTGTGGACACTGGGTGTTACTAACACAAACAACCAACAATGTTGTGGACACTGGATGCTACTAACACAAACAACCAACAATGTTGTGGACAATAGGTGTTACTAACACAAACAACCAACAATGTTGTGGACACTGGGTGTTACTAACACAAACAACCAACAATGTTGTGGACACTGAATGCTACTAACACAAACAAACTGCACATTTGTGGACATTATGTGCTACAACACAAACAGCCAACAGTATTGTGGACATTAAGTGTTACAAACAACCAACAATACTGTGGACATTAGTTGTTACCAACATAAACAACCAACAATAGAGGGGACAGTGGGTAACACTAACACAAAGAACATACAATATCGTGGACATCCTGTGTTACTAACAGAAGCCGCCAACAATATTGTGGACATTGGGTATTGATAACATAAACAACCATGAGGGTGTTGTTCATAGAGCTTCGTTAACTTTGAATTAGCAAATCACTTTTGGTTTAACATGTCCTTAACAAAGACAACAAGTGATATTAGGAACTTTGAGCAGCAGTAGCACAAACAACAAGAATGTTTTGGGTGTTAACTAACATATTCCCCTGGATATACACAACATCACTCAACGCAGTTTAGAAGTCGGAGCATGACAACGCTAAAATTTCAATGGAAAGTTTTCATTGTGAACGTATGCATGGGATGACAGTTTATTACTCCTCATATTTCATAAGATCTGACTTGACAAGGCTGCCTGACCTCCTACTTTTGAGACGTCAAATCATGTTTTGTCTAAAATGTGACTGTTGAAAACAATTTTTTAGCTTATGTTAGCAAAATAGAAGTTCATCAAGTGTGACTGAAGATGAAATGAAATCTTCAAACAAATTGGAAACAAAAACTATATTTAGTTATAATTTCGTGAAGTCACAGGGCAGCCTAATTTTAGGGGTAGCCTGAAAGGAAGATTTGAGTCGGAAAGGGGGGGGGGGGGAAGGTAGCTCGTTAATAGGGAGTCAGAATCTAAATAAAGTATAGGACACCTTTTTTTCACATCATTTGGCTTAACAGGGATGTAGAGAGACTTTCACGCGCGCGCGCACACACAATCTCAGATCTACACATACACAGATTGTCGCTGATGCTTAGTCGTGCAATATTGGAGGCAACCAGCGTAGGCTGACTGGTAGACACGGGGGCATAACCTGGAACTGTGTCGTGAAATGATAGCCATTACGCATCGGTCTGTAAGGCTGATAACCTGACTTACCTGTAATCTGCACAAAATTCAAACTTGGACTCGCCCGGAAATATATAGTCCCTTATGTCTATATATATAGGCCTTTGTTGGACAACATTATTATGTCTGCCTTTTCTGGTTACTTTAACTAAACTCCACTTTTAAATGTATATCTCTTCGATATATATTCAGGGAGTTATTTGAGGTTTCGTGGAAACCGATTTACTCCTTGCCCAAGTATACAAGGGACTTCTTTTGTTACCAACGCCTGAAGTGTCTAAGTGACGCTATTCTCTTTGCCAGCTTCTCAAGCGTCCAGACGTGTTAATCTATGCCTGTATAAATTTCACTTTTCAAGGCAATCTGGAATGTTTCAGTTTTTACATATGCTTGGGTAAGTTAATTATAGTTTACGAGTACCTAAAAGGATGTCTGTAAAGTAGTCACTGCTGTAGAGAGATCAGTATCGGCTGTGTGATCTCACTTAGTTCGACCGTTCTTGATCGCTAGAGTAGCGGATTCGAACGTAGATCTTCCACTGTACAGACTAAATAGCTTATGCCCTCAATAACCCACCAATACTGGTAAAACTTAATACCCTTACAAGTATGTACGTTTTAAACTAACTAGATAATCTGTACATACGAAATGGGGACAGAATTGGGTCAGGACTTTGTTAATCAAAGTATGTGTGTGTTTGACCCAGATCAATGAGTGCTAGGGCGAGCGTTTGGAAATCTAGTGAATGCAGGTACTGACAGTAAATATTGGTGTCTGTGTGCAGAGGGAGGGGAGAGAGAGAGTGATATATGTGTTAGAACACTCTATCTATCTCCCCTGTATATCTGACTTGCCTTCTCTTGCACTAAACAGACAGATGAATATAGGAGACTTATGTCTCTTGGTCTGGAGAGACAATCTGAGGAATGAAACAGGAGAGCAAGGGGGAGTCAGCAGATGGGGGTTGATGACTGATGCTTGTTCTGTCTTTCCTGTCAAGATGTTACCCTCTTGGTGATGACTAATTTTGAGTTATTTTCTTGACAGGATGTACCTTTTGTGAGGAGCTGGCAGAAGATTCACAGTCCAACCAACAACCACAACCTATTACCCTGCAGTCAATTAACCCATCACCCACTTATTATCACCCAACTAACAATTGAGAAGACTGTCCTCCTCAAGATGCGGTACAATATAACCCAAACATCATCCAGTGCCAGAGCATATGTGTAACTCAGGGACAGTACTGTGAGTTACTCGTGGGAGCAGGTGCTGTGTGCCTATCCAGTTGCTGTGTGCCTATCCAGTTGCTGTGTGCCTATCCAGTTGCTGTGTGCCTATCCAGTTGCTGTGTGCCTATCCAGTTGCTGTGTGCCTATCCAGTTACTGTGTGCCTATCAAGGTGCTGTGTGCCTATCCAGTTATTGTGTCCTCTATGGTGAGGTACTCTCTGACTATTTGATCCAGTGGAGCAGAATTTCCAGAATCAAAGACAGTCGAATCATCCGGAGCTGAAGGAGGCATCATAGACAGAAAGGATAGAAGCTAAGTCTGATGCTTCGTCTGATGTTGTTTTCCTCACAGCTCCTTGTTTCCAATGATGACATATAGTCACCTCCAGGACCGGCTGTCTGTATAGTTTCCTTGGGATCTAGACATTAGTGCTGAGATTCTTTCACTGATACCTGGAATTCACTTCAATTGTTTTTGTACAGATATTATACTAAATACATGCATTCATTTTCATGGCTGACTTAGATTTCTCTATGTCACCTTCTTAAGTGTTTAGCAGTTGTATGTGTATGTATCTTCATTATATGTGTTTACATGGTTATGATAATGAACTATCATAACCTGGGGGCTTTCTTTAGTAAGTAGTGGGGGTGTCCAGCCAAGTGTGCCTAGAAATATTGTATTTATATACTGATATATTTTGTAGTGCCAATACTTGAGTTGCCCTACTCCAGAGATAAGATGATCGTATATTGACCACGGGGAATCCCTTAGACCAATACGAGCCAAACGACTCAACATAATTATCTCTGAGTGCTGTTGGTTCTGAAGGAGGAATCCTTACATTAGGCACGCGACAGGAGTGATATGTGACAAACTGCTAGACATGAACATTTCCCTATTGGCACACGATGTTTGATTCATCAACACAGATAAGGTTGTCATTTCAGAGTACAAAAAGGGAGTATGGCAAGGATGACACCGTCTTGATAGCGACAAGTAAAAAATAACTACAGGGATAGGCAGAAACAGCGATGGTAGAAAGTGATAAAATAGGCCTTAGTTTTATTGATAGGAAGTCAGGGGAAGTCAGAGGTAACAGTGATATCTAATAAAAGGCCAAAACTGAATCCTATAGAATAAAGAAAATGTTATGTAACAAATCCCTGTCACTGGAGATTAGGAAAAGATTTCTCGCATGCTATGTAGAGCGAGTTTTAACATACGGATGTGAATTCTGGACAATTAATAAACAGGAAGAACAATTTCCAGAATTCTTGGAGATGTGGTTTTGTAGAGGAATCCTTAGAATTCTCTGGACAGGGAAAAAAAGCAGCCCTTATATTTTGAAAGAGGCAAAGGCTCGAAAACAACTTATCATAAACAAGAGAAAGACAATCATTTTTTTCATTTTGTTGAACATTTTTAGACCAAGTGGGCGACCACACCTCTCCACAATCCGTTCTGCAACTGCATATATAGGTTCGTATCTTGAATAGTCAGTATCACAGTCAGCACTGTGGTAGCTGCGAGTTAGTGATACACAGTTCAAGTGCTGCCTCCTTGTGAGAATAAGGTCCAACTGCCAGGGGCGAGATCTGTGGTGTTTCCATGACACCTTAGGGCGATCTTTTGTTTTGAAAACGGAATTTGTGATGCACATCTAACTTCTAGTCAAGAATTCCAATAGCCTCTGCCCATTTTCATTCATGTGACCAACATTACATTTTACAAGACAAATTAGCCATGATTTCGAGTCCGACCACACACGAGCAATAAAATCTCCAAGTGTTAATTTAAAATTGTTGGATTAGCATTTTCAAATCAAAGTAGCCTCGCTGATTGTATATCTTACCATGTTTCTTTTTTATGTATTTGTTAATTATGTAAACATTGAAGAGCACTGGTGAAATTACAGAACCCTGGGATAGTCTCAGGGTGATATTGCATGGTTCTGAGGTCCATGTACCCAGGCTGAGGGCTACCATACGTGAAAGCAGGACAGCTGCTATCTAGTTTACCAGCCATGGACAGATCTCTTTTCCATGGGCGTAGATATAAAAATAGCATATCCGACTCTATTGCATGCATCCTCAAAGTTAAGTGCAGCCACAACCGTCTCCTGTCTATTCTGGAACCCCTCATAAACATCAAAAGCAAAAGGGCTCCATTTGACCAGGGGTCTTTCTGTGGCCAAAACTACCCACATCTTTTGACAGGAGTCCTTTCCTTAAAAAAAAAACTGTAAAAAAAAACAATTGTAGTTTAACAGCACTAATCTTCTCTAGCACCTAGCCAATAGAATTTTGTAGGGTGTTCATCCTGAAACCGCTGATTCTGGAATTAATTTTGCCTGGTTTTGGATGTCGGAGTAATTAGCTGTGCAGCCAATCCTGAGGTTCTGAAGGTGTTCTGATTCTCTGGTTGAAGTGAAAACCTCTCTGGTTTAAGTGAAACCCATCTCCCTTGTAATCATCTCTCATGCTCTTCGTGTTGTGGACATACGTGACTCTGTCTGGCCCCGGTGCAGCGTCATTTGCTTTTTTTTTTTTTTTTTTTTTTGCAATATATTTTTTATATCCTCCAACCTAATGATATCCTGGGGGAAAAAAGTCATCGTTTATAGATTTAGACTGATTATCTCTAACTGAACTTTCAAATATGCTATCATTATGACAGTCAGGGTTATCAATCTCTCCCAAAAAATTCTTCCCCTTTCACTTGTCTGCTGTCACTGGCATCATTTCGAAGTTGCTGTTCTTGTTTAACTGCTGCTCGCTTTGCTCTCCATGCTGATTTTGCCTGCTGGATTTACCATGAAGGCTGCACAAAAGCAGAGTTGGTAGTTCTGCTGCATACCCTCTGTCGAAGGCGTCCAAGAAGGGCACTGTCCCTCTCATATTTAAAAGTCTTGCACGTTCTCACAGCCCCAACTTGGCTAGCTTTAGAAATCAAGACTAAGCATGATATAGGGTCACTTCCATGATTGCCAAGGACACTAAATTTTGAGTCCAGTACTGTGGAATGAGTATACAAAAATAAGGTGTATACGATTGTAGAACTTGAATGACCGGGTGTTGGGAGGACATTGACATTTTCAGATGATGTTCTAGCATATAAGCAGCGAAGCGATAGGAAACAACCCAAGAGCTACAGAGTGGCTGACTTGCGTGCAGAGGTGGGTGCTGTCATGAAATCAGAAAAGGGGAGCTATTTCATGGTGCTCTTTGGACAATAAACTGCAAGAACTAATGTTCCAAGCCTCACAGTTAATGACAGAAACATCAAAAGAGAAAGTAAACTGAGGTACTTGGGTATTATTTTCGATAGTAGCCAGTCCTTGAGCGATCATGTGAAATGCCAAAACGGACGCAATGCTCCTAAGATTATGACAGCAATGCCTAGATAAATGTAAAAGAATGCTGTTTACAATGCTCCAGCATGTGATCCTGTCGGTAATAGACTAAAGGCTTGGAATGCTTAACAAATCAAAGAGTCAGCTGATAAAACCTGAACGCATTCTGAATGACAGCATGGAGGTAATTCTGGGATGTACAAGAGATAAACCGGCAGTATGTAGGCAATATGTAATTGCACTGCTTATTTAGGTCGTGAGTGCACGGACTGGCCAGCTGGTGCTGCAGAATCAGAATTTCAACTAATGATTCATGACAATTGCCGCCCAGGTGATGTGCTTATCTGTGCAGACGGCTCTGTGATGAAAGGCAGACGAAGTGCATGGGGCATCATTGCAAAAGCGAGATACCGTCCCTTAGTGCATCAAAGCCTGGCAAATGATATCGCAACGTCTAGTCTGATAATGAATGTGGAAGCAGTCACTGCTGCCTTCCGCCTGGCTTGATAATCACTTGTACACGCATGTCGTAGTTGAAACTGACTCACAGGCTGCGAGGAGTTAACAGGGGATCTGGCCGACGCTTAACACCCAAGGTAAAGGCGGGACGGATATACAATCAGACAGTTACTGGTGCCATCAGTATTGGAACCCTTCGCTTGCTGCTTAAGATGAGGACAGGGCGCTTTTGAGAGGGTCCAGGGTGATGTGAGGTCGATTAATTAAACATTCAACATGTAGTTATTTATTAATTTTTTTTTATGTGTTTTTTATACAAGTTTCCCTTTCACATTTGCATTCCATAGGATTAACATCTCAGATGAGAATCAAACAGCTAAAAATCCTTTAAACCCCCTCAACCCTATAACCATACAGCACAATTATATTAGAGCATACAGAAAACGGTTAGGAAATAACCTGTGGCTAAGCGTGGCTTGGGTTTAAATACACGTAATTTGGTAGTTTTCCCATGCCACGTAGATCCTTAGACTTTACATCACATTAATGCTAATGCATTCAAAGCGGATGAACGGGTATGAAAAATTGTAACTGTTGTGAACTGAAATGTTTAATGTAAAAGTGTAGACAGAGAAAGCATGCGTCACGAATGTCGTGACTGACTCCCACGTAGAAGTTTCTCGTGACATCCTTAATGGTTGGCGTCAACACTGTCGCTAGTTCACATAAAGTATATGTGGTACCCCCTGAGACGTTGTAGTGGAAAACACTGCTTCAGATACAACTATGTATTTTCAGAAATGGAAGAGACCAGAAAAGAGAGGGACAACAGTATGTTGGTTGATTGGTTAGTTGGTTGGTTGATAAATCCATAGAAAATATGAGTTTTAAACATTTAGTGGTATTGTTGTGAAAATGCTCATTCACTTGACACCGAGAGAGTCTTACCAATAATGAGTAGGTTTTCATGTTATGGTATTCATGTGCCGATATACTTGAATTGTAGCGCCTCCTATAAATCTCCCTGCCTAGATACTTGTAATTGATTGTATATGATAACCCCATATCATCTTCTAGGCAGCAGGGACGCCGCCACTTCTTAGAGGGTCCAGTACCTTGAGGACCCCCCCCCCCCGCCCCCATCCCCCAACAAAATATTAAAAGCCTTCCCCTAAGAAATCTTGCTAGAATGCTAAGTGACCTAATCCCATATCAAAGCATACACTTTTTTTTTAAACTTACTTGTTCATGTATGTCACATTATTGAATATGTCTCTTGAGTCCCAACCCATTGCCTAGAAAATTATTTTTCACATATAGTACACTATTGACTTTATTGCGATGCTTCTGCTAGGCAGATGGGTGTCTTTGGTATAATAATTTCTTCAGCCTTGCATGAAACAGGCTGGTTCCCATCTTCTCTTTCTGGACAACCTTTGTTTCTATTATACTCAAAGGTTATCACTTCACTGACATATTTGGTCTATATTCCGTCAAGTGCTTTGTTCAAACAAAACTATTCAAGATATAATACAGATCCTCTCGGTGTTGGTTCCTTGGCTCCATTGTGGGAAAAACAAGAATAGACCCACTGCCTACCCAAAAGCATGTCGTAAGAGTCGACTAATTGGGGAGCTTCCTTTGAAGTCGGAGTGCATCTGCCTGAGGGGCAAGGAACCAAAGGTCTGCATTCAAGTGAATCAGATCTGTAAAACTGATGCACGTGCAACACTCAGGTTCTGGAGCAGGACTGCAATTCAGAAGTGAACGAACAACCATAACTTTCCGCCAGAGTTTACAGCTGGTGAACGCGAAGAAGAAGAAGAGGAAGAAGAAGAATACAGTTCCCTCTTGGGGTACTGGTTTGTTTTTACACAGCTGCTGTGAGGAAAATAACTCAGGAGAGAATACAATTCTCTTGTTTGTCTCAACTGGTGTGCTGATTCACATAGTTTTCCTGCAAGTCATTATCATCATTATTCGTGTGCCGCTAGACATCACATAGGGCACGCATTCGATTCATTTACTCCGCTCTACTGGATCATTATCATAATCCTGTGCCTTGTCCGTAAGCATAGGTTGTCAGGTTTCAACATCTCACACGATCACCAGAATCTCGTATCAGGTCAAGGTTTTTGTCTCGCCCCATCCATTCAGTCCGGGCCATACAAGTATTTATCTCGTTGCCTTTTTGTTGCTCTCTCTCCATCAATCTTGCCAGTTTTTACTAAATTCTGGAGTCGATTTTGTTCATGTACGTTATATGTGCAAAGAAGTTTAACTGTCTATGTCTAAATGTTCTAATAAGTTAACAATTTTGTATCCGCCTCGACGAGGACCGCTTCGATTGTTTTCCTATCCTTTCATGATATTTTTTGTATTCTTCAGAGAAACCGCTTCTCTACTGCTAGTAAATGTTTTTTTAGCTTTTGGATTGATTGTCCATGTTTCACATGCTTATAACAACACAGGTTCTACATAACATTTTAAAACTCTTTTTTCTCACCGCCGCTGACTTCTTGTTAGTGAGAATCTTTTGCATCTTATAAAAGACTACTTTTCCCATGGTGATTTTTGTTTTAATTTCTGCGAGGCATCTTGCATCAGATGTAATGACTGTTTCTATCTGTGGTAACTATTAACTTCCTTAAGAATGTTGCTATTTGCGTGTAATTCAAACTTTGGTATTTCCTTTTTTTTTTTTTTTTTTTTTTTTTAGTGATGAAGGTAGTTTCCGTTTTCTTACAATTTAATTCCAGGCCTAGTTTCTCACTGTGGACTATCACTGCACCTACTAAAAGCTGTAGATCTTCTTAACTGTGAATTATCACTGCACGCACTAAACACTGTAGATCTTCTTAACTGTGGATTATCACTGCATGCACTAAACACTATAGATCTTCTTAACTGTGGATTATCACTGCATGCACTAAACACTATAGATCTTCTTAACAGTGAACTATCACTGCATGCACTAAACACTATAGATCTTCTTAACTGTAGATTATCACTGCATGCACTAAAAAAGAAACTATATGACTCTATAGATTTCTTCTGTAGGATTATCACTGCATGCACTTAACACTGTGCATTGCACTAAACGCACTAAACACTGTAAATCTTCTTATCTGTGGATTATCACTGCATGCACTAAACACTATAGATCATTTTAACTGGGAATTATCACTGCACGCACTAAAAACTGTAGATCTTCTTAACTGTGAATTATCACTGCATGCACTAAACACTATAGATCTTCTTAACTGTGAAGTATCACTGCATGCACTAAACACTGTAAATCATCTTAACAGTGAACTATCTTCTTAACTGTGAAATATCACTGCGTCTACTAAACACTGTAGATCTTCTTTATTGTCTGCAATTACCGCCGTATCATCCTTCGACTTCTGACATGGAGTTTAGCCCACGTCGGCGTGAAGTGTAGTATACAATTAGTAATTATAGACCTCCTTTAACTTTTTTTTTTGTCTTTTTGGTAGGTCTTTTTCCATAAAACTCATATTTTTTTTAACCAAAGGTATCCTCTATAACTTTATGACACAAACAAACTCACGTGTATGTATGTGCTTCTGTCTCAAGTAGACAAGAACATTTTTTTTTTAAAACTTATCACATACGAGAAAGAATCGATCATTGTAGACCTTTTTTTTCCGGGCGGGAAAATGGGACGGACATGGATGACGAAAAGAAGTTTTAAACAGGTCTAGGAGGGGGCGTCAAACAATTTTGAAATGTGGGTACATTTGTACTTGTAGTAACCTGTTATACTGACATTTTAGAGAGTGTCATATATATATATATATATATATATATATATATATATATATATATATATATATATATATATATATATATATATATATGTATGTATATACTTTTAAACATATTTACAAAACAAAAAGCAGGTGACAATTCTGTTTTCATTAGAAGTTTGTACATCTAATGCTAGGAATCTAACTAGTAGCATCTGCAGTACGACTGGACAGATTCTCTGAGGATCATGGCAAATTTTGGCTTACCATCAAGACAGAGAAAACCAAGCGCATGTACCAACCGGCACCAGGTAAAGTGTTTACTAAGTCGATCATTGTTTGAAATGGGAAGGAATTAAATGTGAATCTGAAAATGTCATCATCGACCATATGGTAAACAGAAGAATCTCTAAAGTCAGCTGCACATTTTGGCAGACTATACACCAGTGTCTGACATTGATAATTACAGATTTAGCACATTCTGACCAAAGCGTTTTTTTTTTTTTTTTTTTTTTTCTTTTCTTTATTTTGCCTTGTGATTGATGGCACATGAGAATTCCTCGTTTTTAAAGTAAACATTTAATACATTTGCCATAACATTTGGCTTTATCATTCTTGAAACATTGTTTTGAGCTCTTTAGTTTGCATCTATTTTAGTAGTGCAGCTTTATTAGTAGTGTCTGAACCAAAGAAAAGGTGACTACTATATTGCGCTTGAGTTTGCGGTATTAAACAGTAAGGGAAAGCAACAACCTCAGGTTTTGTCTGCTATTGGGTGTTAGAAAAGTCATCCCTTGCGAGATGCATTTTAATTTTATTTTTTTATTTGAAACCTTACCCAGGCTTTTGCCGGGGGCACTGAATATAAGCAGAGCCACAATTGTGGCTATAAAGGCTGAAAGGGGTTTCTGGGACCTCTCCACGGGTAATCCTCATCTGCATGGTGGCACTTTGTGTCACCTGGTGTTTATCGCTTGTGTGATACAACACGCAAGCAAGTATGCTATTGGGTTCTCAGTGATGATGCAATGAGATCTGTACATTTTGCATAATAAATAAGCCTACGGAAGATTTACAGGTAAGCTAAACTCCTTAAAGTAGATACAGTTAGATTCAATCGGTGTTTTCAGTCAATAGAATAAAAAGGCTAATGAACCATCATATGAACTAACCTTACTAACAGCCTAAGGTAATTATGCCCACACAGTCTGAGAAATGCTTGTTGAACCTTGCATTTTTTTAAAGCAGCAATTATTGTTTCGGGGTGATCCAAGTCGTGGAAGACTATAAAAATATATCTTCCTGAGAGTACTGTGAAGTGTAGTACAGAAGACTTTGCAAAAGACAGAAAAACAGGTTATTCAAAATGAAATTTGCACCATTCTCTCAGTCCATTGTGATGAAACCACTGATTTGGCTCAGTGTTGCCAGTGACTTGTATACTGCTGATTTGCAAGACAGTAAGGTCAAGTACGTGTTTAGCCTTCAGGTGTATTGGGCACATGGGGCTAGACTGATATTTTATAGACCATTCGGTATTTAGTTGGTGATGCGGTCAACATCACACCGACCGAGTTTACTTCCCAGGATCTTGCCCGGTACCTCTTTAAGACCTTGGAGCCAAGGTCATTTTTAAAATAATCCGGCACCTTCAGCACTTCCGGATCCTCCGATGATGGTCTAACCGCTGCAACACGGCGGTTTCTATTGTCGATCGTCGAATGAAGATATGTCTTGCTCTAAATGTTTACAAACAACATCAAAAGCATGTGATGTTTTACCATTAATAATATTCATAAAGATAATTCACGGGGACACATCTCTCTCAAGCTATCTGTCACTTTCATTCTTCCGACAGCATTATAAAATCTTCTGGCACATTCGAGCAATTAGTTCTCATTTTGCAGTCTATCTTAATTCCACTATTTCTCAACCCTTTGTGAAAAAAAAAAACGGGCTGATCACAAAAACAGATTGTGACGGACCAGGTTTTCCTGAAAAGAAACATTGTCGGAGACGGTGCTTTGTGTCGTTTGTTTGGCTTTTCCCCGCGGCTTCACAGAGCGGTAACCCAGGATGTAATAGGGCACCATCGTAGCGACCAGCACGGGATAAACCAAGCACCAGCAACAATCAGCTAAAACCCACGAAGATAGGAGCTATGAGAGCCGGAGTAGACCGGACACACAACCCCAAGTACCACACCGGAATCAGGAAGACAAAGAACAGGAATATCAGGTGTGACAAAGGAAAGAACATCATATAAGACAGCCAAGGAACCTTCCTTCATAAAGCAGGCATCCGGGCGGCTGTAAAAGGATCCAGTTTGGAATGTGTGTTCATCAACTAGAACTGGAACTTAAATTCTGAGCTGCCAGCTCTCTGACTGTAGCCAGTATATCCATAAATGCTCCCCAATGTCCGTCACTATAACTTTGCATTTGTTTATCTTTCTGTATACATGCTTGAGTGTGCGTGCGTGCGTGCGTGTGTGTGTGTTTTTTGTTTTTTCAGTAACCATGACAAGAGGACATAAGATGGCTGCTGTAACAACCTTGTTGTTTTCTCAGAGCCTATTGTTGACTGGCTGAGATTGATCCCACCGACAGCCGTTAAATTCGTGACTTATTATTCATCTAGCTTCTATGACGTCATTTCACAGAAGGCTAGCATGCCTGTGGAAACCGAACTGTTTAAACAGCTGAACTGTTGTTTGCATGCACTGTCTCCTATCTCCAAACCATATGTCTGATACCTTCTCCCCCTCCTCTCTCTCTCTCTCTCTCTCTCTCTCTCTCTCTCTCTCTCTCTCTCTCTCTCTCTCTCTCTCTCTCTCAGTCACAAACATTGCTTTGTATGTAGAAAAAAAATGTGGTAGACAGTACCATAGAGACAGTCTGAATTATAACATACAAAGAACAAGTTAATCAGAAATGCTTAACATAGAATAAGATAACTTTTTTTGTTTGTTTCGATCTCTCATTGTATGCCAACTGTTGACAGTAAAGTAGGTAGTTCAGCCAAAGTAACTGGTATCCAGCGATGTGCAGGCTTGTTGACAGCGACCAGGCGTCTTTCTGTTGGCTAAATGAGGCCTTGACACTTGTATACTGTCTTCCTGGTCTCTGTGCGTCAAGTGAGTGTGCAGAAACAACATGAACAGGAAAACTGTCAGTTAATATGAGAGTCCAGGGTGTACCTCAATTTCAGCAGCGACATCCGTGAGTGACAGCAGCACATTAAGTTACACAGGTGATTGTTAAAATCGTGTCCAAGAAATTAATTGCAGGTTTTTATCCCTATTATAAATATGAAGCTGACAGAGTTGCGCCCAATATGGGTCTTTATCAAAGCAGATGCACATGGCACGACTAAGGCTTTTCTGCTGAGACCACATGATGGATGGAGTCCATGCTAATGATTATGACATGAGTAGACGGTTCGTCTCTGATGTTTTGGCGTCCGATATGCAGTTATCAAGCAGACGTTGTGGGGACAGACCCCCCCCCCCCCCCCCCCCCCCACACACACACATTCATAAACGCACACAAAACACACATTGCACACATGGTGTCCTAATGAAGCTGCAATGCGCAGTACAAGAATTGTCCTAAACTCTCTTAGCGCCACCTGCTATGCCTACTTTGCATTAAGGTGTTTAACTCTGTTCCTCTGTAATCCAGTGGAAGGTTGGAGTTGCAACCCTTAGTTGGAAACTGGGTGGGGCCATTACAGGAGTAAAAACGAAATTTGGATCCTCTTCCGACCACTGAGCTGACTGCATGGTGCCACACTGTGAGCTGTGAACTTCATGGGAAATACTTATTGTCTGTGCTCACGGAAAAGCGAAAATTGTATTTTCAGTAACACTGAGGATTGGCTGGTGACCCCAGAACTGGCGGTATGCCTCGTGCTGTATGCATCTGCAGCTGCTGATTTATAGTCACGACTGCTTCCATCAACTATGATTAGCAATTCTAGTGGCCTGCTTTGGGTCTTGTATCTCTGGCAGCTACTTTATACATTTGCTGCACAATCCTGTAGGACTTTGTGGGACTGTTGTTTGGCATTTCATTAGGGAAATTATAGGCATTTTTTGTGATTTTTACTGGCACAGGAACGGAGCATTTATAGGTGACCCTTCTGCGAATAAGTTGGGACACCAAGTGATAGCAAGATGGCTTGACACGCATAAATGGCAGCGATGGATAATTATAGCAGAGATGTAAATACTGAGCCAAGTCTCCCATGGCTGTATGGTAATGTTGCCGTATTAATAAAGTTCTCACACAAACACACGACGTCAGTCTGTTTGCAGAGCTGGGCATAGAGACAAAGATAAGTGCTTCTCAGGAACTCTTTGACATGTAGATGCAGAATTCTGAAAGTTTAAACATGAGAACGTATATAAAGTGGGCAGATGTGAACTAGCGGCATTGCACACGGTAATAAACCATAAGTGCTCTGCCACCATTACGGACAGTTGATAAGAAACTGTCCGCCTGTGTCGCCGTCCGCACGTAACTCCGTAGCTACAGCGACGTTCCTCCAGTTTCCCCAGAGTGTCAACTCTGTTACCCATTTCCTGGAGGCTGGGTGAACCCCGGGAACCGCCTTGTTTCGAACACCGACAGTGGGCTGCAGTGAGTCGCAGTTAGATTTAAAAGAGAGTCTCGTATCGACTGAACGTATATAACAAACATTACTGTAGTATTTTAATTGTTGCATCTACAGTACAAATGGTAAATGCATGTATATTTAGATAATGGTGTTATTGGATCAAACACTGGACATCATTCTACCACCTTTTATTCATAACAGCCATAGTTTATCAACCCAGCAACTGGTAGCCTGTTGTGAGAGTCGTACACTGAACGAACGTCTGAAGCTCTACTGGGCGATTTCCCGGGAGCTTCTAAAGTCTGAACGTGTGGAACAAATGACGCAACTCAAACACGCAGTTTCACACGAGCCTTTTGTGTATGCTTCCTCTTCTTTTGTCAATATTTGCTTATGCCGTTAGGCGTCGCAATTCATCAGACGATTGGCAGCCGAGCCAGGGCATGATCAGTCCCTTGATACGCTGGGATGATATGCAGGCTGAAGGTGTCAGTAACTCCTTCAATTCATGCTTTCAGGTATTTGGATTTTCAGGTTGTGATCTCTTACTGTTGGCATCGTTGGTTTCATTCTCATTAGATGGCTAAACTATTTCATTCTTTGTTTCCCAAAAATATTGACGGGGATTAGTTTTCTTTCGTGTTCTTTTGTCAATGTCCAAGGGCATTGGTAACCTGAGGTCGGCAGAAATATATTTATAATTTGTATTGTCTCTACTGGGGTAGCAGTTTTTTTTTTTTTTTTACTTGGAGCAAGTTGGTACACGACTTTGTTGGCATGTTGCATTCTTGCTTCTAATTTTATGTCTATTCTACCACTGTATGTAAAGATGCTTCCAGAGTATTTAAATTCTTGCACTTGTTTCAGACTTTGATCTTAATTTTGATGGCTTGATGCTCTCTGCTAATTCTCATGACCTGTTTTTTTTTTCACTATTGATCTTCATGTAATGTTTAGGGCGACTGTCGTGTAGTTGGTTTATGTGGTTCTGAAGCTCTTTACTTTTACTGTTGAATATGCACTGATTGTTGGCAGATTGCAGCTCATTAAACGCTTTCTGTTTATGGACATCTGATGGTGTTATGTATATTTTAAAAAGTAAAGGTGCAAGAACACTCCATTGCCATACTCCTGATATTACTGGGAACCAGTCTGTGAGACCAGCTCTTGTTTTGACGGCGCTTTTACTTTCTCTATAAATAGTTTTTACGCAATCTAGCACTGTTTTATTTATACCATAGTTTTTAAGTACATCCCATAGTTAATTTCCGTTTACGCTGTCAAAAGCCTTTTCTTGATCTATAAAAGCGAAGTTCATTTGGTTTCTGTGTTTTATTGTCTTTTCCTTAGAGCGGATTGCGCGGTGACCGGGTGACGAACTCCTTGTGGTCCGGGTTCACTCCCGGGGGTAGGCAGAAAAGCCACATTTCTCCAAGATTTACGGTATTTACCATGGAATCAAGGCCGAAAGGTTGCAATATCCATAATACCGAGCCTAGGGGTTAAAAACTCATGGCTTCTGGATACTAAAACAAACATGAATAGCACTTGTTACGAAGGAGAATTCTACAACACCATGAGTCCAAACATCATCCAGGATGTGATGCACACGTTGGGCAGCCCTGAACTGCCAAAAAATAGACATTTTACGAATAGCACCGCAATTTTATTAATCCACACAGAAAGGGGTTATCAGTTGTTTTACGCGTAAGAATCTAAAGACGAGGAGATCGAAGCACCTGTAGACCTGTCTGTGAAACTGCGATAAAACTCTTCACTAACTACTTATCCAAATGTCTGCTTACTGTTGGTGTTTCACATACATAGTGAAGCAACACTCTGCAATTATTCACTTTCATCTCAGATTGTGAACTTTCCAAGCAAAGTTAGTGAACTTTATGTACTTACCTCGAAAATCAATTTTCCCATCGCGATTGGTATCAGCCTCATTCATAATTTCCTTGATCTGCTCATCAGACAGTTTGTTATCTGAGGAACGTTAACAATCACCCATGCCATCAATAAAATGTCAATATTTGGCTAGAAAACATAATATTTCTGTATAATTCAGTCAAGTCATCAGACAATGTAATTATTTTTCAAGCTCCCAATTAGTCGACTTTTACGACATGCTTTTGGGTAGTCAGTGGGTCTATTCTGGTTTTCCCTATAATAGGGCCCCAGAACCAATACAAAGTTCACTTTAAAAATCTTGTATAGAATTATAGATAACATTTGGGAAGAAAATTATTTAAATTCTTGTGCCTGTTAACTTATGATATAACATTGTCTGTTTTCAGTGTTTCGAATTTGCATGCACCTTAATTAAAAGCTTATTTAATAAAAAAAAAAATAAAAAAAAACAGTATTTTATGTGAGACAGTTGCCAAGGAAAACAGATGTCAGAAGATTTTTACTAACTATGAAATAAATCCTTTTAGGAGAAGTAAAAAAAAAAAAAAAAAATGATATCTTTTAGAATTTAACCATGTAATCAGTCTAGTGTAATTGCCTATGCGTTCCGATTATTCGTACCTGAATAAATACATACATACATACATACATACATACATACATACATACATACATACATACATACATACATACATACATACATACATACATACATACATACATACATACATACATACATACATACATACATACATACAGACATACATACATACATACATACATACATACATACATACATACATACATACAGACATACATACATACATACATACATACATACATACATACATACATACATACATACATACATACATACATACATACATACATACATACATACAGACATACATACATACATACATACATACATACATACATACATACATACATACATACATACATACATACATACATACATACATACATACATACATACATACATACATACATACATACATACATACATACATACATACATACATACATACATACATACATACATACATACATACATACATACATACATACATACATACATACATACATACATACATACATACATACATACATACATACAGATACATACATACATACATACATACATACATACATACATACATACATACATACATACATACATACATACATACATACATACATACATACATACATACATACATACATACATACATACATACATACATACATACATACATACATACATACATACATACATACATACATACATACATACATACATACATACATACATACATACATACATACATACATACATACATACATACATACATACATACATACATACATGCATGCATACATACATACATACATACCTAGCAGACGGCTGGTAAGACAAAGACATACATGTATAGAACCATGAACTTCTCACCCATGGTGGCCATGAAAGTCTTGAACTCCTGCACGCCAATGTATCCGTTGTGATCCTTGTCAAACATCTCGAAAGCATCTCTCATCTCCGAGCCATACTCCTCTTCAGTAGATTTGTGTAGGTTGTTGTCGATCACGTACTTCTCGAAGTCTGCAAACTCTATGGCTCCACTACCTGTAGGGTGTATACAGGCGGTTATAGGCAAATCAGACACCCCATGAGGAGGCAGAGTGGGAGGGAGAGCAAAGAGAACTCAGCCCGCACAGCAAAAAATACACAAATGCCTAATATTCTGCAGCTGAACATCTGTGGAATAGAAAATAAGAAACTTGAACTTGCCATACTACTAAACAGCCACAGAGTACATGTGGCTGCCCTACAAGAAGCCCTGCATAAAGACTCTGATTTGCATCTCACTGAATATATACTAGTTGTGCCTGTCAGTGCAATGACTGCCGAGGCATAGTGACCTATATCAGAAATGACATACAAGGAGATGTAACAATGCTATCGAAATCTCACCCTAAAGATGCGCAAAAATAAATAGCTGGCACAAAGGAAGCAAATAAACGATACACAACGTGTACAGCCCACCTCAGACAACATGCAACATACCAGAACTATACAAGACACAGTACCATAAAACCCTTCTTGTTGGTGACTTCACGTTGGGGTTACCCTGACTACAATAGCACAGGGAAATACATCCAAGATACTTGTGAAACAACTAACCTATTAGTGCTGCAGGACAAAGAGTTTCCACCTACACTGTTACACAGAGCCCACCTATCTCTCAGCCGACCTGATCTGATCCGACTTAGCAGACGCAAGCTATCCCCAAATCCTGGACGACATAGGAAGTGAACACAAACCAATACTTACAACTGTAAGCACCCCGGCTAAATCGCGCTTAAAGCAGAGAACCCCTTGGAATTTTCGAAAAGCAAACTGGAAACTATTTCAGGAAACATCTGACTGCCTCCTGGGAAGAATTGACAACAGCTGTGTGGAAACGTTTTGTGAAGATATAACAGAAGCAATCCTGAATGCAGCTTTGAAAGTCATCCCAAGGGGCAGTCGGAAGGCAATTAAACCTTTAAGGAATAAGGAAATTCAAAATACTATATCTGAAAAGAATAAAGCAAGAATATTACTCGAAACTGCACGTTCAACAGAAGCAAAGATCCAATACAATAAAGCATGTGCCAGAGTAAAGTTAATAAGGCTAAAGAGATAAATGGACAGAAACTTGCTCCAACTTAGACCTTAGACAGAAGGGAAATAAAGAATGAACTTTAGTTAATAACCTCTCCGACGAAGGTAGAAGGGTGAACCTACAACCAGTGACAGATGGAAGTAAGACAATCACTGAAGACAAGAAGAAAGCAGAACATTTCAATCATTATTTTGCCTCGGTTAACAGAGTAGGTAAGCTGTCAGAACTTGATAGAACACAGCTCTCTCAGTTGTAGAAACAAGAGAGAGCTCCAACAGCCAGCTACTCCCTTTATGAAGATGAATTTAGCATGGATAAATTAGAATAAGCCCTGGAGAAATTAAGACCTAGACGATCCCCAGGTCCAGATAAGATCCATAACGAAATGCTACTACATCTTGGCCAGTCTGTGAGAGAAGTAGTTCTCAGGCTTATTAATAAGACACGGAGATCAAGCAAACTTCCAAAGGCATGGAGGAATGCAAATATCGTCCCCATTCTTAAAACCAAAAAGCCTCCAGACGACCCAAAAAGCTACCGCCCGATATCCTTAACACCATGAACAGGCAGTCTTCAGAACTAACAGTTGTACAGAATATCAGCAGTTCAGACTGACACAAAGAATGCATGACGGCTTCCAGAATAAGAAACACACAGTGACCATCTTTGTCGACCTCCAGCAGGCCTACGACGGAGTATAGAGAAAAAGTCTTCTGATGAAGATGATAAGCATAGAAATACGTGGCAGATTGTATAACTTGGTGAAATACTTTCTGATAGATAGAACAATCCAGACTAAGATGCACAACGCAATCTCTATTAAAGAAGTCTTGGAGGTGGACTTGCCATAAGGCTAATCATTGAGCTGTACACTGTTTCCAATCTTTATCAATGACTTGCCAGAATAAATCAAGGCCGTAAAAAGCCTTGTACACTGATGATCTTGCAATATGGCAGAGTCATGAAAATGTAGAAAGTGGAGCCTAAAGACTAACTGGAGATCTTAGAAGACTGCATGAGTACTGCCAAAGATGGAAACTCAAGGTTAACTATATAAAGACTGTCTACACAATCTTTACCAAAAGCCATCAAGTAGCAAGGAAGGATATTAACCTGAGGTTAGACAAACACCAAGTGATGAAAAAAGAGCACCCCACATATCTTGGAGTTTCACTTGACCAGCAGCTCAACCTCAATAACCATATTGAAAACTTAAGGAATAAGGCATTGAGGCGGTTACAGTTATTAAAGAGACTTGCAGGTACATCATGGGGATCAGACAAGGAAACTCTGAAGGGCTTATATCCTGGATATGTTCGCTCTGTGACAGAGCACAACAACTCACTGCTTACAACCTGCTTCAAAACTAACCTAGAGACTCTTGACAGAGTACAACACAATGCCCTCCGATTAATCTGCGGAGCTATGCGGTCTACACCAACTGCTGCATGTGAAATCCATACAAATGTGGAACCCCTCGGGTTGCGGAGAGAAAAAGCCACTTTAGAAATTAATGAAAGATGCGTTAGAATGAATCGTAACCTTCCTAATAGACACCTGGTAGAAAACTGGGAATACAAACAAAGAATAAAGCACAAATCGGTTTTACACTGTGTTCATGAAATTCAGGACATATACCACCTCCGAGGAAGACTTCAGGACATTAAGAATGTTGCAAAAAACCTACCACATGCTCGCTTTAAAGCTCCAGAAGTCCGAATTAAATTGGTAGGCGAGGAAACCAAACAGTTCGACCCAATCGCTCATAGGAGCTCATCGCTAAAGGTCGTTGATTTCTACCGCCAAGAATGGATACATGTTTATACTTGTAATGGGGGATATTTTCGACCCAGTTTAGGATGGTTGGGGGGAAGGCCCAAAGCTGACCGAAAACACCGAGATAGTCCAGATACTTGGATTAAACGAGAAT
>CAJHNH020002828.1:0-17500 GCA_905116865.2 Candidula unifasciata
AAAAAAAGAAAAAACCCTAAAAAGAAGAAGACAAAAAAGAAGACTAGCAAAAAGAAACCAACAAAAACATAAAAGAAGAAAAAGAAGACAAAGAAGAAGACAACCCAAAAGAACCAGAACAGAACCATAAAGAAAAAAAAAAAACAAAAAAAAGACTAACAAGAAGAACCCGAACAAAAATCATAAAAGAAAAAGAAAAAAGAGAAGACTAAAAAAACCCGAAAAGAAACATAAAGAAAAAGAAAAAGAAGACAAAGAAGAAATAACAAAAGAAACCGAAAAAAATTTTAAAAGAAGAAGAAAAAAGAAAAACTAACGAAGAACCCCCAAAAAAACCTAAAAGAAAAAAAAGAAAAAAACTACAAAAAAAACCCAAACAAGAAAATAAAGAAAAAAAGAGAAGACAAAAAAGAAGACTAAAAAGAAAAACCAGAACAAGAATCTAAAGAAGAAGAAAAACAAAAAAAGACTAAAGAAAAACCAAAACAAAACCCCTAAAAATAAAGAAGAAGGAGAAGACAAAGAAGAAGAAGACTAGCAAAGAAGAACCAGAACAATAATCATAAAAGAAGAAGAAGAAGACAAAGAAGAAGACTAGCAAGAAGAACCAGAAACAAGAAGCATAAGACAAAGAAGAAGAAGAAGACAAGATCAGAAGACGAAGAGAAAGAAGAACAAGAATAAGAACCATAACAAGAAGAAGACAAAGAAGAAGACTAGCAGACTCTCAGAAGAACCAGAACAAGAATCATAAAGACTAGCAGGCAAGAAGAAGAAGAGAAAAGACTCAAGAAGAAGACTAGCAAAGAAACCCCATAATATAAGACCATAAAGAAGAAGACAGACTAGCAAGAAGAACCAGAACAAGAACCATAAAAAAGAAGAAGACAAAGAAGAAGACTAGCAAGAAGAACCAGAACAAGAATCATAAAGAAGAAGAAGAAGAAGACAAAGAAGAAGACTAACAAGAAGAACCAGAACAAGAATCATAAAGAAGAAGAAGAAGAAGACAAAGAAGAAGACTAGCAAGAAGAACCAGAACAAGAACCATAAAGAAGAAGAAGAAGAAGACAAAGAAGAAGACTAGCAAGAAGAACCAGAACAAGAATCATAAAGAAGAAGAAGAAGAAGACAAAGAAGAAGACTAGCAAGAAGAACCAGAACAAGAATCATAAAGAAGAAGAAGAGAAGACAAAGAAGAAGACTAGCAAGAAGAACCAGAACAAGATCATAAGAATAAGAAGAAGAAGACAAAGAGAATACTATCAAGAAGAACTCAGAATAAGAACCATAAAAAAGAAGACAAAGAAGAAGACTAGCAAGAAGAACCAGAACAAGAACCATAAAAAAGAAGAAGAAGACAAAGAAGAAGACTAACAAGAAGAACCAGAACAAGAATCATAAAGAAGAAGAAGAAGACAAAGAAGAAGACTAGCAAGAAGAACCAGAACAAGAACCATAAAGAAGAAGAAGACAAAGAAGAAGACTAGCAAGAAGAACCAGAATAAGAACCATAAAGAAGAAGACAAAGAAGAAGACTAGCAAGAAGAACCAGAACAAGAACCATAAAAAAGAAGAAGAAGACAAAGAAGAAGACTAGCAAGAAGAATCAGAACAAGAATCATAAAGAAGAAGAAGAAGAAGACAAAGAAGAAGACTAACAAGAAGAACCAGAACAAGAACCATAAAGAAGAAGAAGACAAAGAAGAAGACTAGCAAGAAAAACCAGAATAAGAACAAGAAGCCATTATCATCTCTGTAAATCCCATCTAATTCCTCACTACTCGTTTTTGTTGATCCAAGTAAACTATCTCCTAGTTCCACTTACAAAGTTTGTATTTTTACAACTAGAACTTAACTATAACAACTAATCCTCTAAGGTCTAATGAACCCTATAAAATGTCACATCGTATCATGTCAACGCCTTTTGAATCTAGAATATTTGATGGTATAGACCCTTTACATCCATAAACTAGGTAGGTAGGTAGTTGTACCCCAGCAGGACATCACACAAGTGATAAACACCTGGTTAAACAAAGTGCCACTATGCGGATGCGGATCACCCTTGGAGAGGTCCCAGAAACGCCTTTCAGCTGTTAGGCCATGTTTGAGGCCTGGCTATATTCCGAGCTCCCGGGAAAAGTCAGGGTGGGGCTTCGAAAAACAAAACAAAAATTGTATCCAACATGGGGACGAGTTTTTTACTTTTTTCTGGTTTTTTACCAGTGTCTTCTCAAGCAGTATCAGTGTCTTAACTCCAGAGGAAATGGTTGTTTCAAAATCTTAGTTACTGTCTTTGTTGTTTTGTAAAAACGGTACTATTCTTAAGAAAGAAGAAGAAATCAAAGAAAGCACACACAATTTGGGACTATTCTGGGTACTAGCCACCTGCAAGCTGTGATTGCGCAAAAGATCGATTGCCAATGAGACCAGTGATCAAGAACGTCCGTATCGGAAGTGAACCCAATGAGAAGGGACATAAACCTGATCGATCTAAGCTATTGTCATTGAAAATAATGCTACTCAGATTTGGTTGCAAGGAGACAGCCAGAGTGCTCAAAATTGCGTGACTAGTATCGGTAATACGGTACACTCAACAACAACAAAAAAGGCTACATAATATTCTTCTTCTTTGGGTTCACCGGCTGTAAACCGGGGGAAAGTTCTGGTCGTTTGTCCACCTCTGGACTGTAATCTTGCTGCAGAACCTGAGCGTTGCATTCACATCCGTTTAACAGATCTTACTTAACTGTATGCAGATTGTTTTTCCTTGCATCTCAGACATATTCACTGCGACTTCGAAAGAAGCCCCCATTAAGTCGACTTTTACGACACGCTTGTTGGGGAGATAGTTTGTCTATTCTTGTTTTTCCCACAATGGGGGAGTTACATAATATTGTTTTGTTACTACACATTTAGTATGTCGTCAAGCTCAATTATAGTTTCATGTAAATTAATATCCCTATTAAACATCAAAATTCATAACAATTATCCCCGCCCCAAAATGGGAAGCAATTTTTTGTTATTTCTAAGCTTCATCTCGGCTGTTTTCGGGTGCCCTATTTTAATCTTAATGTAGAACGGTGTTTCTGGGACTTGTACCCGGGGATTCCCTGTAATGAAATATAGGCAGAAAGGGGTTTAACGAATAAAGCATACATTTCAGAACAGCATAAACGCACGCCTATCCCTCACTCGTTGGCATGACAGAGAACAGTGATTAGAAAGCTGGCCTAGCCAGCTATACAGAACATCTGCACGGTGACCAGAGTTGATTTGAGGGTGGTTATCATGGTATAACCATGACATCTGACAGTGAAGGATGAAACATTCGAAAAGTACCCGTGAGCAACCAGATGCACTGTGACCAGCTGAAAAAATACGTTCATCCAAACGTGACAACCAAAGACAGGTGACAGGGGAGTGATTGAGAAGGCACGCCAGAAAGAGCGGGAAAGCGAGGGAAGGTGAGTAACCAGCGGCTGAAGTGAGAGAACAGTTAGGACGGGACCCCTGGAGAGGACAGTTAGGACGGGACCGCTTGAGAAGACAGTTAGGACTGGACCGCTTGAGAGACCAGTCAGGAAAACTAGAGCTGTACTTCGTTTAGAAGTTATATATATATATTAAACTTGGAGTTTACCTAAGAGAGTGATTAAGGAACTCATCGAGGGACATAAGAATAGCCAGTGATAAGATAATGAAGTGTTCTTATAATATTGTTATTGAATGATTCATTCTGTTTGACTTGATAAGTTTATTAATAAATAAACCGTTGTGTAATTGTTACATCACTGGCCTTGTTCTTGAGTACGATTCGAGAGAGCTACGAACTGTATCCATTCACCTTGGCCGAACTAGGCACATCTATTTCTTTGGGGATGTGAAGGCATGACTGTGCCACATCCCATCCGAATGGTGGCAACTTTGTGTCACCGGGTGTTTGTGTGGTCCTGGTGGGGGTTGAACCTCACTTAGAAATTAAATTTATTTGATGACGGTAATAAAAAGTATCGGTTAGCGGGGTAGGGGTATCCCCTATCAAAGGAGAAGTAAGACGCCTCCTTTCCTCCGCTAGTCTACGGGACACCCTTGGGCAAGGTGGAGTACCCGTTTAGCCCCCCAATCAGGGTTACGTGAAGCCATGGAAGCAGGTGGTGGATGGAGTGTAAGAGCAGCCGACAGGTATTGTTGGTTATGGTCTGCACTCTGCGGCGATAGGCAGATGATCTCATCAGTAGAGACAATGGCTATGGCCACCGACTAGTATAGTCACTGCTCAGGAGGAAAGCAACGGCAAACTACCTTCTGCAAATTTTGCCAAGAACCCATAACAATCATGAAAGAAAACATAACACAGAAGAGATCTGGTGGCGAGACCCCCAGGCCAGGCAGATCAGATAACACTGGGGAAGAGTGTGATATAGGGGTCAGTACTAGTAATCGTGATGACGGAGTTAATCCTGACTGTGTTACCAAGGAAATCCACTGTGTCAGACTAAGAAACAGAATGCGAATAGGAACGTGGAATGTGAGAAGTCTGTATGAAGGAAAGCTTAAAGTAGTATGTGATGAGATTGAAAGATTAAATATTCAGATCTTAGGAATTTGTGAACATCGTTGGAGTGGCAAGGGACATTTTATCAATGAATATGGAAGCTTTTTTCGTATATTCTGGTAGAGATGTAAGAGGCCAGAGCGGAGTGGCATTTTGTTTAGATAAAACAACAGCAAAAGCTATTATGGGATATAATCCAGTTAGTGATAGAATCCTAACTATCAGACTTAAAGGCCGTCCAAAAAACATAACTTTCATGCAGGTATATGCACCAACTTCAACAGCAGAGGAGGGCGAAATTGAAGATTTTTTTGCCATACTGCAAGACACATTAAATAAAATTAATCAGAATGATATAATAATAATAATGGGAGATTTTAATGCTAAAGTAGGTACAGGCAGAGCTGAAAATGAGAGACACGTTTTAGGAAAATTTGGATTGGGTAATAGAAATGAAACAGGAGAAAAATTGATTGAATTTTGCATAGAAAATGAATTAACAATAGCTAACACACTTTATAAACAACACCCTAGAAGGCTTTTCACATGGACATCCCCTGACGGTGTTACCAAAAATCAGATAGATTACATTTTAATACAAAGAAGATGGAGATCGAGCATAACATCTGCAAAAACCATGCGAAGTGCAGATTGCGATACAGATCATCAGTTACTAGAAGCAGATCTGAAATTAAAACTCAAAAAGCTTACCCGAGGACCAAGGCCATTTCGATTTGATCTCACAAAAATACCAGATGCATACAACGTAGAAGTGAAGAACCGTTTTGAGGTCTTGATGTCTGTACAAGAGGAAATGACACCTGATGAACTGGCGGTACAAGCTAGGGATATCTTGATAACAGCAGCTAAAGACTTAATACCCACCAGGACTAAGCAAAATAAACCATGGATCACACCATACACGTTAGAACTAATAAAACAACGAAGGGAACTGAAAAAGAAAGGAGAAACCAATGACAGTAGGATGAAGTATAAATTTTTAACACGAGAAATAAGAAAGTACACAAGAAAGGATAAAAATCAGTTTGTACAAGATTGCTGTATTAAAATAGAGCAGCATCACAAAAATGGAAGAGATTACGAAATGTTCAAGGAAATGAAGTTATTGACAAGAAATTTTCAACCTCAGTTAAATGTTATTTGTGACAAGTTGGGAAATACTTTAACAGAATCTAGACAAATTCTAGGAAGATGGCAGGAATACTGCAGCGGAATGTATGATATGAATGACAGTGAGGATATGAATGATATACATGAACCAGAAACAGTAGAGGCAGAACCTGAACCTTCATTAGATGAAATTTCATGGGCAATAAGGAGCCTGAAAAATGGTAAATCACCTGGATGTGATGAGATACCAGCTGAATTGATTAAAGCGGGAGGAGAAGAAAGCATAAAAATCTATCATGCATTATGTGAAAAGATATGGAAATATGGTATTTGGCCAAAAGACTGGAATAGAACTATCTTCATTCCAATACCAAAAAAGGGTGACCTGAAATTATGTACAAACTATCGAACTATTGCCCTGATCAGTCATGCAAGTAAAATTCTACTAAAAATTATAATGAGAAGACTGCAAAAGAAAATGGAAGAAGAGATTAATGTAGCTCAGGCTGGATTTAGACAGGGAAGAGGAACAAGAGATCATATATTTAACATGCGTTTAATAGTAGAAAGGTGTAGAGAATTTAATGTAAATCTGTTCTTATGTTTTGTGGATTATTCAAAAGCATTTGACTGTGTACAACATCAGAAGCTTTGGGAAATCATGAGGAATATGGGCTTTCCATCACATATAGTGCAGCTCATTAAAATGCTCTATCAAGACCAACAAGCAGCAGTCAGAATAGATGGAGAGACATCAGACTGGTTTGGCATCAAGCAAGGAGTCCGTCAGGGATGTGTGCTGTCACCGTATTTGTTCAACCTGTACGCCGAAAATATAATGAGAAATGTAAGAGATGATATAAACAAGGAACAATATGATGCCCTAAACATCGGTGGTCATGAAATACCAGAAATTCGTTATGCTGATGATACAGTATTACTATCAACATCACAAAATGGTTTAGAAAACTTATTAACCTCACTCCAAAGAAATAGTGAAAATCATAACTTATTTCTTAACACAGCAAAAACAAAGATAATGCATACAAAACAAAACTGCCATGGAGAAAGAAATATATGTTAATGAGGAAAGATTGGAAGTGGTGGAAAATTTCGAATATCTAGGGTCACTGGTTACCAACAATGGTGACACAATGAAAGAAATTAAACGGCGACTATCAATTGCTCTTCAAAGACTAAAACAACTGAATAAATTATGGAATTGTACAGATAGAATTACAAAGGTCAGATTTTTAAGAGCATGCATCTTTCCCATTGCAACATACGCCTGTGAGACCTGGACACTTACTAAACAAGCGGAACAGCGCATAAATGCATTTGAATATAAATGTTACAGACAGGTTCTAAGAATATCTTGGGTAAAGAAAAGAACAAATGCATCCATACTTCAAGAGCTGAATATTGAAGAGGGTTGGCTAGTAAAGACAATAAAACAAAGAAAATTGAAATATTTTGGTCACTTGAAACGTCATGGAGGTCTAGAGAGAACAATAATGGAGGGGTATATGCCTGGGAAGAGAGGAAGAGGAAGGCCAAGGAGAAGATGGGTGCAGGATGTGGCAGATGATCTCCAGATGGGTGTATCAGACGCAGGACATCTTGCTCATGATAGGAAGGTTTTCCGGAGGGTTGTTATGGCAGCGAGGTTCCGCGAGGGACATGCTACTGAATGAATGAATGAATAAAAAGTATGTCGGCTCTGTGCCTAAGACGATTTAAACGCTTCGTAATGCCGGGATGCCGGGTTCGATTCCAGCTGCGGGCCTTGCGCCTTGCGTTGGTTTCGACAGTGGTATCAAGAAAGTCGACCGTCCAGAAAGCAATGGCAAACTACAGGACGTAAATTTGCCTAGAAAAAAATACACAACAGCCAGATTTGGTTGGGGTTGGTTCTGCAACGTCATGTAAAGGATTCGCAACTAACTTTTTAATACAAAGTATAGTTCCAGGAAAGAATAGGCAGTCAACCACAAACATGACACAGTGGTTACCCGATAGGAAGGACACCTTAGACATGAGAGTTCCGACAACTCGGCAGGGAACTACATTGCTGTCTGGCTTGCCACGATGGATGCGGCGTTTTGCAAAGAATCTGCTATGTGATGATGGTAATGGCATGGATGGACATATTTTCGGATGCTCAATTTTTGTTTTCTTGTTTCTGGTTACTTTATTTTATTCTTAAAAGGACCGCTTTCCACACGTTCAGGCGTATTCGGCACTCAGTAGGGGATGTGATCAACATCATGCCACCCTCCTTTACTTCCCAGGACATTTACCCGGTACCCATTCAGGGCTACGTCGACCTAGGGACCAAGATCATTTCTGGAAAAAGTCAGGCTATGTTCAGATTTGAAACCGCTACCTTTGGAACTGTAGACGAGCGTTTGAGGTTGCGTATGGCCATGTTATTGGGAATCTTGCAACAGGTGTACAGGTAATGGGTTCGTAATTATGTTGTGGGGGGGGGACACACAAGAAATATGGAAGAGAAATTAGAAGATGCCTTTGTATCATCCCACGTAACGATATCAGCATTCTTCCTTTGTCTCTTCTCTCAAGGGAAGTAAAGTAAAGTAAAGAATCCTTTTCCACTCCTCAGGGCGCACTGGGCATATATGACTAAACCTTTTTTTATAGAGCAATCAGCACTTAATCATTGATGTGGTGAGCATCTGTCACATACCGCTCGTGTCGCGTCCCTGATTTAATGATGGCTCCTTAAGAACCAACAGCACTCTGAAATAATAATGTTGAGGCGTTGGCTCGTATTGGTCTAAGGGAGATCCCGTGGCCAATATACGCCCAACTTATTTCAGGAGTAGGGCAACTCGAGCTCTGGCACTACAGAATATCTAGTATTCCTAGGTACACTTGGCTGGACACCCCCACTACTACAAAAAGATAGCCCCCAAGATATGATAGTATACTATCATAGCCATGTTAACACAGATTACACCTACTAATCACACAAACATGAAAGCTCGACAGTTAGAATGGTGAAACATGGACACCCAAGTCAGCCATCAAAATTTCTGAAAAAGGTTCTAAAAATTTCAACATATATATATATATTTAAACTTGTACTTTGATAGCGCCAAATTTAATGAGCGACTTACAAAGTCTCCCGACACCTCAGCGGTCTGGCAAAAGAATGCCCGCCCCAGACTAAACTTGGCGTCTACCAGTTTAAGCTTTGAAGAATTACTAAGCTTGGGTAAGTTGATTATAGTTTACGAGTACCACGATATGTGTCTCTTTAAAGCTGGCCACTGCTGCAGGGAGGGAAGATTCAGCCCTGCGATCGCACCGAACTGGGCCGTTCTTGAAATCCAGATACTCCAAGTCTTAAATCAAACCTTTCCCTTCGCAGTCTAAATAGTTTGTGCCGTATATGACACACACCATTGTAAAGATATTAAACCCAAAAGAAGTCCTTGTATTCTTGCCCAAGGAGTAAAAAGGCTTACAGGAATTTCTGGATAATATTCCCGAAATATCTATCCCAGAGTTTCAAGTTTGAAAATGTAGACTTCTCAAAACAACTAGAGGGTCTAGAAATGCTTATTTTACCCAATAGAGGTATATATCAATATAAGGGACTATATACACCTCCGGGCTGGTTTAAATTTGAAATGTGACGTGCCCGCTAGGGATGTCAGCGTCACGACTAGTCCACAGTGTAGAGTTGGCTGTTCACTTCACGACAGCATCAAGTGGCCCAAAAGGTGCATTGTACCTCGGTTGGATTCCCGAGGGAAAGTCAATCACCCATTGTTTCGTACAGAATGATTTCATGTTGTCTTATCATAACTGATTGTGTACTGCAACTAAAATGTTTATAAGGTGATGACGCTGCCAGTCGCATGACAAGTGTTCTTAATAGCCTCTTAAGACACGTATGATAAGTCATGGTGTTACTGTTCGTTGCTTCCCTTTTGGGCCCTTGTAGCCATGGAAGCAGTTTTATACTGCCTGCATGCTGTGTTCGATTGAGGTGCAGGCGATTCTGATAACTGTGTGAGCACCGAACCGTTCAGAAGCAAACAGCAAACTATTGTCAGCTATTGAACGTAAAAATTGCCTAGTAAGACTTCAAACAGCCCACAAATGTTGGTTTACGAAGCCTTGCAAAGAGAATGCAACTTATTTTAACTGCATACACAATACTTTAAATATGGTAGGTCCACGTATACTTTAAATATGTTAGGTCCACGTATACTTTAAATATGTTAGGTCCACGTATACTTTAAATAGGATAGGTCCACGTATACTTTAAATATGCCTGGTCCACGTATACTTTAAATATGTTAGGTCCACATATACTTTAAATATGGTAGGTCCACGTATACTTTAAATATGCTAGGTCAACGTATACTTTAAATATGATAGGTCCATGTATACTTTAAATATGATAGGTCCACGTATACTTTAAAAATAGTAGGTCCACTGTAGCGACAATGGCTACAGTCACTTCACCAGTATAGTCACTGCCAGTGTTGAAAGCAGTGGCAAGTTACCTTCATCAAAACAATCATTGTTGTGATTTCATAAACTAAAGACACATTTACTCGCGTGGAGATGTGGATTTTTCAAGAGAATATCACAGAAGGATAAAAAATAAAAAAAAACGCAGTCCTACTTCAGACAGATAAAAACTGCTTAGAGACATTAGACCTGGTTTTTCATGACTGACAAGAGTGATGGAAAAAAAAAACAAAAACAAAGTGGAAACAAACAGATAAATACCTGGCTGGCTTGGCTATGGCTTCTTAGCAGATCGTCATCACCATCACCATTATCTGACTTACTTAGTCGCTCCTCTTCTACCTTAGGGTGTAGAGGTTTGCCAGATAGCCAGACGTCTTTATCTGCAGTTTTCTTTTTGGCTTTGTTCCATTCCATTCCATTCTAGTACTCCGTCAGTTAGGGACTGTCGAATGTTGTCTTCCCAGCAGACACTAGGTCGCCCTGGAGGTCTCTTTCCCTGGTTCTTCTCCTCTCGTGCCTGCCATTATGGCATATTTCCTCCTCCCCCCCCCCCCATTCTGCATACATATCTAAACCATCGTAACATCATCATTATCATGTAGCAGATCCTTTGTAGACCGTCGCTCCCATCGCGATCTGCCTGAAATAAATTCAATCTCTCGCCAGCTATCCCTCCTCGCGTACTTTCATATTCAAGGAGTCACCTATATCAGGTGTCCATCTTCGCGCTGGTCGGCACCTGTCTATCTTTCCTGGTAGCAAACCTTCTGCTATTGTTTGTTCCCATTCGTCATAGCCCTTGATAGGACCAAAATATTTCAACTTTCGAGACAAAATGCTGTTTATTGGCCAATCTTCTTTGATGTTCACATCTTTTAGAATGTCAGTATTTTTTTGCTTCTTTGTCCGTGACATTCTTAGAATCTTTCAATAGCATTTCAGCTCAAAGGAACCTATTTTTTCCTTAAGGACTGCTTGATAGTTTACAACTCACATCCGTGTGTTGCTCCAGGGAAGATGGGAGATAGCCCACGACTCACATCCGTGTATTGCTCCAGGGAAGATAGAAGATAGTCCACGGCTGACATCCGTGTGTTGCTCCAGGGAAGATGGAAGAGAGTCCACGACTCACATCTGCTTGTTGCTCCAGGGAAGATGGGAGATAGTCCACGGCTCACACCTGTGTGTTGCTCCAGGGAAGATGGGAGATAGTCCACGACTCACACCCGTGTGTTGCTCCAGGGAAGATGGGAGATAGTCCACGACTCACACCCGTGTGTTGCTCCAGGGAAGATGGGAGATAGTCCACGACTCACATCTGTGAGTTGCTCCAGGAAAGATGGGAGATAGTCCACAACTCACATCCGTGTGTTTCTTCAGGGTAGATGGGAGATAGCCCACGTCTCACATCCGTATGTTGCTCCAGAGAAGATGGGAGATAGTCCACAACTCACATCCGCGTGTTTCTCCAGGGAAGATGAGAGATAGCCCTCGACTCACATCCGTATGTTGCTCCAAGGAAGATAAGAGATAGTCCACGACTCACATAAGTGTGTTGCTCCAGGGAAGATGCATGCTCTCGACATTTTTAGTTTTATTTCCTTGCTGGCGCTTAACCATATACTTATAATATTGTTTACTCTTTGTATTACTGTCTTCATCCTCCTTTTGACTTCTGCCTTACACAAGCCCGTCACAATAAATGACACAATATTGTTATTTTTTAGTCCTACCCCGGCTATCGTCGCATCCCTAATATAATCAAACGGGTGAACGATGTTTTTGTGACGTGTCCATGGGGATTCTCATCCGAAAGGTGGCATTTTGTGTCGCCGGATGTTAGTCGCTCGTTGTGAGATCCTTTTGGAGTTGAATGTTAGTCAGTCAACTAAGGCTTGGAAACAACATCACTGGTTAAATGGATGATTGGGTGATTGTGTGAGATGGCGATGCATTACCGTCTATACTTTTTGGCAAGATGAAAACTTGTTATGTACATATGCTTGTTTTTTAATCAATGTTTACAAAAAAATTGTTTTGCTACAAACTATTCGGTTCTCTCGTTCTGGTGAGTCAATTACAGAAGGAATTGATGTACATGGAGCGGCCAAGCAGGTAGACGATTACCACACGACAATGCTATCATGACTTCTCATTCTATCCATTTCCACAGGATGCCACTTCAGTTTCCCTGTCAATCTTGGCTGACGTGCGCAGATGAGGGCATGAAACACCGGAACACTATCAATTGGGGGGAAAAACTTGCTAGCACGCACGTGCAGCTTTGTCACGCCATTGCGCCATTGATTCTGATTGGCTTTTCCACGACAATGCCGCCGGATTTCTCCTCGGATCGTTTGATTACCGCGCTGGGTAAAACGATAGGAGTCATGGGATTTGGCGTCCCCTTGTTGCTTTGGTTACATAATGTGCGGCGAAAGATGATATCAGATCAATTAAGACCTAAAATTCTGATCTCGGCATTTAATATTGTCCTTTCTTTTTTACTCGCTGGCATTTGTCACTATAGTATTTCTAGCTGACTATTTGACCAAACTTAGTGACATCATTTTGACCTGTTTATTGGCTTCAGTTTGTGTAGTTAATTTTGTTGTTGTTAATGTTGTTGTTAATGTTGTTATTGTTGCTGTTGTTGTTCTTCTTCTTATTTTTTTTTTTTTTTTTTTTTTCTTCTTCTTCTTCTTCTTCTTCTTCTTCTTCTTCTTCTTCTTCTTCTTCTTCTTCTTCTTCTTCTTCTTTTTCTTCTTCTTCTTCTACTTCTTTTTATTCTTTTTTTTTCATATGTTGCTATTTTTGGTGTTGTTATTGTTGTTATTATAATTTTTCTTTTTCTTCTTCTTCTTCTTCTTCTTCTTCTTCTTCTTCTTCTTCTTCTTCTTCTTCTTCTTCTTCTTCTTCTTCTTCTTCTTCTTCTTCTCCTCCTTTTCCTCCTCTTCCTTCTCCTTATTCTTCTTATGTTTTTTTTTTTTTTTGTTGTTGTTGTTGTTGCCGTTGAGTTCTGCTCTTCTTCGCCAGCATTATCTTTATGCTCATTATTACTATTATAGTACTTTAACACTTCTCTTTTTAGTCGGGTTAAAGTTCCCAATTTCAAGCGTTCGAAAAAAAAGGTCTTTCTTTCGCTGTTCGTTTCATTTGTTTGCATCCCTTTTACTCCTCCTCCACATTTTTTTTTTTTTTTTTCAATCGCTTCTGTTGTTTTGCTGCCACTGCCATTTCTATTCTTCTTTAGTGTTGTCTTTGTTTTGTTTCTTCTAACTACCCTGGGCGTGATCACGACTATCTTTCTCATAACTCGCACACAATTGATTATTTTCAGCCTATCTGTGTACGTGGATGTGCCGGTAATGTACAAATCGATTCCACTTGCTTATTCCACCGGCGGGTGGCCCAGTGATCCACCTTTAATCAGGAAAGAACAAATCAGGAAATCAGGTCAAGCCAATTAAACTGTCTCACATGCGCGCCAAATTTAGTTCAGTCGATGACGTGTCTCACAGGCACACTGTCGCAGAGAATGCAATAAGACGCGGGGAACGGATACTTTTATATTATACGACCACGTCTTATCTGCCTCGTGATTTCGTAAGGAATTCCTAGGGGTTTTCCTGGACAGTACCATTTTATGTGGGGTTGGTGGGGGGCGGGTAAGGGTTAGGGCTAGTGTTAAATGAATAACGACTACTGCTACTAGGCCTAACCCCAACCCCCTTATACTATGGGACGTTCTAGGGATTTCCCCACAAAATCTTGAAGGGAATATGTTCAAGGTATTTTTAAATACGCCGAAAATATCTGTTATGGGTTGACAAAAATCCAAACCATAACCTCAACCTTAAATACCCCTAAATACATTGGACTTTCCTGTGACCTCCTGGACTTCCTTTGTTTGTGGTGAATTAAAAATAATTACCTTTAATTATATTTATTATTATTGCACAGTTTAACAAGCGTTTAACCCTTTGAAGAAAAGATATAAAACCGAATGAAAAGTATATTAGCAAGCTTCACAATATAACAAATACAAACAAAACGTGAACGTAGCGGCTATGGAGCCTTCAACAGCACATACAAATCAAACAATACTTCACAAATACACAAAATCACTTAACCCGTTGAGGTCATTGCACAATAAATTTGAGGGCGTGGCTGGCTTTGTTTAATTGCACATGAATAATGATATTAACTGTTACTTTATTATTATTATTATTATTATTATTATTATTATTATTATTATTATTATATTTAAAGTAATGTCAACTGTATAACAAATATTTAAAAGGTTGATCTATATATGTCGTGTGTCGGGGGCTGCTCCTTAAAAAAAAAATATTGGTTGGTTGCGAGGGTGGGAGGGTGACGGAGCGCGAAAAGGCCTCTTTTGGGATGGGAGGGTCCTCTAGGTTCCTGAGCCTTAAGGTTCCGGCGCCCATGTTGCGAGTATAGGATTGTACTTTTTCATTCCACACATTATTATTATTATTCCTATTATTATTATTATTATTATTATTATTATTATTATTATTATTATTATTATTATTATTATTATTATTATTATTATTATTATATTTTAAGCAATGTAAACTGTATAACAAATATATAAAGGGTTGATCTATATATGTCGTGTGTCGGTGGCTGCTCCTTTAAAAAAAATATTGGTTGGTTGCGAGGGAGGGAGGGTGACGGAGCTGGAAAAGGCCTCTTTTGGAATGGGAGGGTCCTCTAGGTTCCTGAGCCTTAAGGTTCCGGCGCCCATGTTGCGAGTATAGGATTGTACTTTTTCATTCCACACATTATTATTATTATTATTATTATTATTATTATTAATATTATTATTATTATTATTATTAGTATCATCATCATCGTCGTCATCATCATCAGTGTCCTTAATATCCGCACTTTACACAATATGGTATGTAAAAATAAATATTTTTTATAGAGAATTGTTACAAAATTGCTACAGGTGGGGGTGGGGGATCTTCTAGTCGCCTCACACATTTATGGGTGTGGTGCCTCACCCTCTAAAAAATTAGGATGGGGGGGTGGGGCTTAAGGGACTAAAGCACCTTATTCCCCCTCCCCCACTCCACCCCAAGCGTATGCGCGTCTCGGTTTGTCGCTGATACCTGTTGGAGAAAGATCAATCGACAAAGTTTTATTGCTGATTAGTGACGGGTGAGTGTCATGGATAGTAACCGCGTCTGTAAATGTCAGGATTATAATTACGATAAAGATGTTGACATATTGCTTCATTGTTGACGGCTGCTTTCATCTTATCCCTCCTTGATCCTCTTGTTTTTGGAGTTGTCTGCGTGAAGCATACAATTGTCGGATTGTGCCTGTTTGTGTGCTTCTTTTATGTCAATTCTCAGTAACTGTAACGGCTTCAGTCAATGGTATCCACTGTTTGCAGGGTAGACCTCTCTTTCAATTATGGCTCGGTCAATGGCCTCCAACCTAGAGAGGGGGCATGTCCACCTAGGAACGCACTGGGGTGGGGGTCAAACACTTTTACTTGTAATAATCCGTTACACTTATATTTTTAGATTAGGTAAAAATAAAATATCTTTAACAACTATTTGTTAATCAAAACGACAACGACTTTTTTCTGTTTTCGTGAGCAGTTTATACATCTACTATTTAAAATCTAATTAATATGATAACATGTGCGTTTAATTATCGATTAAAAACACATTCTTGCCTCCCTACTGTCTGTTTCACTTATTGCGGAATCTATTTACCTCCTCTTTTTATCGCATGGGCTGGTGTAACAGGGGGACGTCATCACTTGTTTGTTAGGAGCTAGGATTTTGCGCAAAGCTAAGATGTACCGGAATCATCAAGTTTTGGTAACCTTGACATTCCCCTTCTCTAGAACCTTCGTTGGTTATTAAAAGAGAAATGTTTTGCAAATTAATAATCTATAAATAGTATACGATGTCACTGTCGACGTGCCCTTTCAAAGAGAACGTAGTATTACTAGCTTTCTGGAAGCTCCGCGAGGGCAGCTGTCAATCTAATTAGTACATTTAGGTGCAGAACAAGATGATGCAATATGATGCAGTCGAAATATAATTAGAAAATCCCAAGTGAGAACACACATAGTAAACATGTTGAGACGTACTAGAAATTTCTAGAAGAGTAGAAAACAAATACCTAGCATTCCAGCATCCAAGTATAAATAATGAGTACCAAACCACTTTATGAGCCTTCAGACTTAGAAGAGGAGAGACTAGTAATATTTACCCTCAAAGAGGCTTCAGTCGTCGAGACTTAGAAGAGGAGGTACTAGTAATAATAACCCTCATAGATCCTTCGGTCTACAAGACTTAGAAGAGGAAGGACTAGTAACAAGGACCATTAAAGAAAACCTTCAGCCGTTGAGACAGAGGATGATCGACTAGTTTAATGGACCCTTGCAGCTGTAGAGATGCCAGCTCAACACTATAAGGAGAGGAGCCAGTCACAACCTCGAAGACAGACACTTGAGAGGAGACATTAAACAAGACATCGAGCTACAGAGACAACACACAAGATACATGGATTCATGGTTAACAGATACACACTAGGTAGGAACACTACTGAGGTGTTAAAGTCGACGATTAAGCCATTAGTACCAAACAGCACTAGAAGCCAGGCGGCATTTACAGACACTAGAACAAATTAACAAAGTAACTAGAGATAAAGAACACAACGGTACCTCAAAAGTATGTAGCCATAGGGAGAAGGCAGTGCCTTTCAGACTATCATTGATGTTGTTTGTGACATTGCTGAGTATCACATTAAAGACAGTATGGACAAGAACAGTTGTTTCCAGGAATTTTATTGTACGGGCATCGGAGTCGCGTGGGAAGCGGGCAGCTAGCGAGACATCATCACCATCACCACTATCGAATAGTTATATCTTTCAGTACGCTACTGAAAACTTCCTTGTCTTCTTTTTAGATGTCTTGATCACATCATCCATCATAAGAACGAAGAGGTAAGGGGAGGGAATATCACCTTGTCTAACAACGCCAGTGGTCTTAAATTCTTCTGACTTTTGGTTTGCTGTTCTTATATAGTTTCTGCAGCTTTTGTAGAAACTCTGTAGGGGTGGTGTAAATTTTTTATTTTTTTTTTTTTGAAAAGCAGTCCTAGAGCTTGCACTAGGAAAATATAACAAATGCACATCCTAGATTTAAAACACACAGGTACATGTCACTCTTATATTAACGGGTTTTTTCACTCAAATGTCTGAGTGTGAAGATAAAGTCCTGAGCACTTCGGTTTGCTCTG
>CAJHNH020002828.1:22500-92406 GCA_905116865.2 Candidula unifasciata
CCGCTCCATCCTATCGCAAAATATCCTGGCATAAAAATAAAACATATTCCTGTCCTATCTTCTTAAGCATGTTCGTGGAATCAGAAAGCATGCATGGGGGAAAATCATTGTTTCTAACCAGGCCTTGAATATCTTGACAAATGTCTTGTCGGATGTCTTGAAAGAAACTGACTCAGGAAGACAACTTTATTGCACACGGCAGAAAGAAACAATCTACATTCTTTGGTTATGTGATGAGAATGAGAAAATTTAGTTCCTTGTGACAGTATGAACGTTGGAATGGAAGTGAGGTAGAGGGATACCGAGAGAAAATATACTGGACAGTTTCCCATCATGACATGGAGGATCGTCTGTACCAGAGCTGAATAAAAGTACACGAGACAGAAGGTTGAGGATGACTACCAGCGTTGCACGGCATGGACGTTAAGATGAAGACGAAACAGGTATTATGTTTCGTTACCGGCATCACCTGAATGACGTTCAACCTCACCACGACGTCACACCGAGCGATTATCACCCGGTGACACAAAGTGAAATTATCCGGAGGAGGACCACTCGGGGACTGGTCCCAGAAACCCCGTTCAGCTGTCAGGTTATATTAGGGCCCCTGACCATAGACGCGGTGGGGTTTTAAAACATCAATTCCCATGTTTAGATGGCAAAATACCGCCATCACCGCTACAGCCAGATTACTTGTAGTCAAGGCAACAGCACAGCTATCTTCCACATGACCCACTCTAAAGTAGGTCATGATCTTCAAGTACAGTTTCTCGCTCCAACTAGAACAGTGAAAGCTTGTGTCGACATTAATAACTGTACCTCCATAGGCAGAATTCCACTGAATCAAGACTTGATATTTCGCCTCCACCACCAACGGGGTTTATTGTCTAAAGTCGCTGTCTTGTTTAATCCCACTCAAGCCCACTCCTCGTCATGCTGTGTATCCTCAACTTAATTTGTTTAAAGTTAGTTGTATATCCTTTACAGGACGTTGCAGAACCAACTCCAGCAATATTTTTCTGTTGTGGTTTTTATAGGTACATTTTATGTTCATTAGTTTGCCACTGCCACTGAACGGTCAGCTCTGGATACCACTGGCAAAACTAACGAAAGACGGTCTGCTGCCAGATAGTCCGCAGCTGGGATCGAAAACAGCACCACGTCATTAAGAAGCCCGTCCGTAAAGCCTAAGCCACAGAATAACCTGTTCTAATTAAGGATGTACAGAATGAGGATGATCCTGCGACAGGTCCAGCAAACCGGTAGGGAATTCATTTGTTCACGGCAAATTGCTCAAGAATTATGGAAGAATTTGAAGAAGCAAGTGCACTTATATACCAATTGTCACCATTATTAAGACATCCAAGCATATCTATGAGTGCAAAGAGACAGATTATTAATAGCATATTCATTCCAACATAAAGCTACCAGTGCCAAACACGGACACTATCTAAAGCTCATATACGCAAAATCACCACCTGCTAGATGAGGTGCATGAGAAAAGCAGCCAACCTAACCATACGAGATCGAGTAAATAATGAAACTATCAGGCAAATTGTGGGAACGACACCTTGTTATAGATTTATCGAGAAACAGCAGATCAAGTGGTTTGGCCATCTCGTTAGAATGCAGCAAGATCCAATACCATCACAAGCACTACATCTCAGATCAACTACAAGAGAAAGAGGACGGCCGCGGAAAACATGGATCGACAACATTTAAGACACTCTACGCCTTCACGGCATGTCCTGGATCTCAAATTATTCCTCCCCACGGCGCTTAACGGCAAAAGTGGTTTATGATGATGATGACAGAATCAGATGTGTCAGATAAAAGGCGAAGATATCACAGCCTAACAGTAAACAACAACACAACATACCAACGCCCTTTTTTAGAAAAACATAAAAGAATAAGCAGGAGTAACAGAAATTACAGACAGTAGACAAGACAGGAGGCTGAGGACATTTATGATGACGAACGCCAACTTGAAACTTGATAGAGGTCAAGGTTTTGCAACGCATTTGCACTTTTTTCTCTCTAGGAATGAATTCATTCGCGAAGACTATTGCCTTTGTTGATGTCACACAGGAATACGGGCAAGTATACAAATTGTAATTAATATTATTTATGTACTAAAATCAGTTTAGTTTTTTTTTAAAAAAAAAATTCGCAAATTATATGTTTTAAGGGTTGAGTGAAAGGATTAGACTCTGTAAGTGCAATTGCTAGGTTTTGATCAGCGGATTCTAGCTAGCTGCGCTAGAACACAGGTAGTGTCAGTGATGAGGTTGTGTTGTTTGGGCTAACTGTTCTTGGTTGTGGACGTCAACGTTACATTTGAAACTTCCTAACTGGTACGTGAGATATGCTTTGTTGTTACTCACATCGCTTAGATCATATGTCGGGCAGGGTTTGTAACAAGATACCACCTTGAACAAGGTGGCTGTATGGATATATCAAGGCCACTATTCACCGACCCACCCTTGAGTCCAGTGACACCGTCCTCCCCCTTCCCTTTCCAATGACACACACACACACACACACTGCTCACTCGCACACGCAATTCTTTCTTCGTTTTATGTACATTTACTAATTGCATGCTTTTCCTTGTGTGTTTATTACAGTCAATGTCGTGCATGTGTTCTTAATTCAATATAGCTGTTCCTAATCCACAGATTGCAATTTGAATTACGAACTGGTTCAAGTTGGGAAAAAAAATTCCAACACATTCATGATACTTCCTATATAAATCTGTAACTCAATCATGTGATATATTCTCTGTGTGGGTTCCGAGGCCCTGTTATAGGGAAAACATGAATAGACCCACTGCCTACCCAGAAGCATATCGTAAGAGTCGACTAACTCAGAGCTTCCTTCAAACTTCGGAGTGCATCTACCTGAGAGGCAAGGAACCAGCAGTCTGCATACAAATGAGTTAGAATGTACCTGCAACACTCAGGGTCTGAAACAGTACTACAGTCCAGAAGTGGATGAACAACCAGAACTTTCCGCCAGAGTCTGAAACCGGTGAATGTGAAGAAGAAGAAGAAATTTGATATATAATTTTTACCTGTTAATGATTTCTTTAAAATATAGTATAATTATAAAGAGCTATCTTCCGAATAATGGTGCCAAATTATCGCGGCCAGAAATATACCCTAACAGGGCCTCAGTCATGTGTCAGTTGCGGACTTCTGGCAACTTAAATTGTGCACTTCCGGCAACTACCGCCACTGCCGAGAGAATCTAAACTAGATGGCTGGGACTCATGAGCAGCAGCTACCGCATCTCCTCAGCTTCCTTCATTTTATTTCCTTGTGAGTCCCAGCCATCTAGTTTCACCCCCAATCCACACTGCGCATAGCGGCATGGGAGATACTGTCTGCGGAAGTCCGCAGTTGACACGCGACTGAGGCCCTGTTAGGGTATATTGTCGGCCTCGATAATTTGGGGCCGTTATTTGGAAGATAGCCTTAAAAAGTAATTATAACGTTTATCTGTTGTCCAGGAGGTGTGTGTTAAATCAGTCAGCCACTTCACAAATCATGACAAAATTGCCACTCAACATACAGGGAAAGATATAAACACCAACAAAAAGTATATCTCAACATACAAGGAAAGATATAAACCACAAAAAGTATATCTCAACATACAGGGAAAGATATAAAACACCAACAAAAAGTATATCTCAACATACAGGGAAAGATATAAACACCAACAAAAAGTATATCTCAACATACAAGGAAAGATATAAACCACAAAAAGTATATCTCAACATACAGGGAAAGATATAAACACCAACAAAAAGTATATCTCAACATACAGGGAAAGATATAAACACCAACAAAAAGTATATCTCAACATACAAGGAAAGATATAAACCACAAAAAGTATATCTCAACATACAGGGAAAGATATAAACACCAACAAAAAGTATATCTCAACATACAGGGAAAGATATAAACACCAACAAAAAGTATATCTCAACATACAGGGAAAGATATAAAACCCACAAAAAGTATATCTCAACATACAGGGAAAGATATAAACACCAACAAAAAGTATATCTCAACATACAGGGAAAGATATAAACACCAACAAAAAGTATATCTCAACATACAGGGAAAGATATAAACACCAACAAAAAGTATATCTCAACATACAGGGAAAGATATAAACACCAACAAAAAGTATATCTCAACATACAAGGAAAGATATAAACACCAACAAAAAGTATATCTCAACATACAAGGAAAGATATAAACACCAACAAAAAGTATATCTCAACATACAAGGAAAGATATAAACACCAACAAAAAGTATATCTCAACATACAGGGAAAGATATAAACACCAACAAAAAGTATATCTCAACATACAGGGAAAGATATAAACACCAACAAAAAGTATATCTCAACATACAGGGAAAGATATAAACACCAACAAAAAGTATATCTCAACATACAGGGAAAGATATAAACACCAACAAAAAGTATATCTCAACATACAGGGAAAGATATAAACACCAACAAAAAAGTATATCTCAACATACAGGGAAAGATATAAACACCAACAAAAAGTATATCTCAACATACAGGGAAAGATATAAACACCAACAAAAAGTATATCTCAACATACAGGGAAAGATATAAACACCAACAAAAAGTATATCTCAACATACAGACACATTGGAACTTATTTCACCCTTAGTTAACCAGTACCAGTGTTTAAACTGTTTATTGGGGGGGGGCTGCTTGGTCTTGAGACATGGTATCCGCCTCGAATTCTAGAGGTCCCAGGTTCAGGTCTCGGTGAAGGCTAGGATTTTTTTAAGTGGACTTCTAGTAATTTCCACTGGGCTCTGTGTATTGTTGCACACGTAAAAATATCCCTTGTCAGTTGGAAATCGAAAAAAGTAGCCTAACAGCGCTGCCAAAATTTGGAGTTTAAAATCAAACCAAAATATTTCAAGATCCACGCCGGTGCTATGGAGCCCGTGCACTGTGCAGAGCTACTTTGGACTCAGACATGAGTTAGAAGTAGAACAAAGCACTTAGGATTACTACCCTTGTGCCATGATGCTGATCCAATGTGCAAACCTCAAACTTTTTTTTTTTTTTTTGATAATTCAGATGTAACACACCAATCTTAGTATTTTGCAGCACCTGACACTGCAGAAATGAGTTTCTTTGTTGAGAACAATTAAAGCAATTTATTAAAATTATATCAGCCAGAAAGGCTAACCCGTCAACAAATGTCTGTACAAGTCAAATGTGTTGACCGAAAAGTGCAAATTTTGCATCTATGCTGTAAATGGGCACAGTGCATTTATATCAGAGGAACTGAGAAGAAGAAGAAAAATGTACTTCAGTAAAATTAATTTGTATCACATGTGGAAATAGTTTTAAAAAAATTTTTTTTTTTTAATCTGAGAAACAGAAACATTGTTAGAGGCACAGAAATATGCTTACTAAAATGCTACATATGTCCTCTTCCTTTGAATGCATGAGAATCATCGGTTAAATAATCAAATGATAGAAGAGGAGAAGAGTAAATATGAATTTTTTTACTCAAGTTGAGAATATGGGTCAAAACAAAATAAACGCTGAAGTGTGACATATGCAGGTATTACTACATCACTTATTCAAATTATTAAAAAATGACCTTAAATTTATGGGCACATCAACACAAGACATGTAACAAAAACTTTAGCCTTACATTTGAAAAACTATACGGGAAAAGGGGGAAGAGAGGCAGGCGAAGACAAAACACAATATATGTGCAAAGCTGTACTTTTTGAGTCCCAGAGAACGCATTATACGTTCATAGTTTCCTACCTAGAGGCCCAATGAACGCATGATGTGCCGATTTAACGTCCCTCTTGACTGCCCCTTGGGCCTCTGATGATGAGCTTCCTGGGACTCAAAAGAGTTAAACAGCTTGGCAGCAAATGATATCATAAACTAGATTCATGAACATTTAGATAACAGGGACTGCAGAGTCAGAATTTCCATTGTGTGTTCCAGATCAGGCACCTAAAGAAGAAGAAAAAGAGTGCATTGATTATTACTTTGTGTGAAGGATCTACATCTAAAAAAACAGTTCCTGCAGATGTTTACAATAATACATAGTCAAGGGGAAGTCGCCGTGGTGTTGGCGGCTTGACACCAGCCTGCGGATTGGAAGGTCATGGGTTCGCGTACTGACGAAGCCAGACTTTTTTTTTTTTTTTTTTTTTTAAATGACCTTGACTCTCAGGTCGACCCAGCCTTGATCAGGTGCCAGGTGCAGTCCTGGAAAGTAAAGGCGGCTGGCGTGATGCTAACCACATCACCCACCAAGTGCCAGTTGGTCTATCAAAACTAGGTCTAGGCTTATATTCCCAGTGTACCTAAAGGCGTGGAAGAGAGATCTTTACTTTTACATAGTCAAAGATCTTCTTCATGGGGATGCCGTTCAACTCATGCTGTTCAATTTTTTTTTTTTCAATGTTCGCTGGCTGTAAATTCCAGCAGAAAGTTGTAGTTGTTCGACTTCTGAACTTGAGTCTTGTTCCAGAACTTGAGTGTTGCGTGCTCATTTTTTGTTTTACAGATTTGTCTTATTTGTATACACATTGTAGGTTCTTCACCTCCTTGCCTCTCAGACAGATGCCAGACTTGCACACCAGCTCCAAAGGAAAACTCACTAATTAGTCAACTTTTACCACATGCTTGTTCCATTGTGGGTTTTTTTCTCCGACAATGGTGTCCCTGGCCCACACAGGGAACTTCATGCTCTGAAGAGTGCAGGTTTGTTTTATGGCAAGCCACTAGATTCATGAGTGTACATTTAACAGAGGCTGGAGCTACGGTGTTCATGCTTTGTTCTGCGTCTCAGAAGGGTGAGCAGAAGGAGACTAAGCCATGTGGAGATTAAACCTGGGGCATTGGTGTTGATCCTCTCAACCTCAGTAAATACAAAGTTAACCGTTTAAACCTTAAAGTTAACAGAGCTTTTTTGGAGTTTCAGTGCCAAAAAGACGAAGCCTTCAGGAAAAAATATTTTGAATTTACACACAACAAATTATAAGAAAATAATCGCGTGTAATTAACATATACAAAAATATGTATATTCGGGAGGGAAAATCAATTAACTAACAGAATATATATGAGTCAAACTGAAATCTCAACATTTATTTATGTTAACTATTATGATTTGCATAATTTATGCAGGCATTTTTTGTGCTTAAGTGTGGTTTTTTATTTTGTAAATAGTTTTAATATGAATTTTATTTACAATTAATTATAATTAAATTGTCATAACTTTTCTCATTAAATATAATCTTGTTCCAGAGTAAATAAAGAATGAATATGAGGACACCGGCTTCACTTCTGAATGAAGATGATCCAGATATTATTCCCATTGTCCAGAACCAAGAAGTTGACTTTTCGGAGTATATGTGGATGGAAGAGATGGAGGAGTTTGATAGGCAGGTATGTTCTCTTAACTTCCTCACCGGGTGGCAGGTTAACTGGGGAACTTGATATTTCATTCACAATTCACATCTCCAGTATGGTGTTTTTATTTTTGCTTTTGTTAACCAGTAACATATAGAGTATCATTGTGTTAACAACTGACATCACAGCACTCTCATAAGCAGTTCAGCTCTACCTTCAGCAGCCAGTGCAGAGTTCTAGTTCTGTCGGTACCAGTAACAGCGACGCTCACCTGTGGATTGGAAGGTCGTGGGTTCCGGTCCTGATGGCTTTTTTTTTTTCAAAAATGACCTTGGCTCCTAGGTTTACGTAGCCTTGAATGGGTACCAAGTGCAGTCCTGCGAAGTAAAGGTGGCCAGCGTGATGCTGACCAATGTACATTACCCACCTAGTGCTGACTGTCTATAAACCATTGGTCTAGCCCTAAATGCCTAATACATCTGAAGGCGTGCGGTCACTCCTGGCTACACCATTCTTTGCAGACCATGATGTGTTTGTGCTTAACATTTAGATGTACACTTCAGCTCAAGAATTCACAACATCCCTCCTTGCTTTTACACATATTATATGCTTATCTGGTAATGGAAGTCTGATACTTTGGCACAATTGTGGTTTGATAACAAAAGAAAGGCTGGTATCTGTTAGGAGGTTGATGTAGCAACCTTCATCCTGACACAGTCCCAAGTTTAATTAGTAAGGGCTTTGTGTGGTAGTGTCTTCCTGCTCTTTCCAGGCTCAGAAACCAGGGCAGCTTCACATTTGCTGAGAGGTAAATTAGGATATAAAGAGTCTGAACACATAGCACAACTGAGAACCTGACAGGGGAAAAGACACTGTCTTTATTATCACACAAAGCAATCAAAATACTTTATGTTACATACATCCTTGCATACACATATATACTGAGTGATTTTCTAACTTACTTGCTTGCTTACATTTTAATATTATTAAAGAAATCTACTAGGATCTACTGCAAAACGTTCTGGGACTGGAAGAGTTAAATTGTAATGAGGACTCTTCCTTTTCTTCTTCTTCTTCTGCTGCTGCTGCTGCTTCTTATTCTTTTTTCTTCTTCTTCTTTTTTTGTGGTCACCATTAAACCTCATGAGAATCAGACAAAAATTACTATTCCTCAAATTTCATTTTTTCAAAAGCAGCCTAGTAATTCTGTGAAACTCTTTCTATCCTAAGAAACTAGAAGAGGAGGAAGAAGAAATTGTGAGTCTTGAACATTTTTTAAAAAATAAATATACAAGGGGTCGAACCCCTTGACCACAGAGCAGACAGGCAGGCATAAAGTCTTCTCCTTCTTTGATGATGTCATGTTGCATAAAAAAATAAACCAAAAATATTTTTTTCATTCACAAAATGTCTAAATCGGGAAAGGATTAATTTGTGAGTCAAGGGAAGTAACTGATTTCATTTTCTTTACCATATAAAAGAGGTTCTGGTCAGTTCTCCACAAAGAGCAGTGTGATGCATATAAAATTAAATGACCTCGCAGTGACAACGTCACGATTTTAACCAAAAATGTTCACCCCAGATAATCTTACATCTTCTAGATAAATATAATCATTCCCACAGCGTCTGCACACTTTAGATACTGTTGCAACCATCACCAAAGCTGTTTTACAAGTGTAGTGACCACTGTCCGAAGACATTAGTGTACTATTACAACATTGTAGAATCCAGTTTCGTCCTTTTTAGGATGAATTTTTTTGTTATTTGAAGCCCCACCCTGGCTTTTGCCAGGGGCCGCAATATAGGCAGGCCATAAATATAGCCAATTGTCTGGACGCGGTTTCTGGGACCTCTCCACGGCGATTCTCATCAACATGGTGGCACTTCGTGTCATCGGGTGTTTGTCGCTTGTGTGATGTCCTGGTGGGGTAGAAAGTCAGCCAGTCAGTTAGTCAGTCATTCGGTCAGTCAGTCCGAAGACATTGGGCCGTCAAAAAACCCAGCAAGCCAAGATCTCGACATTTATGAAGCGACTGGGTTAAAAATAAAAATGCTTTGTGTGGTTTACAGTTAGGCTGTGGTATCTGCACCTTTTGACCTAACACATCCAATTTCTACAAATCCTTAGTCGCCTTTTTTGACAAGTTTGATAAGAAGCAGTGAGTCTTTTATTTTTTCTTTTAAAAAAATGGAGCCTTGGAACTCACACGGGGCGTGAGGACTCTCAGATTTGATATTGAGAAACCATAAGTGAATATTTTTTGGTGAAATGGAAATGAGACAGTAAAGTGAAGAGGAAATAAAACAGCAGACATTACTGGGTCTTGGATTGAAACAGCTCTGAGAAAGAATCACAAGAAATATAACTAAGGAAGTACACACAGCTAGTAAGGTAACCTATGAAGCTATATTCAGCATTTCTTATTGGAAAATGAACATCAGTAAGCTTGCTGAGAGATAAGTAAATCTGTTCCTTGGTAACAGTAAATGTGTATTTTGTTGGTTACTGTATTATTGAAAGTTTAGACAAACTGTGAAGATTATAACTAACAATCCAACTAACATTCCACATCTGTATGTTCTAAAGATCATGAATGACAGTATACAGAACTCTGATAGGACCAGGTCTGGGAAAAGATACCCTTTCTTTTATAATTATTTAGACACTAGAGTTTTCTTACCTGCTAATGTAACATTGATGTATGTCCTGGAGAAGCAAAAGAAAATGGAGATAGAAATAATGTCAAGAGATAGAATGGATATCATTAAAACAGTAAACAGCAACAAGAATAGAAGATGAAGTGGTGCTTACTTCCACAATTTTGTTATCACAAAGGATAACAACTTGTTCTAGACTGCTTACTGATTTGAGAATCCACATCCTAGCACACGAGCACCGTCTCCCGCTGCAGTTGTCTTAAGGTGTTGATGCTAATTGTTCCCATACCACACTGATTATGAACGTGTATTTCTTTTCCTCTCCAAATCCCTCCTTTCTGTATCCACACCTGATTTCTCTTCTACACATTTTTACGCATGTTATTTTATCTAACCTCATGTCTTCTATCAACATTCATCCATAAATGGTCTTCAGAATGTCTCCTTTGTCCAAAATAAGTATTCCTAAAGCTATCACTTTTGTAACCAGACATTCAGCTCTTTCATTCCCTTGCTCGCCTGCATATCTAGATAGTATATCCATATGTATGTTCTAGACATCAGCTAGTATATCCTAGTGGTTTATTCCCATGTAAACTTTTTATCATGGCTGTTTCTTTCAGCTGTTTCTATTTTTTGTTTACTGTGTTCAAGAAGGAAAAGTCCCTGTGTCAGTCCAGTGCCCCATTGTGGGAAAATAAGAATAGACCCACTGCCTCCCCTACAAGCATATCGTAGAGTCAACTAATTAGGGACTTCCTTCAAAGTCGGAGTGCATCTTTCCGAGCGGCAAGGTACAACCAGATGCACACAAATAAGCCGGTAAAATGAATGTAAATGCAAAACTTAGGCCTTGGCACAAAGTCAAAGTTCAAATGGACTAAGAATCAGGACTTTCCACCCGAGCTTTCAGCGGGTGAACGAAAAAGAAAGAAAAATAGTCATGGTAGAATAGTGGCTAGACACATGTTTGGCAGACCAAAAGTCTTGAGTTCAAATCTAGGTCAGGGCAGATTTGTTTTCAGCATTGGCCTTGATTCCCAGGTCGACACAGCCTCAAGTGAGTACCAGTCCTAGAAAGTTAACCTTGCCGGCTGGATTTTGATCAAATCACATACCAGGACACATTTGGTGTGGTACTTGCCATGATGGAGCACGCCTGCTGCAACACTTGCCATCCCAAGCATAATTGAGAAACATCTCGTGGCAGTGGAGGTTCTAAGATTGCAGTAAATTGAGGTCGCAGGACCAGGTTTCACACCGGGCATGAGTCTGACACATCTCTTCCTAATGCTGCCTGTACACAAGCTTCAATCACTAGTGCTGAAAGGATCATTAGGGATTATGTGTGGGGCTGGTTTCATCTGCGACTCGCAGTCTCGGTGCTGGTTTTTGCTGTCCTGATACGTTGGACGTGGTGCTTTCCGCTCACGGGCATCTCCCAGCCGGTGCAAAAGGTTAATGTGAATGTGTGCACAGCTTTTTCCACGATGACCGCAGCATAAGTGGGTGAACAAATTTACAGTAGTTCCAACAAAGATAGTAAAGGCCCACTCTCTCTCTCTGTTGCACTTGTAGCTCGTCAGCAGCTATCCAGTGGTTTGCGTGTTTCTCCTGGTGGATGCACTGAGTGATGGGTCCCTGGCCTGAATGTGTGTATGAAACATCAAATTCTGGTGGATATCTGGTTGGTGCTGCCAGTAGTCATATGTTTGTCGCAAAGATTAAGCCATGCATGTCTATGTTCACACTGTTGCACAGTGAAACTGTAACTGGCTCATGAAATTACTGAAGGTTCCTTAGATAACTGTGGCAATTCTAGAGCTAAAACATGCCTACCACCCTCCGATGATCACAGAAAGAGCGCTGTGTTAATTAAGATCAAGTCATCGCAGGGTGCCGGCCACAAATCTTTCAGATTTCTGTCATATCAAATGTTTAGGTAATATTTATAAGGAGATACTCTATACTTTATCTCATGCGCCAGCACTCTGTGCTGGTTTTCTGATCCTCCTGTCACACCTCCACAACCTGTGCTATGGATAAGGACTCACTTTTGTGACCTGAATCCAGCTGGCAGGGGATCTCGGTGTTGGTGGCTCCCAGAGATGCAGAGTCCAGTCTAATCCAATCTGGCTCATTAGCCCACCCCTAATGCATGAGTAAAAATGTCTATCTAATCTCTTTTGGAACATGAGTAATAACCGCTTGCCGAATATACTACTAAAGGACAACTCTAGGTTAAAACGCCTGTTGAAAAGAGGCAGGGGGTGGGGGGGAACAACAACTGCTGAGACAGCCCTAGACCAAGAGATTTGCCCGCAGCTTAGACCATCAACGTCTCCTGTGGGCGGGATAGTCCCGTCTCCGTACATTCTTTTTTTGGCCCTCAATGTCATCGTCGCTGTGTTGATGTACATCACGACAACCTACCAATATCAGTCCTCTGATTAGACCCAGATGTCCGTCAGACACATGTCCTATGGTGCAACAGCAGAGTCTTCACTGTCCAACTGTCAGAAGTCCTACTGGGTGGCAGAAAGGTTTGAAAGTCCATTATCATTTGCCCCATGCACCAGAATGTCTGGATCAAATAGGGGTGGCATGTCTGATGTATGCTTTTTCCATACTGTTATGCTACATGTCCATGTGAAACAGTGTTAAAGGTGTCTAACATACGCAAAAAGAATGGACCTGTTTGTATAGTAATCAAAGTTCCAGAGGGCGCAGCCAGTGACAAGTGGAAAGCTCAAATATAGATGTAAGGTTAAGCAGTCATGTGCACGACGTGACGATTCCTTGGGTGAGCCCAGGACCAGATCATCATGTGTCAGCTGTAGTTCTCCTTGGATGGCGGAGAATGCCCTTGATCTGTCTCTGCCTTTCCTTGAGGGCTGACCAGCCTACACAGGGTTGCCCTCGATGGGTTTTCTAGGTGCCAACATCTGTAAATAAGGGGCAAAGTGAATACCACACAAATAATGCTACATCATGTCCCTTGAAACTATCCAGGATGTTGACCTGGTCAACAAATGCTAGATGGAGTCAGATGTGTCAGCCTAAAGTTTTAATTGCACTGTTGTTACTAATTTATGTATTCACAGGTAGAAGAAGAACTGCAAGAACAAGATTTAATAGAGCAGTGTTTCGAAGATCTATATGAAATGGAACAGATAGCCTCAGAAATCCTTTCGAGATCACCAGTTGAGAATGCTTTCATTACATTTGACTCATCACATGCTGGGTTGAGAACTGTTGGTATGGTTCGTGCTAGACAAGAACATGCTGTGCCTCTTGCAAGTCAGGAGGAGGTAAGTTAGGATATTTATTTTACATATTAGGATTTGTCAAAAGCAGTGATTTTGGTGTTTGCATATAAAGAAAGATAAATTATTCATTTAATTACATGAAGATTGAGAAGCTTTGAAATTCTTTATCCTCTTAAAATGTTTCAGCCAAATTAAACTCCATAAGGGTTTAGAGAGAGCAGTAATGGAGGGGATGGATCCTGAAAGAAGAGGCTGGGATTGATAGTTGACACAGATTGTCCAGGACACCTTGGACATCATCTTCTTCTATTGTTCACTGGCTGTAAGAATCGGCGGAAGGTCCTGGTTGTTTGGACTTTGACTTTGTTCCATGGCTGAGTTTTGCATTCTACTTTCTTTTTACTGGCTTATTTATGTGCAGTTCATTGTTCCTTGCTGCTTGGGCAGATGCACTCCGACTTCGAAGGATTTCCCCAATTAGTCGACTCCTACAACCTGCTTTTTGAGGAAGCTGTGGGTGTATTCTTGTTTTCCCTACAATGGAAGCTCAGGAACCTTGGACATGAAATGAAAGTTCATGAGATGACAACCTTGACTTTCTGATGGTCTGTTGTGCAAAATATCTGCTACATGATGATAGTGATGGTGATGTTTTCTTCTTCCTTGCGTTCATCAGCTGTAAACTCCTACAGAAGGTTCTGCTTGTGATCACTTCTGGACTTTGATCTTACTCCAGACCTTGAGTTTTTGCCTGCACATGTGTTTTATAGGTCGCAGACTTTTGGTTTCTTGCCTCTCAGGCAGATGCACTCCGTCTTTGAAGAAAACACCCCTAATCACTCACCGCCTACAACATGCATGTTAGATGAGAGAGCAGTAGATCTATTCTTTGTTCTCCATAATCGAGCTCTCCAAAACCTACATGCGGAGGTGATCTTGTCATAAAGCTTCTTGACCATTCCATTCTAAAATTCTCTGACTTTAATTCCCTGTATGTATTCTTTGATAGATCTGTGCAAATTGTAGATATTTTTATTGGCTTCAATTCTAAAGAGCAGTAAGATGTACTACTTGAGCTATGCCCACAAACAAAATCTGATGTTTTACAAAGAAGAAGCCCATAAGGCAACCACAAAAAGATAACCATGTTGAATACGATTATACAGGAAACCATCAAAAGTACTTATTATGCAAAAAAGGTTGAACACTGTCCATTTTAGACTATAGTCTGCATGTGATCTGTTGACTGAAATGTTTACAGATGGTTGTACAAACTTTTTTTTTCAGAATAGTCTAAACTTGCATTATGTCGTAAGGTTTTCCTGTACTTAAAAAAATACCAGCCAGCTATCTCATGAGTTAAGACTTGAGTAGTTTCTGGTGATAAAAAAAATAGTAATTGACATTGTGGAAATCTTGTCTGTAACTAACTACACAGATGGAGCAGTTTAAGCAGAAATGGTTTTGCTGAATAATTATATTTGACAGATATGTGTGGCCAAAACCCAGGAATCCATCCCTGTAGGATTACTTTAAACTGATGGAAAGAACACTTGAGGCAGTGTAAGATAGCATACATGGATCACAGCCAGCTGAGTTATCTAACATAGATCACCACTTATTTGATTGTCTGACTGACTTGTAGGTTATTCATGATATCATCATCATCATCATGTAGCAGGTCCTTTGCAGAACGTCGCTCTCACCATGGTCTGCCTGAAAGAAACTTGGTTTCCCGCCAGCTCTCCCTTTCACACTCAAGGAGTCACTTGTATCCTGTGCCCATCTTTGTGTTTGCCGGCCTCTGCCCCTCCTTCCTGGTGAACATGCCTTCTTTTTTTAATCCGTCGTGGCACTTGATATGACCAAAATATTTCAGTTTCCGTGACAGGATGCTGTTTATTAGCCAATCATCCTTGATGTTCAGATCTTTCAAGGTGTCAGTATTTCTCCTCTTCTTTGTATAAGATATTCTGAGAATCTTTCTATAGCGTTTCAGCTCAAAAGCGCCTATTCTCTTTCTTAAGGACTTATTCATGATATAGATTTGGTTTATGGGATTTCAATATATGTCATTGTACATTTAGTATGTTCATGTGTTTGTTTTCAGGTATTTTTTACATGTCCTTCTTGCAGGTGATCATCTCTAGCAAGCTGAATCCATTAGCTCCCGAATTCTTCCCAAGGAAGCCGTGCTAACACAAGCTCAGCAATAAGTAATGATCGCAGCATTTACAGTTTTTTTCATTTGTCCCAATCTACTCATAAAGCACAGTGGTTGCATTTATGACTGCCAGTATTTTTGTTTTTATGAAGCATTTATAAATGCTTTATCAACTGTTTTGTTTTTAATGTTTGCTGCAGCATGTTGACAAGTCTTTGTGTTTCCTCCTTACACCTTTTGTCATTTATGAGTCAACATTATCGAACATGGGCTTTTTCTGTGTTTTGGGGGAGTTCTGGAGTCATATTGCAATCCTTATGTTTTTTCTTCACAAAACATTACCATAATGCTGATTGAAGTGATGTGAAGCAGAATTGGCTACTAGAGTAGCCAGGTCATGGATTTTGGATGAGCGACAGAAATGACAGAGGTGACAGTGACTGCTGAATGAAATATTTGGACCATAACACTACACCCCCCATCACCTCTCCCGCATCATAGTTTTTAGACTTTAAAGATATATGCTCTTTTCTTTGTTGCCAGATAATTAATTTTCTTGGTGTCACATACTCTTTGGTGCCTAATTAGTTGAATGAGCTTTTTTTCATTTCTTATTTTAAACACTTCAATTTGAAGCGAACAGTATTGAATTCATTTGAAGCTGACAATAGTGGAACAGTATCATGGTTGTCTTGAGTTTTGACTGATGAGTATCGCTTGATTTCTCCCAGCTAATAGATTGCACTTTACAATTTGGTTTTCTCTTTTCTAAATCCTGGTTAAATAAGGTTGTAGTACTCTGTCTTCTGGGATTGATAACAACTTGTGTATGTATTCATTGGGTATCAAGACTGTGGTATATCGTCAGGTTGCCTTTTAACAGACAGATATTTTATTAAATAAAACTGCAGATATGAAGCAGCTGTTCCATGTGTGAATAATGTACTCCGTTTGTGTAGAATTCAACATAATAATTTAACTAATTCTTCACCAAGCAGTGTGTAGTGTTCATTGGTTACTTCATAGTTACATGTATTTTTAAAACCACCTTATATAATCAATTTGCAATAATAACTGTATTTTTGAAATAAGTTAACGTACTCTCTACTGTCTGTGACAGTGGGGGGAGGGGGGGGGGTGGTGGATTTAAGGACTATAAGAACTGATTAAGACAGCAATTGTTTATAACAGAAAGGGTTCATTCTGTGTTATACCGAGATACACATAGTAAAGAAGAATATTAATTTTCAAGGGAGCTGAAATTGTGCAGTGACTAGCAAGTTTGTTTGCCAGCTTGGCAGTCATATGTTTGAATTCATATTGAGAATTGTTTTTTTTTTTTTTCAAATTTATCTGGACTCCCAGGCCCACCTAGCCTAAATAGTAACAGAAAATATATTTAGGTGGCCATTGTGATATTGACTGTCGGCCATTGAGTGCCATATATTCTATAAAATTAGGGTTATAGCTATCCAGTAAGCCTTAACCTTTCCACCCCAGGAACACTTAAAAAAAAAAAAAAAAAATATCATGACCCCGTTAGAATTCCAGAAAAAAATCTTCAGAGAAAATAATTTTACACAGGCCACGTTAAAAATGTATTTATCTACACTATCTATTCTTGTATAAAAATATTTTACTAGAACAATCAGCAAACATGAACAGGGTGGAGCATGAAATGGAATGCATCCCCACAGCTTACATTAAAAAAAAACATTGGGTCATGCAAACCTTTGACCTCAATCACTGAGCCTTACGGAAACTCTGGCATTAGCTTAGCTTAAAAAAGGCATTAAGCTAAATGGAAAACTCCCATCAGTGCTATTGTTAGTTAATGAATTCTTATCCTGACCTCCTGAACGTTTGCAAGCAGCCAGTGGCATTAACTATGCTTTTAAACAGGTTTTTCAAAGACAAGTTTGAAAAAAAAAATTTATGGGGGATTGGACCAAACCGGCAGTGTCAGGTTTTCGACTTCTCCGGGTAAAAGCGTTAAGGTGTGAAAACACTTTAGTTTACTTTTTATTACATTTCCATTACTTTTAATGTGGTTGTGGCTGTGAAGTTTGTTTGCCTAATTTCAGTAAATTTTTAAGTTTTAAGATCTTTCTTGATTTGCTATAGTGCTGCCAGAAGTTTTTCCTTTTCTTCTTCAGTCAGCTTATCAGTTGCAGTATTAGTATACGTGTTGAATTTGCATTATTGGTGCCATGTTTTTGTTTATTACAAATAATGTTATCAAAATAAAATCATTGACACTTAAAATTGTGTCTGTGTTTTAAAATTATTACTGCCTATGTGTCTGTATATTTCTTCTATCCGCGGTTTTGCTGCTGTGTCTGTGTTATGTCAAACCTGTTTGAATGCATGGTGTACATCTTGAAATAGACCCCAGACAAAAAGTTAGGAAAGCTTGGAGGTAGCTGCGATGTGGTTTCTGATGTGAATACCTTGGACTGCTAAATTAACCAAAAGGAACTTAATTAAAGGGTCGCGGCATTAGGAATGTTGGGAACCCCTGCCATAGACTGTGTTGCATGGACAAATGTGTGTGTGTTAATATTTGCTCCCACGGCGTGGCGCTGTGACCGTGATCACAAGCATGGCATGGCGGAAAGATTAGGCTGCTGTACAGGGTTGCCAGATGAAAAACTTCATTTTATGCCCAAAATATGCCAGAAAAAAGTGTAACATTGTACTCGCTTCACATCAAAAGCTCTAGATTGAATTCTTCACTGTCATCCTCACTGGAACAAGTGGAAGACACGGCGTAAACCTTTTCGGATGTAAAATCTTTAAGCATTTTCTCAGATGGGATGAAGTCTTTGCAATCATCTATAATGATGGAATATTTCTTGTTCGGAAAATCACCAATAAGGTCACCCTTAAGTGCAGGCGATAACATATTTTTTATTAGGCATGAACATTTAGTTATATGCAACTGTATGTGCTCCAATGTACTCCCCCACCCCGACACCCCGACCATGCGCTCCTATGATTTCGTTTCGATGATCAATTGTGCGTATTGCACAATGGCAGGTCATGCCTACAGCAAGTTGCAACTCTGCTGCCTTTAACTCTATCATTACTTTGCCTAGGAGTCGTTGTTGTAATAAGCTGTGACTGGCTTTTTGACAGTCTTCATCCTGTGTTCATCGGATTTTTCATGATTTGATATGCTACTAATTCTTGGTGCAACATTGCACTGACACAGTTTACAACAGGCCGCCTCTGATCCGTCTGAAGATCTTTTGAGCCGTGGGTATGCTTTCTTCCAGTTACTATTATACTTGCAATGTTTTAAGATGCTTTCAATTATTTTTTTTTTTTTTTTTTTATGACGTGGCCATTGGTAAAAGTAATAAAATCTATCACAGATAAAACTAGGTCTATATGCTCTCTATTTTCTGTCCTCAAGTAGTTTCTGATAGTCTGATTCACTTGGTATCAGTGGTGGGTTTTGGTTTTATATCCCGCATTTATTCTAGAAGATTAACATAAATTACAGAGAGCCTTGGTTTATCGAAGTCATGATCCGTTTAGGAGACAACAAATACAATAAGAAATGGCGCGAATCTCCGTTAGTCGGTACAAGGACATCACAACAAAGTCAAACTGAAATAAATATGTTAACTGTAGATCTAAATTGCTTTTAGCAAATCTGCGTGTTTCTAACGGAGGAACCATGAAGAAAATTGGAGCACATCTTGGTAAGAAAAGCCAGGAATAACCCAAATATGCCAAAATATGCTAGTTACATTATCTTATGCCAGTTCAATTTCAAATATGCCAAATTTGGGGAATCTGGCATAAAAAATGCCAATATGGCAACCCAACTGCTGTGCTCTGTATAAGGAGATACTCCGTTCATCATCTCGGGTGCCAACAGGCTCTTTGCCGGCGTTACGGATCCTCATGCAAGACTCCTGCCAGACGTCGTCGCCGTACGGATAATGGCCTATATCGGCCTAAACCGAGCTGGCAGGGGATCCGAAAGTTGCTGGTACCTAGAGATCCTTGGGTACATATCAGCCCATACCCAGTTAAAACAAAAACAAAAGTTGGTTGCGTATCATTAACAGGACGTTGCAGAACCAACTAAATTGTTTTTTTTTTTTTTTTTTTTTTGCTGTTGTTGTTTTTTTTAAGGCAAATTTTACGTTCAGTGTTTTGCCATTGCTTTCTGGATGGTCAGCTCTCGTTACCACTATTGAAACCAACGCAAATCAAATCGTTCGCAGCTGGGATTGAACCCGGCACCCCGGCATTACGAAACGCGTTCGCAACGCCCAAGCCACGAACGCCAACCCATACCTAGTACTAGGCACACACATAATCGACAACTCGTTAGGAACATTGCCTCTCTCTCTCTCTCTCTCTCTCTCTCTCTCTCTCTCTCTCTCTCTCTCTCTCTCTCTCTCTCTCTCCCTCCTCTCTCTCTCTCTCTCTCTCTCTCTCTATCTATCTATCTCTCTCTTGGTGTACCGCACCAGGACATTACACAAGCGAACAACACCCGGTGACATAAAATGCCACCATGCGGATAGTAGTAGTAGAAGTAGTAGTAGATTTTAACCCCACTAGAACATCACACAAGCGATGAACACCCGATGACACAAAGTGCCACCATGTGGATGAGGATCACCGTGGAAAGGTCCCAGAAACCGCGTTAATCCATTAGACCATATTTATGGTCGGGCTATATTGTGGCCCCTGGCAAAGAGCCAGGGTGGGGCTTCAAATAACGAAAAATTGCATCTCACAAGGAGATGTCTGGATTGCTAATTACACACCTTGCGGGTAAGAATCACTCGTGCAGAGGTCCCAGAAACCACTTTCAGCCGTTAGGCCATATTTATGGCCCCGCTATATTCAGAACCCCCGGCAAAAGCTAGAGAGGGGCTTCAAATAACGAAAAATTGCATCCCACATGTAATAGTAGTAGAAGCAGATTTTACCCCACTCGGACATCTTACAAGCGATAATCACACGATGACATGAAGTGCCACCACGTGGATGAGGATCACTCGTGGAAAGGTCCCAGAAACCGCGTTCAGCCATTAAAAAATATTCATGGTCAGGCTATATTACGGCCCCTGGCAAAAGCCAGGGTGGGGCTTCAAAATAAGGAAAAATTGCGCCTCACAAGGAGATGATTGGTTATAACATCCCACATGTACCTCTGGCGGAATATCCCCTAAATGACAGGCTCAGGTTCAAATGTCTGGGCCGAAATTCCTACTTGATGACAAACCTTAGTTCAAGAGCCTGTTAACCGAGAATATTATGGCTGCTCACGTTCAAACGTCCGTCCATCAAACGTACTGGTAAGGGGGTGGAGGTGGGGTCGGCAGAGTGGCTGGAAGATCTCGAAGTATAGCGTCCGCCTCGAGTGCTGAAGGTCCCGGGTTTAGACCCAGGTGAAGGCTGGAATTTTTTCACGTTGACTTCTAGTTATTTTGTCTGGTCTCTGTGTTGTATGAAATGAAAATCCCTTGGCATTTGGAAATAGAAAATTGTAGCCCAACGGCGCTGTCCGGGCAAAATTTAGAGTTAAAATTCTACCCAAAGTAGTTCAAGATTCTCACCAGTGCCACGGAGTTTGTGCACTGCGCTGATAATCTTGCCATTGCCATTGCCAGTTGTCCAAGAAAAATTCCAAATTTGATCCTCTTTCAGCCGCCCGAGGGCCTGCTATATCGAAGAAGGGTCCTTTGCTGTCTTATATGGTTTCCTTTTATTTGTGGTGTGTAAACACACCTGATATTATGGTTGTTTGCTTCCTTGCTGTGCTGCGTTGTTTGCGGTTTTGGGTTCTGGTGTGATCCAGATCTCTTTGCGATGATATTGAACGGTACTAGCTGACTGTTGCTGGTGCTTGGTTTGCCTCGATAATCTTTGCACTCAGGCTTGAGTTAGAAGTAGAACGGAGCACTTAGGGTTAATAACCTTGTGCCATGATGTTAATCCGTTGTTCAAGCCAAACCAAGGGTTTAGGTGTATCTCGCTCAAAGATCCCACTTTTTGACAGAACAGTTTGAAACGTCCGCTGTCATTGGCTACACTCGTCGGAGTGTAATTACCCAACACCGTCTCTAATTAAGAGAGAAGGCCGTGTAATTACCATACAGGGATGCCATGCCCAGTGAGAGATGGGCCGCCCAATTTAAATCCCTGCATTCATGCTCTTTAGATCAAGCACATACACTAACGCATTTGATAAATACACCATGATAACACAGCAAAATCTTCAAGATGCTGTATCCACAGTAAATGTTGGTTATAGCTTCAACATTTTCTTTTTTCTCTCTTTTGAATGCAGCAAGTGTTTATAAGGGGTTCCAGAACAGATAGGAGATGGTTGTGGCAGCACTTAATCTTGAGAATGCATACAATAGAGTCAAGTATGATATTTTGCTATCTGCACTCACGGAGAAAGGGGTTTGTCCCTGGCTTGTGAACTGGATAGCAGCTGTCCTGTATCCACGCATGGTTGCCCTTCGCCTGGGTACATGACCTCAGAACCATGTAATGTCGCCCCGGGACTACCCAAGAGTTCTGCAATTTCTCCAGTGCTCTTCAATGTGTATACAAGCAAGATTGCAGAACTTGAAGCACCAGGTATTGGAAGGATATTAATATTTGCCGAGGATGTTCTTGCATATAGGCAGGGGAGGGATAGACAACGGATAGCCCAGGAGCTGCAGGCGACTGTAGACAAAGTGACTGACTGGTGTGCAGAAATGGGTGCTCTCATCAATTTAGAAAAGGCTGCTATTTTGTGGTGTTCTTTGGACAATATAATTGTAAGATCTTATGTTCCAAGCCTCACAGTTAAGAACAGTAACATCAAAAGAGAAAGCAAAGTGAGGTACCTGTGTATCCTTTTAGATAGAAACCCATCCTTTAGGGAGCATGTGAAGGCAGTTGCGATGAAATTTAAAAAAAAAAAAAAAAAAAAACTCAGTGCTCTCAAGATTATGGCAGCATTGGACATGGAACCAAAAATGTTGGTCACAATGTTCTAGCATGTGATCCTGTCGTTGATAGATTATGGGTTTGAAATGCTTACCGTATTAAAGAGTCAGCTAATGAAACTTGAACGCATACAAAATGAAGCCATGTGGGTAAAAGTCATATCTCAGAGTAGCTGCAGGCAAGAGGCACCTCCTACATGAAGCCCCGGGCCGAGCTAAGAGTCACAGTCTGAAAAGAGGAAGGTCTTGGAATGCGAAAGCAGAAGAAACAACTGGACATGTGTGCAGGCTTGATACATTTGTGCGAGGTAAGGAGTATGTTAAGGTGTCCCAGCAAGTTTGAAACTTGTGTAGTGTTCTTATCACAGTGCAGGGACTCTCCAGCTTGTGCTGCAGAATCAGAATTTCAACAAATGATTCGTGACCATTCCCGCCTAAGTGATGTGATTATCTTCTATACAGATGGCTCTGTGTTTATAGGCAGACGAAGTCCATAGCAAAAGCGAATGGACGTCGCTTAGTGCAACAGTCCTGCATATGAAACCACAAAGTCCAGTTTGAGCATAGAAGTGGAGGCAGTCACTGCTGCCTTCCGTTGGCTTGAGAATCAGCTGTACACACATGCCGTGATTGAAACTGACTCACAGAGCAGGTTGAGAAAAGTGGAGACAGGCATGCTCCCTGCAGAGTGGCAATCGTCAATTCAGAGGTCCCGGGTAGTTAGCGTCCTTTGGATATTTTCTCTAGGTAATGCCGGTGTGTTGGGAAATGATCATGCAGATAGACTAGCCGGTTCTGCACCACTTGCTGGTGAATTGATGTATGACCTAGATATGGTAAGGGCCCTTTGAGAGTGAGTGAGCAGTGCAGAGGCACAGATAGATCATTGCGGTCTGGGGAGAACGGTCCTGCGAGGAGTTACCGGGGGGGGGGGGGGAATCTGGCAGACGTTAAACACTCAGGGACAGAGCAAGATGATTATACAATCAGAGTTACTGGTGCCATCGGAATTGGAACTCTTCGCTTGCTGTTGAAGGAACGGAGTGCTTATGGGATGTCCCGAGTGCTGTGATGTTGATTCTAAATTCAACATTCTTTGCTCTCTTTCTGTCTGTGAACCTGGCTGACTGACTGTCTCTCTCTCGCAAAACAATGTTGTTCTTCTGTATGTGTTACCTTCGCGCCATTACTGCAGTCTTTTCGCTGCCTTTAGCCTCCTCCTTTTTGCTCGGTGTAATTTTGATTGTTTTAGGTATCTTTTATGCAAATAGTGAAATGTTAAACAAATTAAAATTATTTTTAAAAAATGCATTTCATATTAGTGTGGTTTCTGTAGACTGCCATAGAGAAGAAAAGAATATCTATAAGATTATGTATAGCAGAAATTAATAAAGTGACCGGGGACTAACGCGGTTTACAAAGAAAAAAAAACACACTCCTCTCCCCGTCGTTAAGCTTTTAATCGCTAATGAGGGGGTTAACTTCTTGATATCAGCATGACTGCTGTAACCCCTACGTTTTCATCATTATTAAATGAGGTAGAACATGTTAAAAAAAAAAGAAAAAAACTGAATGACCTCTTCACAAGAAAACAAACGAAAAAACTTGCAGGCAGGAAAGTCTCTTGGCTATTTTAAAGCTCTTAAAATACAAAATACTGCACTAATGAACAAGGGAGGAGCGGCGATCATTCCTAGGTTGAAAATAAAAAATCAGCATCGCGATGACTGGAAGGATCTGCGGTAAAAAGAAGCAAACATAGATTGAGAAAACAAATTCTGCATGGTCTAAGTCGATGACTTTGAGGTATGTCATCAACAAAACTGGCCCAGTGCAAATCGGATCGAGATTTGTGCTGACATAACATCTACGTCACTGGACAAGGCACATGATGATGACGCGAGTATCTGGTATGCCAGGAAAGACGATAGCAATATTTTACTCAAATAATATTGACACATAACTAAATTCTAAAATATTAGATATTTTAAAATGGACAAATGTATGCAGAAAATTACAATGAAAATAATTAAACTACCTTGAGTTATTTAAATGCTGGAATTTTTTTTTAAGTAAATGCGTATATTTAGGCGACAACGCGGTGAAACAGTAGACTCAGTTACCGGCAAGCACAAGCATGGCGAGCAGCGGAGTTCCAATTATCATTTTGAGTAAGTAACATTTTTTAGATTATATTCGACGTACAGGCTAGACATCTACAAGAAATCACGAGGATAACCATTTATGTTTGCTTTGTCTTCCAGACCAAAACACGAAGAGGGAGTCGGGGAGGAAAGTCCAGCTGGGCAACATTGATGCTGGCAAGGTACGTCAAAAATCTGATCAAACATGTCATGGCAGTTCCAGAAAGTTCTTGACTGTCTGCCTTTTTTGTTTGTTTTGTTCGTCTCACTGCATGTAACTTTTATACGTTTACATGGTTAAATTGAGACTAAGTGCCAGTCGTTTCGTTTACATATTTAATAAGGTTTGATTCTGATCTTATTTATCAGTTTAATGGTTTAATCCTTGCAGTTTTTTTAAAAGTGGGGGTAAGAAAAAAAAAGGGGTGGGGGGGGGGGGGGGGGGGGGGGGGGGGGGGGGAAGGGGGGGGGGGGGTGGTGCGATTCACAGTATTGAAAAAAATTTCTGTTATTTTTCTGAATTAAATAAGTTTATTGGACAAGGCTACCAGTCATACAAACAATGTTGTTCTAAGGCTGGTTTTCTCTTAGGTGTCTCCGCTATATATTTTACGGGGCCGCGTTAGCTCAGTTGATAAGATTAAGAGGCTTTCTTTCAAGTCCAGCTGCGATTCGCTGCAGCCACGGTCGATGTTCAGAACCGGGCAGTTCCCTGGGTTCACCCAGCCTCTAGAAAATGGGTACCAGTGTTGACACTCTGGGGTTAATAGAGGAATGTCGCTGTAGCTACGCTACAGTTACGTGCGAACAGTGACACAGGCGGGCAATTCTTATTAGCTGTCCGTACTGGTGGCAGAGCACTTATTGTTTATATAGCGACTACGGTGTTCGACAATTGGCGGTCTTTTAGCAATTTCCGTTACCATGGAAACTGTTAGAAACTTGCTTCGCAAATGTCGGCTGGGGTTTCGTAATCTCTCATGAAATTTTGCGATTGGTGTGATTTTCACCCACTATAAAAAGCTGAAAACGGCGGGAAGGAACCCAATTAACAGCGCATGTGTACGACAGCCGGACGTCCTCTGTTTTTCTGTTACATCAGTTTGATTAAAAATAGCGATAAGTATTCAGGGCTGGCTTTAGGCTTTAACATTACTCGTACTGGTAATGCTAGTTATAATTGAATTCTCTGTCCAATTTTACATTGGTACATAACATTTCTTTCTTATCAGTGGCTTTTTAGATTTACAGTGAAATTTTTCAGGCAATCGCTAATTATCATTAATTATCATGGAGGAAAATAGTGGTAAATTCGAGGTTGGCTTTAGGCTTTAGCATTACTCGTACTGGTAATGCTAGTTATAATTGAATTCTCTGTCCAATTTTACATTTGTAAATAAAATTTCTTTCTTATGAGTGGCTTTTTAAATTTACAGTGACATTTTTTAGGCAATCGGTATGTGGCTGTGTCTCCATTGTCTGCCATCTTGTCCAATGACAGTCCAATGTCAACAAAGCCAAAACAGAAGTGCGCAGTTTGGTTGCGCAGAGAAACTTCTTGTTTCTGGGTCGCAAGTTTTCAACAACTGTTTTTTACATTTCATCTCCACAAAAACCTACATATCTCAGCTCAGAAATGACATACAAGCCTAAATGAGGTACCATTGGAAAGAGATTGTTTACAGCTATCTAACTGTGCTGGTTTTATTGGTGTAGAGGGCATTTTGAAAATTTTACTAAAGTACCTAGTTTATAACCGATGCAGTGACGCTGGTTAACATCTCCCGACTTTACCTTTACTATATAATATTTATTAGCTTCCTGCACTAGGCCTCTAGCAGACTGCGACAGTCCATGTTTTGCTGTCGCTTCCATTGGAGTCGGTCAGCAGCTGATCTGTCCCAAGTGTCAGTGTTGGTTTTCTTTAGGTCATGTTTGCACTGATACAACAGCATGGCTTTGGCCTTCCTGCAGATTATTGCCTGTTCCAATTTCACCAAACAGGAGATTCTTTGGAGTGCGACTGTCCATGCGGGAGACATTTCCCAACCAGTGCAGGCATTTTTGCTTTAGTAGAAAGTACATTGTTGTCATTATTGCTCTTTTGAATACACATTCATTAGAGACAAGTCTCATTATGATATACCAAGAATGCATATCATACAGCACATCTTCAAATTTAACTGTACTGATAGATAATATGGCAGCTACAAATTTGCTACAGGTATGTCCAACATATGCAGAACAGAGTAAAGTGATTGCATTAACATACTTTGAGAAGGAAAGAATATGTCAGAATTGAACAGAATCTAGCCACGGATGGTTACCACTTACTTGACCAGCATGAACAGGTCATTATTCTACGCCTCAGGACAGGACATATCAAAATCACAAGCATATGCATAGGCTTTATATAAGTAGTCACAGTAGTGCCCGTGCGGGCTGTGTGTGTGTAATCTACAGAACATGTCCTGCAAGAATGTCCATTGTACAGCCCATTTAGAAGGTGAATACCTGGCGCACTTTGTCGACGCTGCATTTAGCGTTGTATCGAACTAAAAGAACTAAAATTAGTCAGGCTTGTCTCAAGAACTTGTCTATCAGTCTTAATCATAAAGATATCACAATAAGTTGGCATTCAAGGACAAACTAATAACAACTTAAGTTCACTGCTGCATTTATGTTTATTATCTTTTTGTTGATTTCTAAATATTTTTGAAATCGTGTAAAATCTCAGGAAAACAGCTTTTACATAATTTTTTGATTTTAGTTTAGTCGGAGCACATCTGCCTGAGAGACAAGGAACCAGTAGTCTGCATACAAGTAATCCAGATCGTTTAAAACAGATGTGCATGCAAAACTCAAATTCTGGAGGGATACAATTTAAAGTCTAGAATTTGATGAACAACCAGAACTTTGCGCTGGAGTTTACAGCTCGTGAACACTTTAAGAACAAGTTTATAATTCAGAATCTAGCATCAAATAATTATACATCAAAGAACATCAGTAATTTATAACTGGTTATGTTATCAAAGTAGCTTGAATTCTTCAGAATGAATGATTCCTATTTCGAAATCAGTTTAAACTGAGCAGTTTTAATAATGCCTGTTGATACTTCCCACTTGGTGGATACCAAGCAGTACTGATGGAGGTCATGCATCACACAACAGCCTTCATACAGGCCTGTGGCCTTTTCATCTAAAAAGCCAGAAGCAGGGAGAATTAAAAGATAATTTCAGCAATCCATGATTTCTTATAAACTGTACATGTTTTTTGTTGTTGCTAGGAAATTCATTTCCCTGACATCATCACTAGACATGGATTGGTATACAACTCCACAGTTGGAAATAGGGCTTTGAAAGTGTAATTAACATTTGGTAATACAAAGATTGTATTGTTTTGACCTTTCTTCTATAGATAGGCACTAACAAACACTTCTGGCATATGTGTCATGCAGAACTTGTTTAATTTTGTTTAACCATATTTACAATTCACAGACTGTAGCTGACATTATTCGAACATGTCTGGGTCCAAGGTCGATGCTCAAGGTCAGTACTTTATAAATTATTATACAGTTTTGAGATATATGTTTTGATGTTGCAGGCTTAAAAAATTGATATCAACTTGTTTTTAATCAAACTAACTTATTTGTCAAAGAAAATGGGAACGGACCATTTTATGTAAATTAGAATAACCGGAGACATATTTATTCACAATAAATTTAAAATGAAACCTTTATATGCACTCATATGCACATATACACACAGAGGGAAGAGAATGATCACACAGTGATTCAGAATCCTGATACAAATAATTGTAGGTAACCATTGACTGTTTATTGATTTCAGATGTTGATGGATCCGATGGGGGGCATTGTTATGACCAACGATGGGAATGCTATTCTCAGGGAAGTAAGTGGGCTTGATTCTTTTTTCTTTCTTTCTATTTTTAAGCGCAAGATAGAATGATTGAGCAGTCTCTTTCTTGTGGATAGGCATACTATTCTTTTTTCACCAGCTTTTTTCAGTAACTACTGGAAAAGCTAATGGAAGTAGAATATTGTACACAGCTATAATAAAGAAACATTTTTTATGTGTGAGTCACGTGATATGAAGAGAACACTGGAAAATGTCATGGTAAATGGAAAGATTGGTGGCAGAAAGGGTGGACCACAAGGAATGATGCTAAATGGTCTGAGATTGAGGAGTGTCAATAGAATTGACACAGAAGACACAGTGCCAAGATTTGTGGAGAGACATGATAAGCCACATATGTTTTGGTCAGTTTGTTCTGCCATCATTGTAAGAAAAAAAAAACTTTACTTTTTGAAATGTATACTCCAAATAGTTTAACATTAACGATGATTTCAGTTTTTAATACTGCAACCAGCACTCATTGTGAGTGCCTTTATTGCATTGTTTTGTGATGTTGAAAAAGAGTGTGTTATTGATAAGGTGTTAAACTACTTTCAATGGCCTAAGTGATGAGACTAGGTTATGTATGCAAAGCATTTGAAAGCTGTGCTAGGGTTTTTGGCTTTGACTAGATGTTTAGAGACAAGTTTTAAAAACAGGAAAAAGTGGTAGTACCATGGCAGATGACATCTGTTGGGGTGCAAAGTGATAGGCTGCACACTTTGTCGGCCAGTACATAATGTAGGATAACCTTTTCCTCCTTTGCTGTCACCTTGTCTTTTTAGACAATTGTTACAGCTGAAATGCATTTTTGTGAGCCTGCACCAGCACCAGACTTATTCTTCTAACAGAGGCATCATTTCTGCCACTGGATGCTGCACTGTTTTAATTGACTATCTGACCAGACTTGGCAGTAAGCACCCTTAATTCATGCTGATTTTTTTTAACATTTGGTGTTTCAAACAATTTTACAGATCTTGAGACCAGTTTACATAGCAACTGAGAAAGAGCACACAGAATATCTATTTGTACATCTCCCACAACTCACTGGGGTATATGTGAATGAAGAAAATGACTATCATAGAAGATTGTTGGCAAAATTGGAGAAATGTAATTATTTTGCCATTGAGTGAAAAATGAGTGTCCTTTAAATGTTTTATTTTTTTTTTTTTTTAGCTTAATGTTCGCCATCCGGCTGCAAAGTCCATGATAGAGGTAGCAAGAACTCAAGATGAAGAGACTGGAGATGGTACCAAGTCTGTCATCATTTTGGGTGAGTTTATATAGTCATTCATATTTCTTCTATTACAGCATCAATTGCAGATTAGGACTTGTGTAGTTGTTTACTTAACTGTTTGTTTAAAAAAAAAAAGAAATTTGTATGAGATACAAGAAAACTTAAAAAAAACTATGACTTTTTGATTAGATATATGGGGAAAACAATAAAAGAACAACTGCCTCCCCAACAAGCAAGCCGTAGGAGTTGACTAATTGGGAGCATCCTTCTAAGTCAGATTGCATATGCCAGAGAGCCAAGGAACCAACAATCTGCATACAAATAAGCCAGATCTGAAAAATGGATGTGCACACAACATTTAATTTCTTAAACAAGACTAAAGACCGACTGTGGAAAGAAAAAACCAGAGCATTCCGCAAGAGTTTACAGCCGGTGAATGTGAAAAAGAAAAGTTCTAACTTGTCAGAAATAAGACTACTACAAAACATTTAATAAATAATAAATACAAAAAGACAATTAGTTAGAAGGGTAAAAAGTTTTCAGGAACTGATGTATTTTTGTTTTGTTATACATAGATTGAATTTTTGTGTTTTATGCAAAAAAAAATGTATAACCTTTTTGAATGGATATTGTGCTATAAAGTATCAATTCAACTTAACGACCTGTTAGTCAGATAGGAACTCTGTTGAGTCGAGTCCCTGCAGTTCTAAAGGCGTTTATAAATCTCAGATGACTTTTATTTCTTTCCATACCTTGACCTCTGTGACACAGCTCAGTGGAAATGCAATTTCTTAAACAGATCTAGTTATGATCAACATGACGCAGTAAATAAATCCATTGATGTTTTTCACAGCTGGAGAAGTGTTGTCTGTTGCTGAACAGTTTATCCAGCAGCAGATGCACCCAACCTTAATCATTGCTGCATATAGGCAGGCCTTGGAGGATTTACTGGATGATCTTAAGCACAAGATAGCGTAAGTGATTCTGATATACTAACTGGGCTGGGGTAGCAATGGTTTAACCTAAAGAGAGTTCCGGTAGAGGTGAAATGACTGCATGCTACTCAGTATCTGACTTAAAAATTTAACTGACTGCTGAAAATCCAGTGGATCCATTTCCTTCTTAGCCTTCTTAGCAGAGTCTAGCAGAAAGGTCTGTTGGTTCGTCTAGTCCTAGACTTTGGTCTAGATCCAGAACATGACTGTAACATGCACATGAGTTTTATAGATCTGTCTTTTTCGTGTGCAGACTGTTGGTTCCTTGCTTTTCAGGCAGGTACACTCTGTCATTGAAGGAAACACCCTAATTAGTTGCCTCCTGTGACATGCCTAATAGGGTGAGGGTTTTCAGTGGGTCTGTTGTTCTCCAAAATGGAATTAAGACCCACATAAGGAGATCTGTTTTGATATTTATATATAGCCTGTTTTGATATTTATATATAGCAGTGACTCCTGAAATGTGAACAAACACATTAGTAAGTATTTGGAGGCAGCAGAGACTAATATTTGAGAGCCCTTTGTTGTGAAAACCATGGACAACCAGAGTAGCTAATGATTGCCTGATATAAGGCTGTTGAAAATAGAAAATAACTTGCACCTATGAGAAAGGAACACTGTATTTTGGTACGTAATGACAGGAAAGGTATTGAAGGAGAATATGATGATGGAAAAGTCAGTGGTAGATTTAGTGATAATGTTTGATGGTAAATGATGATGGCCTGGAGCGTAACATCTTTAATATAATTAATAGAAAAACCAGTGATTTTGGAAAATTAGCGAGATGCTGTTTGCTCTATATAATCTCTTGTGTACTTAAAAAGTCTAGTTTGTCACCAAGATCCCTCCCACGGTTACCGGAGCCTTTTTTTTTTAGGGGAAGAAAGAATAACCCACAGCCCCTTTATACATGTGTGGAAAAATTTCACTAAGGATTAGTTGAATTTGGCTGTGTTAGGCTAACAAGTTAAAGTAGCTCAACTGTAAACAAAACAACATGCCAACTACCCTTGTAAAGGCAAGCACAGAAGAATAAGTCACCAGGATGTCAGAATGACAGTGTATGATGCAGGTTTGGCAAGAAACAGTTACACTAACCATCTTTGCTACCTAAATAAATGTAACATTTTTTTTAGTTAGAACATATTAGTAACATAAACCAAAATATTTTCAGAATTCCTGTTGATATCAAACAACAAAGAGGAAATGCTGAAAATTGTCAAGTCATGCTTGGGAACAAAATTCATCAGCAAATGGTAAATTGTTTGTCTCATTTTTTAAAAGTTTTTTAATAAAATCATTATGTATTACTTTTCACAATTATTTTGGAATTTATGTTGTACTAACAAAGTTCCTTTATCATTTACAGGTTGTGATACACTTTCATAGTTCAGTTAGGGTATAGCACAAAAGGGGACATATGCTCTATAATACAGTGGTTGTCAGTGTGAAGTTGTGAAGTAGCAATGCAAATAATTTTATCCTTTAGGGTCGCCACAACATGAGGAACTGCATTAAAGGGTGGCAGCATTACGAAGGTTGAGAAGGTTAAGACCCACTGCTATAATAGTCGGATAGTAATTGTTACCCTCCCTTTTGAGTAAACCAAGCAGGCTGAAAGAGGGTTGTGCCGCATGAGCAACACATGGTCTTTACCATACTGCCAAGGTTTTGCTCTGTATGGAGGAGAATTTCACCCCTGGACTCAAATGATTCTAATGCCACTTAACATCACTGTATAATGATGTTGTCTGAAAAGACAGAAATGTGCCAAGTTAGCTAGTCACATTAAAGGTAGAATGTTATAATTTTCTTTGGCTGCATAACTTCAGATGATTAAAGATGGAAAGGCAAATACAGCAAGGTAATCTGAGGTCTGAGTTTAAAAGATATCGACAGATGTAGTTGGACAGCTATTTTGGCCATTTTTGAAATGGTGGCCTGGAGAGAACTGATGGTGGGCACAGGTTCAGGAAAACAGTGCACAAGTAGACCTCCAGGAATGTGGATTTAAACACTGAAGAGCTATTGGCTGGGAAAACCTAGGGCTGGAGAATTGGCTAGAGAAAGACTTTCAGGCATGCCATGATGAAAGATATGTCCACATTGATGTTGAGTGATGTAGTTGGATGGGTATTTCCTAGAAAGTGAAACAAGGCAGCTGTTATAACTTAGCGTCTGCTGCACAACAAGGCAAGCTGTTATAACTTAGCGTCTGCTCCACAACAAGGCAAGCTGTTATAACTTAGCGTCTGCTCCACAACAAGGCAAGCTGTTATAACTCAGCGTCTGCTCCACAACAAGGCAAGCTGTTATAACTTAGCGTCTGCTCCACAACAAGGCAGCTGTTATAACTTAGCGTCTGCTCCACAACAAGGCAAGCTGTTATAACTTAGCGTCTGCTCCACAACAAGGCAGCTGTTATAACTTAGCGTCTGCTCCACAACAAGGCAGCTGTTATAACTTAGTGTCTGCTCCACAACAAGGCAAGCTGTTATAACTCAGCGTCTGCTCCACAACAAGGCAAGCTGTTATAACTCAGCGTCTGCTCCACAACAAGGCAAGCTGTTATAACTTAGCGTCTGCTCCACAACAAGGCAAGCTGTTATAACTTAGCGTCTGCTCCACAACAAGGCAGCTGTTATAACTTAGCGTCTGCTCCACAACAAGGCAAGCTGTTATAACTCAGCGTCTGCTCCACAACAAGGCAAGCTGTTATAACTTAGCGTCTGCTGCACAACAAGGCAGCTGTTATAACTTAGCGTCTGCTGCACAACAAGGCAGCTGTTATAACTCAGCGTCTGCTCCACAACAAGGCAGCTGTTATAACTTAGCGTCTGCTCCACAACAAGGCAGCTGTTATAACTTAGCGTCTGCTCCACAACAAGGCAGCTGTTATAACTTAGCGTCTGCTCCACAAGGCAAGCTGTTATAACTTAGCGTCTGCTCCACAACAAGGCAAGCTGTTATAACTTAGCGTCTGCTCCACAACAAGGCAGCTGTTATAACTTAGCGTCTGCTCCACAACAAGGCAAGCTGTTATAACTTAGCGTCTGCTCCACAACAAGGCAAGCTGTTATAACTTAGCGTCTGCTCCACAACAAGGCAGCTGTTATAACTTAGCGTCTGCTCCACAACAAGGCAAGCTGTTATAACTTAGCGTCTGCTCCACAACAAAAGAAGAATCTAGATGTGCTACCAAAGACTCAGGGCTTTGAAAATAACATGAAACTAAGGCAGCATAAATATCTGAAAATTTCTATGCAGTTTTGTACTTGTGTTACAGGATGGATCTGGCCTGCAACATTGCTTTGGATGCCACGACAACTGTAGTGGTTGAAGAGAATAACAGGAAGGAAATAGACATTAAACGCTATGCTAAAGTTGAGAAGGTAAGATCTTATGAGAGTGCATGTGGACATCTGTGCATGTGGACATCTGAGAAAGAGTGTATGTAGGAGGGTTTTTGTATGGAGGAGTGTGTATGTCTACAGGTATGATGTAGATTTGAATGTATACATTTGCCATCTATGCTTTTGTGTTTTTACCCCTGAAATGTGCGTTCCGATGCTGAGAGGCGTAGGTCCCCATTGAAATCTGTAATCAGGTACAATTGAATGCTGCTTAACATCAAGTACAATGCCTCCAGCCAAGTGTGGCAGAATGGTAGGAAATTAATTCCCAAACACGAAACAGGACTCCTGTAATGCTATCAATGAACTTCAATGCGTCCAAACGGTAGTTAAATGCTGAAGGCCCGGAATATATACCGTGGTGTATTGTCGAACATTTTGATCCAAAATGAGAAAATGTGCAAATAATAGGACTCTTGGTGAAGACTCACCTAAACATGCCAACACTCGCTACCGCACACACACTCTTTTGAGAAATTCAAATGACATCTTCAAACAACGGGTAATATGAACATAACATGCTGCCCTGATACAAATTCACTGGTAGGGTGAAATATGAGCCTTTCAAAGGCCCTAATGTTAGGCAGGCCTGCAAGCCCAATTTGTAACCCATTAAAAATAAAATTTGTTCTTTATTTATTATTATAAAACTCTTGATATATAATGCTTAGGTAGAGAAAGTTTTCATTCACAGTTGTAACAGTTATAATGCCTTGTGTTATAATTAAAAATTAAGTTCCTTGTCTTGGTGCCTCATTTTGGGGGTTTCAAAAAAAAGAAGGGAAAAAAAAACTATTACGCATTTTGCAAAAAGTTACTAATTAGGGCTGATGATCTGAAAAGGTTTGATTGTGCAGCCTAGCTGTAAGCCGTACCATGACATGCTAATAGCCCTTTTAAAGTCAAATACAGAAAAAGCTAAGTATACTTATATACCCACTGGAACTGTTAAGACTTTCATACATAGCTTTCTTCTCGAGAGCAACAGAGCATAAGCAGCATACCAACATTATGCTACCACATACCACTACCAAACTTGGACACTGTCACATAGGGGTGTGTGAAAGTAACACATGTGAGATATGTTCAGCTACCCGAGATAGAATGGGGACTGATACTGTCTCACAGATCGCAGGATCAACCAGCACCTTGTATGAAATATTTTCAGATGCACACGATCAGTTGGTCTCGACATATTTACTAGAATAACACAGCACTAGTTACCAGCATGGGTGCTGCATCTGTGTAGAGGTAATATGAAGACTGATTGAAAAAAGTCTTGTTTTGCTTATAAAGAAGGATGAGTGACATTGCTTGATTTCTGCTTCTCAGATACCTGGTGGGATGATTGAGGACTCTAAAGTACTTAAGGGTGTCATGATCAACAAAGATGTGACTCATCCAAAAATGAGAAGGTTTGTGGTGTGTGTGTGTAATGTTATTTGTCTAGTTTGTAGATAAAACAATTTGTGGCCTAAACCATGGTATTGTAGCCTGTTGGCAACTGTCTGTCAGCTGAAAGTGTTTTATGTGCCACTTCATATGGTCTATGGTATTCTAAGAGTTAATAAACTGGGTAAGAGTGATCTAAGGTAACATTGGGGTTCTTTATTAATATTGTACCCCAGATGACGTCCCAGGACAGTCCAGCATTTTAGAGGGTGGTAAGACTGGTTTTCCGGGCTTTTTGATGATTTTAACGACCCCAAAACATCTAGAACTGGCCCTAACTAACCATAACCCACCTACATCCCACAAGAGAGTGCAGCCAAGGTTCTACAACTACATGCAGCCTATACTACCCCCTGAAATAATAGACTGTCCCAAGACCTGTAGATTTCCCTTGTTAAGGGTAGGATAATAATAAAGCACTAACGTTTGAGGCAGAATGTGGATTAACATGACTGGAGAAGGGCGGAGTGGTTTAATAAAATAAAGAGTCAGAATAGATTAACATGAAGAAAGATAAAAAGGGACATAGTGGATTAACACAAAAATTGGGGGGGGGGGGGGGCAAAGTGGATTAACATACAAATGTAAAAAAAAAAGTATGTGCTATGCATTTATTAATAAACACAGAAATTATAACTTGTCTGTTGCTAAAAAAATTAAAAGAGAAATAAAGTGAAAACTGAAATAAACTATAGTACAGAAAAATTAGACTAAACAAGCTATAATGTCAATATTGTTTTTTTTTCAGGCGAATTGAAAATCCTCGTATTCTCTTGTTGGACTGCAATCTGGAGTACAAAAAGGGAGAAAGTGTGGTATGAATAAGTATTTCAATGATACATATATGTATATATATATATATATATATATATATATATATATATATATATATATATATATATATATATATAATATGCATATAATGACTCTTATGGATGACATATTATAGGCAAAATATATAGTAAAGAAAGTAAAGGACCCCTCTTTCACACTGGATTAGATATCTTTGCTTGTCTCATGTTGTAAACCTTTCAAGACATGATGGTGTTCCAATAAGAACGAAGTTCCAGCAAAGAACGGGCTTTGATAACTGAATGTGACCATAACCAGCCAGCCTCCTAGAAGCCATGATGGGAACACATCGGGGAAAAGGCAGCCTGTTCACAACACTCATCGAAACTGAATCGACTAGTCACTTAGTCATAGAACCAAAATGAATTAAAGCTGAATGGACACAGCTGTGAAAATTATTTTCAAGAACAGCAGGAGCAGCTGGGAGAAGGTGTCAAGAAAACCTCAATCCTGCCAATTAAACCAGCAGACAGTACAGAAAGTTCAAGTAAATCTGACATCATAAGTAACCGACACCCAGCAGAAAATACAGCCCGGAATTAACAGAAGTATATAAACTGATGGTGAAACATCTGCATCAAGTTTCCACAAGAAACACAATCAGGCAGCACTAGAAGTAGAGGCCAGACAAAAGTTGCTTAAAGTGGAGTAAATGAGCAAATTCCAAATATTTTGAGAAACAAATGGAGCAGGTAATCAATTTGAACAGCCTGTAACATCAAAAGATCAAACAGCAGTTTGATATTAATTGCAGAACAATTTCGTTGTGAAGATGGGGCCTGATTGATTGAACCATATGTAGAATTTTAAAGTTTATACCATTGTGGCTGGACATGTTGTGATACATCTTTTAATAATATTTTGTAACTGAACGTGTCTGATGTGTTGATGAATTTCTGTTGCAGACAAACATTGAAATCTCACAGGAGCATGATTTCTCGTAAGTAAAATAGACTAGACAATTTTTGTTTTACAAACTTTTCTCTCTGTCATTTGTGGGTTGTCTTGGTGAATTGCTCAAGCTTTAATTTTTAGGCTGTCTTTGGTACATATGTGCAATTTTTCCAGAGGTAACGGTATGAAGATTGTGCAACACACACAGCATGATAAAGGCGGCTCGGTCAAGCCTTTCTGTATGGTTCTAGGGATCTTATTTTGGCAGGAAAAATATACTAGACAGACCTTACCCCCCACCAACAAGCATGTAGAAGGCTGTCTGCCTGAAGCAGAGAAACATCAACCAGAAGTGGACTAACAACTAAAACTTTTCCTGTGTTTACAACCGGTGAGCATTAAGAAGTAAAGAGAGACCAAGCCATATGGGGTTAAACCTAATGTAGTTAAATCAGTCCTTTGACTTTGATTGTGTATATGGTAGTTTACACATCACATTGGTACGTCTACTAGGTCATTCCCATAAAAGCTGTATTTCCTGACTTTTGATTACTGATCAAGAACCTCTCCTGGCAGTGGTGAAACCTTACAAGCTAGCTTGGTTTGGGCTGTTGGTGGGACTTGATTCGATTGCAAAGACTTCAAGGAACATTGGCAGGTAGTTAAAGAAGAGGAGGGAAAGAAGAACCTGGAATGACATCAGGAAAAAGACAAGAGTAGGTTATTTAGTTATTCATCAAGGTAAATTAAATCCTAGGTCTGCAGGCTGCATACTGTTGGCTACAAAAGAGATAGCCCATGATGTATGAGATGTTCAATATATGGAAGTGAGGTTAAAGTCATGAGCAGGATGTGACGATTCCTTGGGTGAGCCCAGTACCAGAGCACCATGTATTAGCTCTGCATTTGTGGAAGCCTCCTTGGATGGCGGGGAATGCTCATGTTCTGCCCCTGCCTTCTCTTGAGGGCTGATCAGCATTATGTGGCCTCTCTTGACCAGCCTGATTAGGGCACCACCTGTGACCTGGGAAATAAAGATGACCACACAACAATGAGACTGCCATGTCCTAACCGGGAAGGCTAACCCGGTCAACAAATGCCCACAGAAGTCGGATGTGTTCGCCGAAAGGTGCAAATATCGCAGCCATGCTGTAAACGGACACAGCGCAATTACATCTTCGGATGAACGCAGAGGAAGAAGAAGAAGACAGTTATTCATCAAGTGGAAGACAGAAAGATGGCGGGTTGTGTGTGCTAGTGCTTCCATCGATAACCTCCATGACTCTTAGCAGGTCAAGGGTTATTCTGTGTTATGATCACTAGCTTGTAAGTGGCTTTTTTTTTTCTTTTCTAGACTTTAGTAACTTTATGGTTGTTGCTCAGGATTATTTCTCCACGATACTTTTGTTAAAAACTCTAAATGATGAATTACTGATACATGTGATGCTTATTTGCAGGAAGATTCTGAAACTGGAAGAGGAATATATTGAGAAGATCTGCAGTGATATCATTGCATTGGGGCCCGACCTGGTGATCACAGAGAAAGGAGTGTCTGATCTGGCTCAGCATTATCTAGCCAAGGCCAACATCAGTGTGCTCAGGCGTGTTCGCAAAACTGACAATAATCGCATTGCCAGGTATTGAGCGCATCATTTGTTTACAGTTTGTTTTTGGTTTGTAAAGTTAAAAATAGAAGACTGCATGACTGAGGTTTGTAGTTAAATATGGATGAACGGTTGTTTTCATTTAGTTAACTGTAGATGTCCCCATGTCTTGTTTGTTTAGTTGAATATGGATGACTGATTGCGGTTTGTAGTTAAATGTGGATGACCATATTGTTGTTTCCATGTTTAATTCAGTTTACAATAGATAGCCACATGACTGATTTGTAAAGTTTCATTAGTTATGTGGCTTTTTCTTTTGCATTCATTTGAAGACGTAATTGTGTAGTGCCCCTTTTCAACATGGCTGCGATATTTGCGCCTTTCAGCAGACATATGACTTCTGCGGGCATTTGTTGCGTGGGTTAGCCTTCCCAGTTAGTTTTGTGGGACATATTAGGTATCTGGTTTGTAAAGCTTGGATTTTTAAGCTTTTGTAACAGTATGGTTCATAATGCTGAATGACTGATGACCAGTGGCTCATATACATGGGAGCCTGCATGCTAATCTGGAAAGTCCATCTATAAGCACAATTTTTAAGGAATGGTGAAAAGTAATTGCTGCTTTGTGATGCAAGTCTAAAGCTGATTTTGGCGAATAAGCCATGTGTACATGTGGATAAGCACCTAGGACAGCAGATCACCTCCCTCAAGACTGTCCCAGGTACAACATATCAAAGCAAACATTTTCGCCATGAGAAACACCGGTGCACACCAAACTTTACAGGTCGCTGATTGAATTATAACAGACAGTGAAGTTCACACCAGAGACAACTTTGCAGATATAGGCAATCTTTTTTAAGCAAACGAAAAGAAGTAAAGCTCATTAATTCTTAGGAGGAAATCATTTTTGGGGCTCCTAAAGTTTCAGACCATATGTACCAGATACAATCCCAGGAAGACTTTTTTAATTTACTGAAAACTTACCACCCTTGATTATTTCTTCTGTGCAAGATTTGCTGTAGCAGGAATGATTGCTTCAGTTAAGACATGTGGATTAAGTGCTAAGTAGATCCTGCAAGATTATGCTGTCTAAAAATAATATACTGGCTTCTTGAACCAATACTGAATTTCAGACTTTAAAATTAAAGGGAAACTGCAAACAAAAATGGTCAAGTTCAAGGGGATCACCTTTTGGTTATCATCAGAGGCAGCAGTCTTAGAAAGAGGAGGGAAATCTTCATATTATATGTTATTGAGAAAGGTTCAGTCTTGCGGGTCATTTTGCTAAAAGTGTGTTGTCACTTCACTGATTGCAGCTGGCTGATTGTCAGAAGCATTGATGAAAATGAAGTGTTTGTTGCAGTGAAGATGTGATTACTTTTTTAAACATTGATTCAGGGCTTGTGGAGCAACAGTTGCTAATCGCACTGATGAACTGAAGGAAGAGGACATTGGTACTGGATGTGGGCTGTTTGAAGTTGAGCAAATTGGAGATGAGTAAGTATTTTTATTTTGTAAAGGCTTACTTCTGAAAATGATCTGCTTTGGTGTTATGCTGGAGTCTGTTAATGATGGCATGCCTAGAATCTGTTGTGTTAACTCTGCAACTGCATAACCTCATTGCAAATGTCCTGTTCCAGTACTAGTCTTGTTACACACCACTAGGAAAGAGAAAAGAGAGCTCCACAATCTCCTTAGAAATCATACTTTGGTAATGGGTATATAGAAGAGACTCTACTCTCACTCTAATAGGTGGCAGCTCGGGTCGGGTGGAGGAAGTGGCTCGAGGAGTTAACGGCCAACCCACAAACACTGGAGAAGTGCATGACCCACCGCCTGTCCATCTTTGCTGTAGAGGACAGTCGGTTGTTCAAGAGTGTGATTGTAGGCGGCAGGTTTATCATTAAGGTAATGTGACCATTCCATCTTAGCATCTGTCATGACATGATGCCCAGTGGTTTGTATGCCTACTTGGACGGCTCGCACATACCCTAGGATAAGTTCCAACTGAAGCACCCTTTGCACCACATGCTTTTCAGGAAAAAGGGTAATAGGCTAAAAAGGGGCGTATCATGGCAGAGGATGAAATCGGTTTAGGAATGGCACTATTAACTGCGAGATGCTGGTGAATATGTTTAAGGTGGAGTCTGTGCACCTATGGATGTGTCCAGAGTGCTGTGAAGATAATCCAACTCGTAAATAATGGCTGCCTGTTAACCCTGTGGTCATTGTTCAAATCTTATCAGGGCAGATTGTTAAATCTGACCTGGGCTTTCATGTCATTCCAGTGTAAAACAAGTACCACCAAATGTTCTGGAGATGCAAAAGTGATGTCCAGTTAGGGATGTCCACTAAGTGCTGAATGGTCTATAAAGATTGAGAGTTAATGCCATATACCCACTGCAGCTCAAGGTGTGGAAACAAGTGAATGGTCTATAAAGATTGAGAGTTAATGCCATATACCCACTGCAGCTCAAGGTGTGGAAACAAGGTTCTTTGGTCATACCTCCTCGCTCCTCTCTCTGTGGCTTGGCCTAGAATATTCTGTGTGTGTGTGTGTGTGCTCATGAGCTTATATTTGTGCATGTAAGCGTGCCAGCTTACTACACATCAGTGTGTTTATCCATGCACGTGTGCACAAATCAAGCACTGCTCATGCAAGGCACAACATTAAAAATTGCAAAAAAGAACTCGAGAAATGCTTGAAAAGTCTGAAAAAAGTTGATGATTTTGGCTATGAACTGTCCATACTGACAGCACTATTTAGCCTGGTATCTAAGAAATGAATTTACAAGCTAGAGGTGGAATTTGTTTTATGAATGCTTTTATGTATGTTAAAAATAGAGTTGTACAGAATTTCTCGTTTTACCACTGGAGTTGTGTGACTTGTAACACACCATATGTTTTCCTCTCTTTCCTAGGTACTTTACATTTTTGACAGAATGTAGAAATCCCAAAGCTTGCACCATTCTCTTGCGAGGGGCCAGTAAGGATATACTGAATGAGGTTGAGAGGAATCTTCAAGATGCCATGAATGTTGCTCGAAATGTCATGGTCGATCCTTTCCTTGTACCTGGTGGAGGTGCCACTGAGATGGCACTTGCTCAGGTATGTTAAACACAGACATATCAATTGTTGCACTTAAAAAACAAAAACAGTATTAGAGATATTAACTGGTATTGATCACAGAAGTGAAAATTGGAAGAAGAAAGTTTGAATCCCGGTGTGGACATTATTATATCTGGTGCTATCACATAGTGCCCACATTGGGTTATTCCATTCTGATTTTATCCTGTGCAGTCCTGGTGAGTGTATGACTAAAGTTTATTTTGTCTAGTTTGTCCTTTAATCGCTATTTCATTTGACTATCAGCAACAATAAATACCAGTGAATTGGTTATCTCAGTCCCCATTGCGACCCAGGTCCCATTTTGTGAGACAAGCATATCGTAAAAAAGGCGACTAATTAGGGGTTTTTCCTTGGAAGTCGGAGTTCATCTTCCTGAGAGGAGGAAAAAAATAACACATCTGCTGCCTTCAAGTTAATCTGGATGTGTTCAATTGAGGTTTTATTGTAGTACTGATTCTGACATTCAGTGAAAGTTGTCTGTTACATATAAATTTACAATGTAGACATTTCTGTAGCACAGTGGATAGCTCCCTGGACTTTTAATCCAAAGGTCGCGGGTTTAAATCACTAGGAGTGCTGCTTTAAGAGAGGCTCGCCGAGCGGTTACGGTGTTGGGGCTTTCATGCGGGAGACCCGAGTTTGACCAGTAAGTTGAAAGGCTTTCACTATCTGGGGCAGAATAAAACATCCTAACCTGCGCAAAATATCCTTTCGAGCCACAGTCGCGTGTCAATTGCACACTTCCGGCGACTTAATTTGCTGTTCTCCGGCGGTTTTCAGGCGACCACCGCCACGAGTCCGCATCTTTTGAAGCTTTGCTAATGAGTCCTAGCCATCTAGTTTAGCCCAATCCACACCGCGTGAGCGACTCGTGGCGGCAGTCGCCGGAGAACCGGTCACCTGGCTGTGGCTCGAAATATATTTTGCGGCCGACATCTTTGCCAACCATTATTCAGAGGATAGCCAAATTTTCATAAATAAATAGTAATTTGTGAACAGTCTTCTTCTTCCCTTTTTCGCCTGCTGTAAACTCTGACATAATTGTTCATCCGCCACTGGACTTTGATCTTGTTCCATGATCTTAAGTGTTGTGTGCAAATCTGTTTTACAGATCTGGCATGTGTGTGCAGACTATTGATTCCTCACCTTTTAGGCAGATGCACTCTGACTTTGAAGGAAATGTGGATCATATCTTCATTGACCAGGTTCCTGGTTGAGAATCTGTTTCTAGTATGATCACAGAGATTTGCAGCTGGGTCTTAACACTGTGACCCTTGCTCCTCATGCACCACGACGTGTGGTTGGTTTAGCACCTCACACCCCAGCAGTCAGTGATTTTGATAGTAAAAGTAAAATAACTAGATATATAACAAACATTTAGTGTCAGTGAATTAATAGATTTCTCTTGTTGGGTCTGTGCCAGGCTCTAAATGAGAGAGCTAAAGGAATCACCGGGGTTCACCAGTGGCCGTATCGAGCAATTTCCAGAGCTATGGAAGTCATCCCCAGAACACTTATCCAGAACTGTGGAGCAAGCACCATCAGAGTTCTCACTGCCCTCAGAGTGAGTATGAGTTTTTAAACTATTATAGAACTTGTGTTCGTTTATGTGCGGTTTCTGTCATCACCATCATCATCTAGTTGTACCATTATGTGTCACATCAGGCTAGCAGTCTATTCTTTTACTCTATTCTATCATGTGCAGTATGTTCGATAGCATTAAAGGAAAAGTGCGGCACATTTGGCATCCTCGTTAATGTTCGTTTCTTTTTGACATCTATGCTCTCTTAGTGCTTTTATTTCCTTTTTTAGTGCCTGTCTAGTGATTCTGTGTTTGTTTCTTGTCAGGATGTGTCTCATATAGCACTGTCTTCTTTCTTTTATTAATATAGCTGCTGTTACCAGTGGTTGCCCAGACATTTCTCTTATTTCACCTCTCCTAAATTCATCCCATTTATGCGAATTTTATCAAAATTGTCCTCACTTTCTTTAGCAGTAATATAATTTATATTTACTGTTAAGTCACATCTGTTCATGACTAAAGCATAGCATAGTGTCCCAAATTAAATGAGTGAGCGGTGCAAATATTTTCGATGTTGGTATTTTATGTCTGGTTTATATTTTTTTCTGACTCATCTATCACTTCAGTACCTTCTATTCCAAAATGCATTTTAATGTTTATATTTGTTCCAAGTGTAAATGTGGGTAATTATGTAAGAAGAAAAAAATAGCTACAAATACAACCTGTATTTAATATTGTACATGACAGCATAATCAGAGAGCTAGCTACTGCAGTTATATTGTGTACATTAGAATCTGGTAATGTTATGTCTTGACAGTGGTTACCTTTATAGTTGTATTCTTGTTGAACACTGGCTGGCATTGCTTTGAAAGACATATTAAAAGCATGTCATGGAATTTATGCCCAGGATATTCTGGTGTGTTGGGTAATAAACGGTAATAAACAGACCAACAGCTGTTGATCTGGGCAGCGAGCTACCCTCTTGGATTAAGCTGGGGGTGCAACAGCACAGGCAGAGAATCCATACTTGGAAAAACTAATTCTTTAGGAAGGAAGGGGAGGGGTTGGGCAGTTTTCAGCGCTCAAGAATAAGACAGGCAGACTTTTAATCAGGCACCAAGCACTCAGTATGGTAACGCTGGAAGGACACAGCATGTGTGGCAATGTCCCAGTTGCACAGTTCTTGATTCATTCATTTGCACTGTCAGATGTCACCACCACCTGTGGCTTAGGGGGTTGTCATTGCATTTTTACAATATTGACATGCCAAGGCTTGGAGTCAGATGCATATAATTTGATGAAAGGCATCTTTATTTCGAATTTGATGTCCGCCCCATTCGGAAAGCCGTGGCAGACTACAAAACGTAAATGTGCCTACTGAAATAACATGTTAACCAATCTTATTCTTTTTCTAAATGTTTACTAGCTGTAAACTCTGGCATAAAGTTCTGGTTGTTCGTCCACTTCTGAACTTTAGTCTTGTTGCCGAAATTTTTTTGTGTAGAAACATCTGTTTGACAGATCTGACTTATTTGTGTGCATTCTGTTGGTTCCTTGCCTCCCAGGCAGATGCACTTTGAAGGAAACTCACATAATTAGTTGCTCTCCCCCCACCCACCCACACACACACATGCACACACACACACACACACACGCAAGGTATGTAACTAACTGTCAACTTACCCTTTATTTTGACCTGTCTATTCTCACTTAAGATGTAAATGGCTACATCTCTACTAGTACCTTACTGAAGAGAATCAGTGTGTCGGTAACATTCTACATATGCTAGACTTCTGTTGTCATGTTTTTAATTTGTAACATACATATATGTTGTTTGCACAGGCCAAGCATGCTCTACCAAATAATTCAACTTGGGGCATTGACGGAAACACTGGTAACATTGTGGACATGAAAACTTTTGGAGTCTGGGAGCCAATCTCTGTGAAACAGCAAGTGTTCAAGACTGCCATTGAGGTAACATTGGCTATGCTTATAACTTAGACTGTTAGTCTTCTTTACCTTATACCTTTGAGAGATAATTTTAAGGAGCATTATCTTAAGATGATGTAGGGAGTTTTGTTTTATTATACCAAATACTGACTTGCAGACCATTGCTTGTTGGTGTAGTTATGGTTAATTATACTTTGTTTTTCTGTTTTAATTTATCTTCCTTTCTTCCGTTTATTACTCTCATGGCTGCTACATGTTTTGACTATCCTGAGATTACAAAATCTCAAGCTGTCAGTGCATAATCCCAGGAGACCTCATTCAGCCTCCAAGGAAGTGATAAATGAGGGTACCCATTACGACTGCATCAGCCTGGAGTAATCTGTGCTGTACTGTAAAGGATGATGACTCATCTACATTGTTGTAAATTATGTCACAAAAATGGGGTAGAAAAGCTGGCAGAATGTACTCTAGTATTTATGTGCTAGTGCTAAATATAACCTGGCAGAAGTTTCGTACACAATTTTGACACATTTTGTTTTGTTGTTCTACTTGCAGACTGCCATTCTTCTGTTGCGCATTGATGACATTGTATCTGGTGTCAAGAAACAAGGAGGCTCCGGGGATGGCCCCTCTCAGGAGGCTGCCCAGCCGTCTGAAGGCCCCGAGCCTTGATGCCGGACACCATTGACCTAGTTTTTGAAACCAGTGTTTCTTTGTCTGATATGTGTACTTTTCAGTGTGGTTTTAGTATCTGTTTGCAACATGCATTTTTTTTTTTGGGTCGATATAAATTTTTTTTGCTGCAGTTCTATGTCATTAGTTCTATTCAGAATGATATAACATCTTTATTTAAGTAATTATGATGTTGTGGTTGCTGCCTGAAAACATTGCAGTTGTCAAGTTAAGTTATCCTTTCTTCAAACCTTTTGATTAGCTCTAACCAACAGTTGGCTTGGGAATAGGGCCAGAAGGGACACAAGCCAGAACATAGTTTGTCCGTTTTCAGTGAACGGTCAAACTTATTACAAGATTTGTCTCAAGTCATGTTAGGGCAGTTGTCATATATTATAACATAAATTATGTAAATTAAAGTTATGCAGAATTATTTTCTTTTTGTCTCTAATATTTGGTTCACAAGACATTTTCTACGTTCTCATATTTTACATAAAAAAATAAAAAGATTAAATGTTCTTTTTGTGGGCCTGTTTTCTGTAAGCGTTTTATTAATAGATTTGTATATCTTGAAGCAAGCGAGTTTTAAGAGTAGTAGTAGAGCCAGTGCTGATGTACCGGGGAATATCGTGGACAGTAAGCCGATTGGTGAACAGTTATGTGGAAGCTACAGAGATGGTTTTATGGACAAAGCATGAGAACTACTACAATTACAGAAAAGCTCAGTCTTCATGCCTCTGTTTTGGTCTGTTACAGCTACATGGTATCTGAACTGGTTGACATCATGATCTGGTGTTTCTTCTCCTCTCTTAATCACCATGTTTTTAGTTTTGGAGACACGATGGTCATCCATCTCTTCTCAAGCTCTTCCAGAATTGTAAGCTGGATTGAAGGTGTGCCTCTGATTTATCTATCAGGGCCACATCGTCTGCAAGTGCCAGCTCTGATATACAGGTTGGTCTCATTTTCAGTACCCTACTGAGTTTGTCTTCTTCTTACAGGTCTTGATGACATCATCCATCATAAGATAGAAGATGCAAGTGAGAGAATAACACCTTGTCTAACAACGTTCTTCTGACTTTTGGTCTGCTGTCCTAATTTCTGCATTTTTTGTAGATACTCTGTATTGCATTGATCAGGGGTGCTGGATTGTTTTTCCTTTGCCAAGCAGTCTCAGGGCGTACACTAGGGAACCTTATCAAATGCCTTTTCTAGATCCCCAATCTTAGAGGCATCTCATCTCTTATATTCAAGGTTTTTTTTTTTTTTTTTAAATAATGTCAGAGTGTGAAAATAAGGTATTGGGTACTTTGGTTTGCTCTGAAGCCGCATTGGGCCTGATCCAGCTGGGGCTCTGCTGGACTTGTAAGTCCCTGCTCGAGAGTTCTAGAGTAACTTTTACCAGGAACACTGAGGAGACATATGCCTCTGTTGTTTTCACATTGTCTGTTATCACCCTTTTTAAATAAAGGTATAATGATGGCAATCCCCCAAGTTTTTGGTATAGTTTTACTACACCAGGCTGCCTGGAGAACCTTATAGAGAAGTGGCTCACTTGTGACTTTCATATATTTGAACATCTCTGGTGTTACACCATCATGTCCTGCTGCTCCCCCCCCTTTCCAACTTATTCTTCTCAATAGCCGCCTTTCATTCTGATGTTATCATCATGGATGATTTCCTTCTCCGTAGAGAGGTTCATTATTTCTGGGTCATGACTTTCCTCAACATCAAGGAGCTCTGAGAAGTATTCTTTCCATCTATCTATGATATCATTTGTTGTAGTAAGCAGAGTTCCTTCCTTGTCTCTTATGAATTTCAGCTGGCGCTCATTTTCTTTCCTGATGTTCTTGAGGGTCATATAGAACATATTCTTTTATTTTCTCATGCATTCTTTTCCAACTTTCTCCAAATTCTTTCCATGATTTCTGCTTTGCATCTAAGCACCATATTTGTGGCCTCTGTTCTGAGTGTTGCATATTATTTCTTTAGGTGTGTTCCTAACTTGCCAGGTATTGCTTCTATGCCTTTTTCTTTTCTTATATTTTCTCTCACCCAATGCCTATGTTCTGTAAACTCTCTGGTATCTTCTAGTCGTAGTTTAAAACAAACAGGTGGTTAGCCTGTTGTGCCTTTGCAGGGTGGAGGCGCTGTCTCCATGCAGTCCGTCTGCCTGATTCATGGTTACCCACTACTTCTGGAGACCCATGAATCACTCGGGTTCAGCCAGACCCTCCTCCTTTTACAGCCGGGCTTGGGACCGGTCTTGGTGAAGTTATATCCGAGTTCCTCGACTGTGTATTGCTCCTGGTCTTACATCAAAGACACCAACCATGCTATCTCTGTCTTTCAATCGATCCGGTTCACCTCTTTCTCTAGATACATCTTCACCTTAGATGTTACCTCTCTCTACACGTCTGTTACACATTCTGATGGCCTCCAGGCTTTGCGGTTCTTTCTAGATAATAGTCTGTCCTGCTATATCCACGGACCCTTTGATACGCCTGGCCGAGTTGGTGCTCACTCTAAACTCTTAGTTTAATGGTCAGTGTTTCAATCCATCAGATTGGCAGCTACTGTCATCGTCCCGCTGTGGAAAAATAAAGGAACTAAAAGGGAATGTACTAATTACAGAGGAATATTACTTCTCAGTCACACTGGGAAAATGTATGTTAAGATCATCAAAAAAAGGGTAAGACCATTGATAGACTATCAACTTTCAGAAGCACAGATGGGCTTTCGACGAAACAGAAGTTGCACAGATGCCATTTATACATTGAGACAGCTATCAGAGAGGGCAATAGAACATGATAAGACATGTTTGTTCACATTCATAGACCAAGAAAAAGCCTTTGAGTCGACAGGAATATGTTGTGGGAATGTATGGGAAAAAAGGAATCAGCAATCATCTCATTAAAATTTGCAAAAGCGTAGTAAATGCTGCATAAGATCGAAGGCAGGATTGTCAAGAACTTTTATAGTGAACTCTGGTGTGCGTCAGGGCTGTGTACTATTGCCGCTTCTTTTTATAACATAGATGGATACCATATGTAGCGAAACAAACTTTAATCATGAAGAAGATATTACAGAATTACTATTCGCCGACGACCAGGTACTCATAGCAGAAAATACGGAATGCCCACAGAACCACCTAAATCAATTTAGTAACAAAGGGGAGGAATATAATATGAAAATAAACACTACAGAGACAATGATGATAGGAAGACATAAGACAATTTAGAAATACAATTAAAAAACAACAAACAGAGGAATTTAAGTATTTGGGAGCAATTTTCACATCCGACGGAAAACTGGACAGAGAAATTAGCTCCAGATGTGCCAAGGCTAATCAAGAATTGGGGCAACTATCTCCCCTGTTGACACACAAGCAAATACCTCGGAGTACTAAAGTGAATCTTATCAGAACTATTTTTTTGGTCAACACTATGCTATCAATGCCAAACGTGGACACTTACATCCTCCAATGAACGTAAAATTGTGACAACAGAGATGAAAAGCCTTAAAAGAGCTGCAGGAGTCTTACAGGTCATCAAAGAACGAACGAACGAACAAACTTTATTTTCAAAGGGTTACAAATTGGGCACGCAGGCCTGTCTGACATTCGGCCCTTCTAAGTACTCATTTTTCAGAGTACCAATACCTGTTATCAATAATGCATGTTATGGATTTAAAAAAGAAATATAAATTATGGTATAATGCATACACACATGTGTACACAATCATACACACTCACACACATGTATACATACTCCTATGTTCTCATACACGCGAACTCATACACAGACATACGTGATACATACACACATGCATCTACATACATGTACAAGCATACACATACATAGACATAAATGCACAGACAGAAAACACACACACACACACACACATAGTTATGGATATACATGTACACACGCACATTCCATACACAGACATCTATACATGCACCCATGCATACACACAAACCATCACATGTACAGACACCAACATATGCCCAAAACCACACATTTACACTTACATGAATACATACACCCACATAAATGTATGCATACATGTATACATATATTCAGACATACATACATACACATACATACACACATTTATACATAAACTCACATCTTTACACACATACATACATACGTAAATATACTTTCATATATCCACATGCATACACACACAATCACACACACACATGCATACTTGCATGCTTTTATAAATACACAAACACCGACATACCTACACAGCTACATATACCTGCATACACTCACATTATATATAGATATACACACACAGATACAATCACATACTTACACAGATACATTTACATTCATACATACAGACATACATAATACATACATGCACCTACGTACATATACGCACACATACACACATCCACATGTATACATACATAGGCTAAATCTGCATGCATACATAATACAAACAAACAATCTGCATGCATACATAAATCAAACATACATCAACATACATATGCAAACATAAAACACACACATCTATTTACATAGACATACATGCGCGCGCACACACACACATGCATACATACACACTTACTTACAAACATACATACATTCTTGCAAACACACATAAATTCACACACATACTTACACAGATACATATACATACATACATCCACCAACATGCATACAAACTCGCATACAAGCATACATACACACACATAACATACATACACACATATGCATACATACAGACATAAATAATCACACAGACACCCTCATACAAACATTCACTTATGTATGCCTGCATACATGCATACATAATACAGACACACACATATACAATCACACATACACCCATATCCTTACAACTTAACATACATAAATACACACACATACTTATAAGCCTAAAAATACAGACATATATCCACAAATGAAGTGGTTTGGATACCTAACAAGAATGTCCTGGTACTATCTGCCACAGCGAGTCACACTAAAACGTTACAACGGGTATAGAGCGAGTGGAAGACCTCGGAAAAAATGGAATGATGGCATTAAGAACAGCCTTGCAGAAATGAACATCAGCCTTAATATTGCTCCTGACAGAGCTCATCGACTAACATTACATCTCCCCCCGACACTTCGATGGGACAAGGTGGACGAGAAGTTTCAACCAGATCAGTGATGTCGCTATGGGTACCAAGATGGCACCCAGCTATGCCTGCCTCTTCATGGGCTACCTCGAACACTAGATATGTCATGCATATACCGGTAGGCTCACTGAGCTCTACAAGAGGTGTATCGATGATTGCCTAGATGTCACTGATATGCCCCTACCTGAACTGCAAGAATTTAATCCACTTGTTCTCCACCTTCCATCCTAGCATGCGTTGCACTTTCAGCATTTCATCATCGTCGGTCTATTTTCTGGATCTCACTGCCACCATGGATTCTAAATACCTCAGCACCTCTGTGTACTATTAGCCTACTGATTCCCATGCTTTTCCTCTCTACACATCTTATGCCTCTTCCTGCAAAGTCTCCATTCTTTTCTCACAGCTTCTACTCCTTCACAGTGACAGGAGAACGACGACTTTCATCACAAGGTTCTAGAAATGCTAGACTTCTTTCTGTCTTCCGGCTTTGAGAATATCACGAACATGTCTTATCTGCTGCCTTTCACCGAGCACGGGCTATCCATCGTACTAGGGCTGTAGTTTCCAAGCCTACACGTTACCGCAACAGACCTATCCTCATACTTTCTTACAACCCTCATGACATCCGTGCCAAAAATATTCTCTTTAAACACCTCTCCATCCTGAGGGCTGACCCTGTCCACCAGCACGATTTTCTCTGAACTCCCTCTAATGGCCAACAGACATGACCATAACCTTGAGGACATTCTAGTCAAGAGTCAGTTACGTCCTGCCTCCGAGTCTCACTTCGGCACTGTCTCTTGCCACAGACCTGTAGGCAGGGCCTGTCTATGTGTGATTCAGGGAACAAACCTTTAGTGTTATTTACGCTGTCAACTGCAAGAGCTGTGCCATAAAATAATCGGTGAAACGGGTCTACGACTTGCTGACAGGTTCAAACATCTTTTGGACATACAGAACGGTGCCCTGGAACCGGAACTGTTGATAATCTATTTCATGCGAAAGAAAGAAAGAAGAAGCAAATGATGAAATATGGACATAAAAAAAAATGCAAGTGTAGCCAGGAAGTTGAACGAAGGGAATTAAACACACATAACCGAACCTTTTCGTTTGATCCAGCCAGCACGATATTTTCAGTCCTGACCTCCAAGACGTGCACATTCCTCTGCTTTTGCCCTAATTAATGGACCACTCATGGGTACATTTGCCGATCTAAGCTCCGTGAACCATTTTTAAAGGGCCGCATCAACAAAATCGCATGTAGCTGTTCTAGCTCGCTGTCCGTCACTATTGATTTTAAACTCGTAAAACAATGTTCTGTAGCGTTCCTTACGCTTCAAAATGCCAGAAAGCGTCATACTTGGAGTACCATATTCCCTAGCTTTATCCACTTTCTTTTTCCCACCATGTTCAATCTCTTCCAACAATTCAATCTTTTTTTTTTAAGCTAAAGTAGTCAGCTTTCAACCGACAGCCGCCAATGTTAAACCACGACCAGCTCCAGCTGGCAGGCCATGCTGCTGACGTCATCGGGTCGGGCTAACGATGCGTTAACGCTGGCTGCCGAGGGACCACGGAGCGCCATGAACGTATGTCAAGAGTGCCGTCGCAATAATTAGGTCCCCCGTGTGGGTTCCGGGGCCCTACTATGGGAAAAACAAGAATAGACCCACTGCCTACCCAAAAGCATGTCGTAAGAGTCGACTAATTGGGAGCTTCCTTCGAAGTCGGAGTGCATCTGCCTGAGAGGCAAGGAACCAACAGTCTGCATACGGATCTGTCAAACGGATGCACACGCAACACTCAGGTTCCGGAACAGGACTGCAGTCCAGAAGTGGACGAACAACCAGAACTTTCCGCCGGATTTCACAGCCGGTGAATGCGAAGAAGAAGAAGAATAATTAAGTAAAGTCGGCTAAAATTGTGAAATTATTAAAAAGGCATGTGGATACTTCAAGAGATGGACGAACAGCAGTATGAGTGAGTGTACATCAAGGGAAAGAGACAGGGCTTGCTGGAGATCCATTGCAGCCAACCTTCATTGTGGAGACGGCACTTGATTGATTGATTGATTGATGTGGATACTTAAAAGTTGAAATTGAAGTATTTTTCTCTCACCACTGTCGAAAATAGTTTATTTCTTGTTTGAGAACCGCTGCGTTAACGCATCGTTAGCCCGACCCTGTGGCGTCAGCAGCATCCTGTCAGATGGAGCCGGTCGTGGTTAAACTGTATGTAGCGAGATATCATTGCTATGAGATTTCACGTTATTTTCCCGGGCTAACTAATGAAAATTTTTTGATGAAATAAATTGTTTCTGTCATAGTGATAATGAACAGTTCGACTTAAACAGTGACGTGCATATAGTCGGAATTTATTTTTTTTCAGTTTGACTTATCAGTAATATTCTAGTTAACCGAATTCGAGTTATCATGATTTTAAATACTAAGATAAAGTAGGAAAATTGCCGGGTCTAATCTGGTCATGTCGACCTAAGCAAAATTCGACTTATCCGAGTTCGACTTAAGTGGACATGACTGTACTTTTTAATTTTGGACACACCCAGTAGCGGCATGAGGTGGGGGGGGGGGCGGGGGCGGGGGCATTAACCCTCCTTTCAGTTTGGCAGACTCTCAATAGTCAACTGGAACACAATAATACAACCGCCATATGCACACTCTACATTAGGTCTCTAAATCATCTTATGCACGATACATGACGACATGAAAAAATTATTATATAAAAAAAAGACACATTGCCCGCAAGAACAGAACTAGTCCTGCTGTAGATGACAACCATCTGTTGCATTAAAAGACACCAAGCTACAGAGTAGCTGCAAAGGCTGCTTTGGCACCCCTTGCAGACAACTCCTCTGAGAAATTTACAGCACCGAAGACACTATTGAACCGATCTATGAGGTTGAATTGGACAGGAGGAACACAGAAACACCGCAGACAGTAAAACAACAGGACAGTCTAGAAAGCTTTGACAGAAACACGCAGATTCGTATTTCTCGAGCCTGTGGGTCCACACATGATGATGGTGAATTCCCATGTGGGCTCTGGGACCCCCATGTTTGGGGAAAAAAACAGGAACAGATCCACTGCCCCCCCCCCCTCCCCCAACAAGCTTGTCGTGAGGGTCGACTAATTTCCTTCGAAGTCGGAGTACATCTGACTGAGAGGCAACGAACCAAAAATCTGCATACAAGTCAGATAGGTAAAACGGATGTGCATGCAACACTCAGGCTCTGGAACAAAACTAATGTCCAGAGGTTGATGAATAACCAGAACTATCCGCTGGGTTTACTGCCAGTGAACGTGAAGAAGAAGAAGAAGAGTATGGTGCACACAGGGGGACTACTGAGCTAGGACCATTGGTAGTACCGACGGTCCTGACAGAGCAAACGTAAACCACCTGAAGATTGGCCAGACTGTTCTAGTCAGAAAGAAGAAATCTGGACCACAAGCGCGACCCTGCAAGATCAACAGTGGGGCGCCAGCATGTGCGCCATCCTGTTTATGGTCTATGCTATACTTGATGCATTGCAAACGTTGATCAGTGACACATTCACTTTCATATTTTCCTTTGTTATAATTACGCATTGTGTGTAATATGATTTTTACTATCGTTGACTTGAAAAATATGTACAATGTCAAAGTTCAAGACATCTTATTACAACATATTGTTCATTAGGTTGTGATCAGCAATTAATGAAGACTGTTATCACAGCAATCTGTGCAGATGCATTGGCGCTTAGATCTCGACGAAATTAGCTCCAAAAGCGTAGAACGACAGATCCCATCCATTCTGTGTTTAATAAAATCAAACGCTTGGTGTCCTTGGTTATATGTGTCCGTGGTAGCTGCATGTTGAACCACCATATGCACCGACCGGGACATGGATACGAAATCATGCCTGTCACTGAAATTATCTTGGCGTTATATATGTCGCAGGGCACTGATGACATCGCTTATGATCACTTCCAGAGCAGTCATAGTATTCCGATTGTCCACCAGAAAGTCTGCACTTTCATTGACTTGAACACTTGTATGACCAGACATGTGTCTGTTGTCCATGAAGATGACGATGACCACTCTTTTTCATCAAGTATAGGTACGAAGATGACTGGTGAGGCCAATGCGGTCCCGAAAAGTTCTTGGACAGTGAGGACAGGGAATGAGTGTTGTTTCAGGGAGGGGATCTCCTGCATAGCCATTCTGTCCACCCTTTTCTTAATCAGTCTTGCTGTTCGATTTGCTTCACATGTAGCCGCGAACTTGTGTAGAGTTGCACGCCATGCATTTCGGTCTTGAGAGGCAGCCTCCCAGTCGGTGTCATTCATCCCAAATGCTTTGAGTGAAGACTTCAAGGTGTCCTTAAATCGTTTCCTTTTCCCGCCTTGGGAACGTTTCCCATTTTGCAGCTCACCATAGAATAGTTTTTTTGGGGAGACTGTGAATCTGTCATGCGTGCCACATGACCAGCCCAACGAATTTGGTACTTCATCAGTAGCGTGTGGATGATGGGCATGGCTGCTTTCTCAAGGACTACGGTATCACGAACTTTGTCTTGCCATATGACCAGACATAGGGACAAGGGTTATACTAGCTATTCATGATGTATTTAATGAGACAAACCGTTTTTGTCTGATAAAGCCAGTCTAGAACGGAGTACGTGTGACTGAGCTAAGAACTTCATCGTTTACTTCCCTCGTATGATGCTGTTGCAACACTTAGGAAGAAAGAGGAAACATGAGAAAAAAAGAGGAAAGGGAGGGGAGGGGGAATTAATTTGTCATTGTATCTTTCTGTTTGTTTGAATACAGAAGGAATATTATAAGGAAAGGAATGGACGCACGAATATCTTGAAAAACGAATAATAGACTGAAAAAGAGAGGGTGAAGGCAAAGAGATAAATACCTTAATGGCTTGATCTCATGCCTGCAACGAGACAAGAGCACTGATCTGATCCACGATAGCCAATCATTACCGCCTATGCCTATGGGTACGGCACATGAGGAGGATGATTTATCCAGGGAAAAGGGAGCTGTGCGACTTTTTTTTTTTAAAAAGGGGGCAGTGGGCACAAACAGCTTGGGAAACACTGCTGCAAAGAAAGGATAGACAACTGACTTTACTTATCTAAAGCAAATCATTCTGTAAGTGTCAAAACTTGCCATTGATAGATTCAAGTTGACAGAAATGCTATCGAACCGTGTTTTTGTCTGTCAAGACGTTTCGTGTCCTAGATATACAGGTTAACAACCTGCCACCTCATCTCTAAGTAACAATCACCACTCAAATGTCACCGCAGCATCTGTCTGGTCTTCACCGTAGGCAGCGATCACGTTGGCCAAGAAACAGCAATGCATCAAGTACCAGGGGAGCCGGAATCTAGAAGCTCAGCCCCCCCACCCCCACTACGCTCCCTCTTGGGGTGGGGGGCGGCTTTAGTCCCTTCTAAAAATTTTTTAAAAAAGATACAACCTTTTCCTTCACACTAAGAACATATTTAAAGTGCACTCAGACGTCCCCGTAACCATGTATTAACGTTTTATGTATGTATATATATATATATATATATATATATATATATATATATATATATATATATATAAAACGCATTTTGTGACGAGTTAGACATGGCTGTTGGTCAAAGCAAAAATTGTGAAGTAACAATGGTACTTGTAGATTTCAACTCGAAAAAAAGGAAGTGAAAAAGTGTACGGAATAACGGGTGGCTACGGCCCAGGAGAAAAGAATGTGAGAGGTGACAGATTAATAGCATAGGCTGAGTCACGCAACATGATAATAGGTAACACCTGGTTTGAACATCATCCTCGAAGATTGTGGACTTGGAAAAGTCCTGGTGATAATGTCCGCAATCTGATTATATTTTGATTTCAAGAAGATTCAGGAGCAGCTTAATTGGAGCAAAAACTAGACCTGGAGCAGACTGCTTTAGTGACCATGTTCCAGTTGTAGGAAAAATTAGAATAAATCTAAAGAACATTAGAAAAACACCACAGAACATCAAGTTAAATTTAGTAATTCTTAGAACGGATAAAGAAATCAAGGACCAGTACAATGTCACTGTACAAAACCGGTATAATGCAATGGAAATTATACAGACTATTGATGAACAGTGGAATATGTTGCGTGAGTCAATTCAGCAGACATCTAAATAGACAATTCCACCAACCCATAGAGTTGCAAAAAAGAAATGGATGTCAACCGAAATTCTGCAGTTGATGGATGAAAGAAGGAAGAAAAAGAATGATAAAGATGAACACTCTAGAATACAAAAAGAAATAGTGAACAAATGCAAAGTGACTGAAGAAGCCTGGCTGAATCAAATGTGTACAGAGATTGGGGAAAGCAACAGGAAAGACTCACATTCCATGTACCAAAAGATAAATATGTTAACAGGAAAGATGATACGTAACAGCACTGGATGTTTGAAATCAAAAGATGGTGACTTATTAATGGGACATAGTAATGTTAATGGGACATAGTAATAAAATTAACAGATAGACAGAGTATATAGGGGAATTGTATGATGATAATAGACCAGATGTAGAACTGCAGACCAACAATGATGGTCCACCAATAATGACTGCAGAAGTTGAGGATGCAATACATCATAGGAAGAAAGGAAAATCACCCAGGTCAGACAACATCTCACTGGAAGAAATCGAAGCACTTTGAGATTTTGGAATTGAAATAATAACTAAACTTTTAAATGATATTTATAATAGTGGGTATATTCCAAATGACCTTTTAAAATCCATATTTATAGCTCTGCCTAAGAAACCAGGCACTATAAAATATGAAGACCATCGCACAATAAGTCGTATGAGTCACATGACTAAGATTTTACTGAGAATAATTATATGAGAAGAATAAGAAACAAAATTAAACCAGAAATCAGCAATGAACAATGTGGATTTGTAGAAGGAAAAGGTACAAACAAATCCATATACATCCTAAGGACATTGTCAGAAAGAGCTATAGAAGTAAAGACTGATTTGTACATATGCTTCATAGACTATACAAAAGCATTTGACTGTGTGAAGCATGAAGAAGTAATCAAACTGTTAGACAAATTTAACATTGATGGGAAAGATCTACGAATAATAAAGAACATGTATTGGCAGCAAACAGCAGCTAAAAAAATTATTATCTCTTTAGGCACATTTCAAAGCATAAAGAGGTGCGTACGACAAGGATGTGTACTGTCACCTGATTTGTTTTCAATATAAAGTGAATATATAATGAGAGCTTTAACTGGTATGCCCGGAATTGTGGTTGGTGGGCACAATATAAAGAATTTACGTTATGCTGATGACACAGTCATTGTGGTGTTAGAAAGTGGAAGAATGGGCCTCAGTTTGAATAATGGGAAGACAGAAGTAATGGTGGTATCAAAGAAACGAATTATTCCTAAGTGTGCAATAAAAGTTGATGGTGTTATCTTAGGACAAGTACAGAAATTTAAGTATCTAGGCACATGGATAACATCAGATGGAAGATGCATAACTGAGATAAGAAACAGAATAGGACATGCAAAAACTGCATTTTATAAATGAAAAACATCTTGTGCAATATATCCTTGTCATTGAGAGTTAGAAAAAGAATTCTTGGTTGCTACATACATCCAGTTTTAACACATGGCTGTGAATCCTGGACAATCGGTAGGCAGGCCAAACAATTTTTAGAGGCCTCAGAGATGTCGTTTTACAAAAGAATGTTTAGAATACCTTGGACAGCCAACAAGAGCAACCAAGAGGTTTTGAAAGAGGCGGGAAGCCGAAAACAACTTATCACAGACATCAGAAGGAGACAGTCATCATTTTTCGGCTATGTTATGAGAAGAGGGAAAATAGAACATGTTGTGACCACTGGAAAGATATGTGGAAGGAGAGATAGAGGAAGACAACGAGAGAATATGCTTGACAGTCTTGTTGCATGGCATGGAGGTGTCAAGGCACCTGATGATATATATATATATATATATATATATATATATATATATATATATATATATATATATATATATATAAATTATATATCGATCATGCCTATCCGTGAATTATAAAGATCCCATTATTAATAAAATATGATATTTATTTACCATCAGAAATAATAATAATTATTATTTTATTTTATTGCGCACTTAACCAGACTTGCCAATTGAAGAGTCCCCACCCCTCGAAAATTAAATAGTGGCTAATTTCCTGCTAATGTTTTCTTTGCGTCGACGCTGCTGTCTAGTACAAACACCGTTACTATTATTAAATATTGTTTAATGCAATTATTATCAGTTAAGTTGTCTCACTCTTTGGCATATATTCCTCCACTGAAACTAACGGCGAGTTCTTTCATTATTCTTTATTTCGACTTTCCATCACTTCTTGATCAATATCAGACTAGAGGATTATCCCAGTGGCCGGAGTATTCTCCCTTGTCTAATTGCCTGCCCCTCGATTGTTGATCAGGGCTTCAATGTAGCCGTCTGCTGCCGTCATTGCCCCGCTGCTGTGTGTATAAATAATATTTGTGTGGCTGTTGCTTGCATTCATTGCTAACCGTCTTAGACGCGTCGTAATGGATCCCCAAAGCAACGAATTTATGGGATGGATAAGAAACCACAAAGGGACTGGCGAGATTAAAACTCACCGTGGCTTACTTCTGCAAGAAAACCTACAAAGTCCCATCTCGCCAAATTTATTATAATTGTCCTTTTTATTTTGGGTACCCGTTTCTACATTCCACACTTTACTCGGGGAACTATTGTGGTGTAACAGCTAGATGCCCGCCTAATGATTGGAAGGATGTGGAATTGAGTCCTGACGGGTGCCGGACTATTTTCAAAAATGACCTTGGCTTCCAGGTCGACCCAGCTTTGAGTGGGTACCAGGTACAATTGTAGGAAGTAAAGGCGGCCAGTGTGATGCTGACCACATAACCCACAAAGTGTCTTTTGGTCTAGAAAAATATAGGTCTAGTTCTCTATACACCCAATACGCCTGAAGGCATGGAGATGGGGGGGGGGGGGGGGGGGGCGGGCGGGGGGGAAGCTCTGAAGTCATCGACGTGGCATCCTATAATGACTCCACTAAGATGAAAATAGACCCCCCCCCCTTTTCCAGTCTCTGAAATATGACGTTTTGGTATCCTTTTTAATTGCAATTAGTATATAAGTATGTCAGAGATGTGAGGGTGTCGGAGTCCAGTCTTTTAACTCTTGTAAAGCTCAGCGACCGAGCTCACTAGACAGCGCGTTGGGCGACGGGTGTGTGACGTGACGCGTGGTTTAAATGTTTATGTTGTTGAGTAGGGATCTTCCTTTCAACACATTCCCTCCACCAGATTAACGGAACTAAAGTCTGAGCTATGTTGCTCTCAGACAAAGTCCTGGATATCCAAGAAAACAGCCATATTGGCTCGTTAAGTACATTAACATTAGCTGAACTTGGTACCCACAAGAGAAGGCAAGGAATTTTAGATGTCTATCATACTTAATGAATTATTAGACAGGGCAAGTGATTCCTCCGTCATCTACCTTTCTCCCGGTGTTATTATAAATAATTAAAGAATTATTATATTATTAATTGAGCCCCCACCAAATGTAATTCTATCTATGTTTAGTTAAACAGGTAAGACTGAATACACTTGGAATTTAACAAACGATGTAGTATAAAACTTGACATACAGCTTTATTTTCTAACAATCAGTTAATTGACATACCCAGTTTGTTGTGTTTACACAAACAGTGACTAGCTGAAGTTATGATAGTAATGGGTTGTTTCAGCGCGAGAACAGCACCTGGGATTAGAGTGGTGTGATGAAGGTGATAAAGTATGAACAATTTATGAACATAACTCAAGTTTCATAGAACCTCTGACAGCCGTGAGCACTGTCAAGCTCTTCCTCCTCTTCCAGCTTCTTCCCTGCTTGTTTCTCCTTCTCGCCCCCACCTCGTTCTCCCCCTCGTTCCCAGCTGGCCGAGTCTAACACAATGTAGGCTACTTCATGGACTGATCGTCACATGGGCGCTGTAATCATGGAAACAAAACACATACGTGTAGTATCTTGACTTACACTAAGAATACATGTATCAATTAATACAACATATAACAATAGGATATAGTAATAAGATATAGCCCATCACTCCTCCTCATATTCCACATCCTCTCCAGTCTAGTCTGAAGGTCTTTTGTCTTACATGGGCGTCACACATATCCTGCCTTCCCTCAAATGCTATGTCATGATAGTTGACTTTCTAAGTCTGTTGTCCGTCTTCACTCAGACTTCGAGTTGGCTGACATAGATATTACATGACCACGTGGAGCAGGTTATGTGCTGAAAACTCAAACATTATATGTGTGCACGCTGTCCTGAATATTATCTTTCAGTGACAGTAAATACTGTACACCCATCATTCTCCCCCTGGGGTTATAAATCCCCTGTTTTTAGGTGAACACATTAAGTGAGCACATGGTGGGCACACAAAACGTAGCAGCATCCCTGCACATATTTGGGCATCATTTCCCACAGTCCCAACTCATATTTTGGCTGATCGTGAAAACAATATAATTACATTTCATTATAGCAAACGTCATTGTTCACATCTTATTTTATACACATGAAAACATACAATGAAAAACATGTGACACAAACATACAGGAAATAGGAATAGTTTAGCAGTTCCTTAACTTGAGATACTGAATACTCACAGAACTATTTCAAGCAGAATGTGCAGACAAATTAGGAAAAGGTAGTATAGACTAAGCTTAACTCCCTAACCTAAGTATACAAGATTAAAATTAATATTTTCTCTCACCTGGGAACTTCCCATTTATCGCCAAACCAGAGTACGACAGTAAAATATACCTTTACGTCGACCTGTTTGTTTGCCGGCAGGCTGCGATTAATGACGGGAATTCCACAGGCTCGCAGTATAAGTATTAATCTATTGTCCAAATTAAACTCCTCCCTTTCCTTAGTTTTTACCCAACCCTCAAGATGATGGCTTAAGCTCCTCCTCCGAAGTACCTATCAAATCACATTAGCTAACAAGTGGCCTGTCAGTCAATTATGGACTGACATCCCTAGAGCAAACATTCTTAAGTGCCCCAATCTAGTTTACCCCGAATTACACTGACGTGTTAAACTTTAAACTTCTCCTCGCCTCAATGTCTACAGTCCGCTCAATTCCCCTGTTCAAAAGGGCCCCACTCAGGCTGTGTTAGGAGATAACATTATGACACTGGCGTGAGAATCAAACCTACACCCCTAGTCTCATCAAAAGTCTGTTCAAAGCAGTCTGGTCAGGAGATAACATTTATGACATGGGCATGTGAAAGGGAATTCTCTAGCCCCGGTGTAATTGTGTAACATTACCCAAGACTGAGTCGCTTTGTCTGGACTAAGGACTGGAAACAATTTAAATCCGTGCGGTTTAAAGCAATATTAGGATAAAGCGCAGAGTAAATATAATTCTGTCTCTTTAGAACCAGAAGAACTTATTACAAGTACTAACTTCTGGAATCACTGAGATCGTCTCGTGACAGGGTGACAATCTCCCTTGCGTGTCCGGTCTCGGGGTCCAGTCGGGGGGTGGCAGAAAAGCTGCAAACTCTCCAGATTAACGGTGTACATGACTCCGAGGCTGGAGGACTTTAAGCTCACGACACTAAGCCAAATGAGCTATGCTCAGTTGCTTCTGGTTCAGAAAATAAAGCTTTTGTAAAATAGTAAGTCACTCTGTCTTAGTGTGTTATATATATATATATATATATATATATATATATATATATATATATACATCCAAGTACGAAGCATTTGGGTTAGATTAAACCATTATATTTTTATTTGTGACTGCACGTCAGTCCTCCAGGCGACTCAGAAAGATCCGCGAGACAACATGGAGAGAGAACTGACCCACCAGCTAATCAGACTCGCAGAAAACAATCATATTGTTCTCCAGTGGATCCCGGCTCACTGCGGCATACCAGGAAATGAGTTAGCAGACAGAGTTGCAAAATATAGAAAAAAGGAGAAACAACACGCCCAGTCATTATCATTACCAGAAATCATAACACTTATCAAGGGAAAATACAAGCAATTGTGGAGAGAACAAATCAACAGGAAACATCCACAAGACCCCATCAGCAGACTCAACAGAAAGCAACATACAACAATCTTCCGTCTATGAACAGGACACTGCAGTTCCCACGGTGTGCCTGTCAAACAGGACCACAAACACCCGAGCACATTTTGCAGGCCTACCTACTCTACCTACAACTTCGAAAAGATACCTGGCTTCAAGAGCAGAGTATGCACAGCAAGCTATGGGGAACCATGCAGGACCTGCTACTGATGTGCGAGTTCATAGAGGCAACCCCTCCCGATAGTCTGATCTGAGCATACGAAACCAAACGCAAAGAAGAAGAAGAAATTTTGAACATTCTGAAATTTACTGAGCAGTAAAAGCAGCCGGAGGATAATGGACCACATCAGGGGGTGCCAGAACCTGGCAGCTTAGGCCATCAAAAGCCCCCCCCCCCCCTTTTTCCAAGAAAATGTATTCTGGCAAAGGACTGAGGACCCAACCCAATCCCCACCTTCAACCCTCCACAAAATCATCACATATAGAAATTATTTTTAAAAGTAGTTGGTAATAGAATGCATATTATTTCAAATGTATTTTTATCTTCATTGATTACTCAATCACTACTACTTCTACTGCTGCTGCTGCTGCTGCTAATACTGCTACTACTACTACAGCTACTACTACTACTACTACTACTACTACTACTACTACTACTACTACTACTACTACTACTACTACTACTACTACTACTACTACTACTACTACTCCTACTACTACTAATACTACTACTAATACTACTATTACTACTACTCCGAATGCTGCTGCCGCTACTACTACCACCACTACTGCTGCTGTTGCTACTGCTTATGCTACTGCTAATGCTGCTATTACTGCTGCTGCTACTACTGCTGCTGCGGCAGCTACTACTTCTGCTGCTTCTGCGGCTACTACTACTGCTGCTACTGCTGCTAATACTACTACTGCTGCTGCTGCTACTGCTGCTGCTGCTGCTGCTGCTGCTGCTACTACTACTACTACTACTACTACTACTACTACTATTACTACTTCTTATACTACCACGCTATGTCCTTGAAAAAAAAAATTAAGCCACTTAAGCCCCCCCCCCCCTCGCCGCCTTGTCACAGAAGCCTAGAAAAATATGTATGACACTGCTGGGGTGGGGTGGGGGGGGGGGAAATGGGGTGAGCAGAATGTTGAGTGGGCCCTACCCACCTTTTCTCTGTGTCGACGCCCCTTACCACATCACCTATCGAGTGACGAGCGATCTGAAAATTAGGGGCTGATAATTATATATCCATTAAGAGAGGCCCTTTAGTTTGCTTACCTTCCAGTCCGTCAATGCATGTTGCAATAGTTCTCATTATTGAATACAATTTTCCAACTTTGAAATTCATTTGCGAAGAAACGTAAACACTAAGTCTTTTTGACAGGCCAATCTCTTTCCTTTTTGTGCAGTGTCTTGCAGACCTGCAGAGACGAAATTAAAGCTGACTGGGATGGGACGCTCTTGTCTATAAGGAAGTTCAGAAATAATCTAATGTTCATTTTGGCCGCCTAGCAAGGGTTATAGAACATGGGCAGCCAATTATTGTCCCCGTGTGTTTTTGGTGCGTGTTGTGACAGTATGTAGTTCCTCCGATCACGCCATCATTGGATTCTGTTCACTTTTTCTGCAGGCCGCTGACATTCGCTGAAACCATAGATGGCCTATGAAATTCGTACCGTCTTATCTCCCAGCGCTTATACATATTCTCATGATTATGCTTATTTTCCCTTTGTTCCTTTAGATTTTATTCTTTATTATCTCGGTCTTTGTTAAACACTCTTTATGCCACTCCTCCTTCTCCTCCTCCCACTCATTCTTCTTCTTCTTCTTCTTCTTCTTCTTCTTCTTCTTCTTCTTCTTCTTCTTCTTCTTCTTCTTCTTCTTCTTCTTCTTCTTCTTCTTCTTCTTCTTCTTCTTCTTCTTCTTCTTCTTCTTCTTCTTCTTCTTTTTCTTCTTCTTTTTTTTCTTCTTATTTTTCTTCTTCTTTTTCTTTTTCTTCTTCTTCTTCTTCTTCTTCTTCTTCTTCTTCTTCTTCTTCTTCTTCTTCTTCTTCTTCTTCTTCTTCTTCTTCTGCTTCTGCTTCTGCTTCTGCTTCTGCTTCTTCTTCTTCTCTCTTCTTCTTCTTCTTCTTCTTCTTCTTCTTCTTCTTCTTCTTCTTCTTCTTCTTCTTCTTCTTCTTCTTTTTCTTCTTCTTCTTCTTCCTCGTTGACGTCGTCGTCATTATAATCTTCATCATCATAGCAATTATTATCATCAACACCATCATCATAATCATCATGATCATCATCTTCTTCTTCTTTTTTTCTTTCTTTTTCTTCTGTTTTCTTTCTTATACTTTTTTTTTCTGTCTTCTTCTTCTTACCAGTCCTGACTGCATTCCCGTTGTCCTGACTTTATGCTTTTGCCCTTAACTTTTCCCACCACCACACCATAATACTCATTGCTAAGTGCACCCCTTTCTCCCCCTACTCATATTCATTTTACTCCCCACCTTCGCATAACCACATATTCATTTTTATTAGCCTCTACGCTATGGCGAAAGTTTGCTGTCAAAATAACGACAGTATATTACTGACAATATTTAATAACAATCTAAAAATGTTTACTGCTCTATCACTATCCCTCCTGGAGTGTTTCCTAAAAATAGAATATGTTGCAAAATAAAAAATCAATTTTATTATTAAATATCCTCCTTAAAAGTGTCCTAAATTTTTTTATGTTGATTAATTTTCCTGTAATATTAGATTTATCTAGGCCTTTTTTTTTTGTTTTTGCTATTTCAGGTACTCATCAAAAAGTGTCTGCAAAGATGCCGGTACTCACCATAAAGGGTCTATTAAAGTTATACTGAAAAACTTACCCCTCAAAAAAGGTGACAGTATTGCGTACATCCAGGGAAAAAAACCTACGGTTTTATCAGCCTCTTATGCAAACTACAATCGAATACAGATGCTCAAGCCTACCTCACCTTCACGTGGTGGACCCTGTTCTTCCCAGCAATCCAGTTGAAGGTTGGGGTCTCAACCCCCAGCGGGAAACTGGATGCGACAACAAACGAGGTAATGGCGAAAGACGAATGGATGATCAAAGTCTACTCTAGCAAAACGAGGTGCTGAAGTCGGAGGCAACCAGCCAGGAGGCGCACCACAGTAATTTGGATGCCACGCACACACGCCATGGAAAAATGTCTAAATCAGCAAAACGTTATGGTGCTCGCCCTGTGATGGACTCTCAGGCAGGAGCCAAGCCGAGCCCTCTGCCTCGAAAAGGCTCAACGCAAATTACTGGAGGTCCTTCTCAAATGGCTCGTGGAGCCAGGGGATGTAAGAATAGAGTGTGGAGCCAAGAAAGGAGTCAATTTAATGCACTGGAATGCGGAGGGGATTACAAATAAAAAGCTAGAGTTAGAAAATATTCTAAGTAAGGAACAGATTCATATATGCTGTCTACAAGAAACCCACCTCACTGAAGACATAGTCTTCAAAATCAGAGGTTATCAGTGCTTCCGATCAGACCGGAAAAGCAGGAAAAGGGTGGAATACTGACTCTTGTGAGGAACAATATCATTGCGTGCCAGACTGAATTATATATGGATATATGGCTCAATGTTCATGTCACGGGAAATATTCGTTCGCGCTTGACAGGGCGGTTGGCTCGTTGTGTTGTGGTATACAGCTAGGCTGCGATATTTGACCTAAAGTCTTCAGTCTTCGGTAGTAGAGTTGTAAGTATTCTGCCCTTTATGCGGATGACCGGTGTTCGATTCCCCGCTGGGTGCTAATTTTTCTTTTTCCCCTAAAGGGGCGATTGGCACGGTGTGTTGTGGTTTACCGCTAAGTTGCGACATCTGCGCCTTACGCCCAGCGCCAACTCCTCTGGCTAGAAAGACATATACAGACAGTAGTGACCGTTTTGTGTTGTTGTTGTGACGGTGGTGGTGGTAGTGGTAGCAGTAGTACTGGTACTCGATGGGTTATGTGGTAGCTGTTACACTGGCCACATTTACTTCTCAGAACAGATTAATGCTACCCATTGTTGTCTGGGTGGACACGGATGCCAAGCTCAATTTAACAACGATATTTCGTCAGGCGATGACTTTTCCATTCTTCGTAGAGGATTACTTTACAGTTCTCATTACTTAACTATTTCTATTTTAACAATGTCCTCAACTAAGCGGCTGGCACATTGTGTTGTGGTTTATAGCTAGGCTGCGATATCTACGTTTTTTCCGCTCGGTTTGGGGGTTTACAGCTAGCCTGCGATAGCGGCGACGTGATGTTGGTCGTGTCACGGATAATCTTCGTTCGCTCTTGAGAGGGTGGTCGGCACGTTGTTTTGTGGTTTACAGCTAGGTTGCGATATCGGACCCAAGCTCTTCAGTCTTAGGTAGTAAAGTTGTACGTATTCCGCCCCTCACGTTGTTGACTGGTGTTCGATTACCCACTGGGTGCTAATTTTTCTTTTTCCCTTAAGAGGGCTGTTGGCATGTTGTGTTGTGGTTTACAGCTAGGCTGCGATATCTGCACCTTTCGCCCAAAGACATCTTTCAGTAAAGTCCCATTTATCCTTCGCGCTACGCTTCACTCGATAATAAACTATTCGTTGATGACAGAAGCTGTTAACTAAGACTGCTTACAGACCAGTTTACTATGGGTGGACACTGATGCCAAGGTCATTTAACCTTCGTCCCTTCGGAGAGGGGAGATGACGGGTGGGGGTTTTTATTTCCGCTATTTGTGAGTATAGAACGGACTATTACTGTGGGTTTCGTCACTGATTAGGGGGTGGATTTTTCTTTTCTTTTTCATTGTTGGGAGCTCAATTACACTAAACAGTCCGTGGCGACAATATGCAGCGCTAACTCCTCTGGCTACACCGACCTGCTCAGACAGTAGTGACTGTTTTTCCCCCCTTTGGGTGGTGGTGGTAGTGGTAGCAGTAGTACTGGTACTTGATGGGTAATGTGGTAGCTGTTACACTGGCCACATTTACTTCTCATTACACATTAATGCTATTGATCTGTCTCTGGGTGGACACGGATGCAAAGCTAAATTTAGTTACAATATTTCGTCAGATGATGACTTTTCCATCCTCGGCGAGGATGATATGATTAGTGGGGAGTAGGGGGGGGGGAGGGGGTTGATGGCAGATACTGTTAAGTGAGAGAGCTTACAACATTATTTTAAAGTTATCATTTCTTACTTAACTATTTATATTTTAATAATTTCTCCAAGTGATGATTTTTTATTCCTTCGGAGAGAAACATTTGGGGGGGGGGGACACGGAGGGGGGGGGGGGAGGGGCTATGCCAGACACTGTTAGCTAAGAGAGCTTAAGACATTATTTTCAAGTTCTCATTTCTAAACTATTTCTATTTTAATGCTTTCGCCAGGGATGATTTTTCAATCCTTCGGAGAGTGAGACATGACTGGGTGGAAGGGAGAGGGAAGGGGGGTTAGGGTTATGACAGACACTGTTAGCTGAGAGCTGCTTTCTTTCTTTTCCATTTCACCATTCGGGGCCACAGCAACGCGTGGCAGGGCACAGCTAGTACTCAATAAAGTATACAAGCAGAGCATACTTCCACACTTGGAATTTGGGTCAACTGCATGGTGTTCAGCATCTAGTACCACATTACAGGAGTTGGACAAAGTGCAAAATCAAGCGCTCAGAGTCATCACAGGAGAGTTGAAATCAACCCCCACATAAGAAATGGAGAAAGCTCGGAAAACACAGGCACTGAGTGAACGCAGAGATACAAAGTTGCAAATACAAGCTGAAAAGTTCATCAGTATGCCAGATCAATCGATGAAAAATTGATTTAAGAGCCTTGCTTTGGGACGGTTAAAAATAAGCAGCTTTATACACCAAGCGAAAAGAATATGTAGACAAACTACTGACCTTCCAGAAATTGGTTGCCCACTTAAAAGTATTCCGGAACAAACCCCATGGAGAGAAAAATGCAAACTAACAGTACAAATCCAGACAAATGTGAAAGGGATATTTGACAAGAAAGAGCAAGATAGTGTACAACGCAGAATGGCCACCCTCAGTTATACTGATGAAGAATACTTACAGGAACAATGGGTCAGAATCTATACAGATGGGTCCGCACAAAGTGCAGTTAGAAATAGTGGTGCTGGAGTGTACATAGAATTCCCAGATGGGATAAATCCAGTGTACCAACCGGAAAGTACTGCCATAACTATGATGCAGAAACTCAAGCTATCAAGATAGCAACAGAGAAACTGCTTAATACCAATCTTGGCTCACAGTATGTGGCGAATGCTAAC